>OZ025863.1:0-312500 GCA_964019425.1 Flectonema sp. DT1601 | reverse complement strand
AGATGTTTTTTCCTTAATGCAATACCTGAAGTAGTCGACGATATAGATGAAGTAGGGCTGTTTGTCAGAGCTCCTGATTTCTTTGATTTGTTGACAGTAAGACGATCAGCTCTTGCCGCCAATTGTCTTGGGTATACTACAAATAATTTTAATAAGTGTTTTATATCTTTCAAACGTACCTCACCTTTGTCAATTATTAAAGGATCACTGTGTTCGATAGTGTAATTGCATTGAGAAAGCGAGCTTTCTGAAATTGCGATTCCCCCGTGGTCACAATAACCTTCCAGTCGGGATGCGAGAGAAACTGGACTCCCTCGGTAATCGAACCTTCCTGTTGAATTATTCAGCTCACAAGTGACCTCCCCGTGCATGATTCCTATCCGTAGGCGTAAACCGTTCCAGACTTTGTCACATTTGCATGGCTCTAGGAGTTTTAATTGCTCTGGCCATGTCGATTTAAACAATTCAGTGTGTGTATCCAGTGCGAATTGGAGTGCTTTATCAGCTGTTTCGAACACAACCATGAATGCGTCTCCTATTGTTTTAACTTCGTAGCCTCCATTTCTAATCATACAACTTCTGATGACGCTGTTGTGGATTCGAAGTGCTTCTCGCATTTCGACAGGAATCTCACTCCAAATGACACTGCTGGAGATGATGTCAGTAAATACTACTGCGACTTCACCTTCTGGGGGTGTGATTGCAGCTGGTGCTTCGGTATTTATGATGTCACTGGCATTTTCTAAAACTGCTGCTGGAACATATGACTTGTACTCTCTCAGTATGGTTGTGATGGTCTTGAATGATGACTGGATTAAAGTTGGATTTTCAGCTTCAAAAAGATAATCAATATCATCGAAATCCATCGTTGAAACTCTCTCAGCTACCGTCGTTGCCATCTCTCCTCTGTGCATTCGAGCAACCGTTAACCCTGACAGGTAGTCCGCTACTAACATTCCAACAAAAACATCGCTCATGACAATCAATAAATAAACATACTCTTTGAGCTTAACTTCTACAACAAGTGCTATCAAGACTCCCCAAGAACAGAACATCCAAACGATACTAACACTTACAACTGATAGTTGAGACATTCCTCTAGGGATTCGTATCACTTTATTTGGATCACGGTTGGTGAATTCTCTCAGGAAGAGTAAACAAAGAGTTACGGTCGTTGCTGTATTGTAACATAAAAACATTATCAAAGCTCGTCGTTCAATCCCAATGAGGCAGTCAATTCCTTTGAGAATATGAATAGAATCTAACAATAGAAATAATAAGCACAACAAGTACGGAAGTAGAAGGGACATTGATAATTTCCATTCGAAGTCTGAAAAACGACATAGAGCATTATTTCTTATAAGACGAAGACGTTCAATGACTACGTTACCAACTCCAATCTTTGCTCCACAGTACAGCAGACCACAAGAGATAATTGAAAGCTGACACCAAACTTCTTCTCTACCCGGTCTATCACCCAAATCCACAGCAACCGTTACATAGAAAAAGAACACAAACGACATCACATACACAATCAAAACGCTAACGTTCAGATAAGTAGCCGAAGACGTAATATCTAAAGACCCACTTCGCTCACCAATAAAATAGGTAACGCCGACGAGTCCTAAGGTATACACAGATTGGGTGGCTGCTCTTTGCTCGTCGAATATCATTAAAAGCCCACACATCACACCGACGAGTATTACTAAGAATAGCCTTTCGATATATACTAATGAAGAGTTCAACAACATTGTTGGCTTTTTTTCGACTGTGGAGTGAAAATTTAAAAAAAAAAAAAATGTCACTAACAGAACAACCCGACAGTAATATACTCTCTAAGTCTTATGATACAGTGTGATTAATAAATATTCTAATATCATTTTAAAAAATTTTAAAAAAAATAATAACAAAAAAAAAAAAAAAAAAAAAAAAAAATACTATTTTTTTTTTTTCTTTTTCTTCACCCCCTTCTCTTGGCTAGTTGTTAAATATCTTACACATAGTTTTTTTTACAAAAAGAAATGGAGAACAAAAAAAGAAGATGTTCTATTTTTGAGCTGTTTTTTTTTAAAGCAGCGATACATAAAAAAAAGTGTGATTGTTTATTTTTCCAACAGCCAAAACCTGCTTCTACTGCCACCGCGACAGTACGCTGGTATCGAAGGACGTACAGCAACAAAGTCTAAACAAAAAAAGTGGAATAAAAAAAAGTGAACTGTTTTTTTGGAGGGGAAAAAAACAGGTTCCTTTTTTTTTTTTTTTTTTTAAAAAACAGAAACGAATAAGTACAGAATTTTCAAAAAAAAAAAAAAAAAAAAAAAAATACTATTGGACTGCACTACAGTAAAACAAAAACAACCATTTCAATCAAGAGACTGAAGGAATTGTGGATGCTCAGCCATATAAACTGTACCACTTTCAAGAAACAGTACCTGTGGGAATACCAATTCAGTAGGAGACCAACAAGACACTTGCATTTGCTTAGTAGTGTGTTTGAACCCTATCTTGTAAATCGAAAGAATTAGACGAGTTTGGGTACTTGATAACCTAACAGTAACACTTATGGGTGCCGTTAGTTCAGTTCGTAGCCATTCTCCGATTCCGATTCCGAAACCGACTTCACCACTGCAATGGGTAATTCGAAAGCTCCATTGCCATAGACCATACCCAGCAATGGGAGTTCCGTAGACATAAGGCTTTCCTTCACCTAACGTGTTGAGTAAGTTGCTGCTTATTAAAGAATGGTCTGGTAGTGAACTTATTTCCTTACCTCCATTCACAATCTCGCGAGTCATCATTTCGGACTCATTGTCAGCAGATCCTTTAATCTGTTTTACAATTATCTTTTGATCGACCCACGTCTTTCCGTTGCTTGCTAACCATTTCTTAACTTCATGAGCTGCCTTGCCATAGTCGCTTCCAGATGCTGCAATGCCTTCTTCGATTGTCATTTGTTCTTCAGTTTCAGCAAACATCCAACCACCTCTTCCATGAACAAAGAGTCTTGCTTCACCTTTTGAGAAGTATGGAAAATCTCTGTAGCTTCCTGCCTCTCTGTAAATTCCTTGAAGGTAATCTAATTCTTCAGAAGCAGGAATCGTTACCTCAACTGCTTTCTTGAGTGATTCAATAAGTTGGATTTCAGCATGGACTAAATAACGAGGAAGTGCACCTAGTCTTGATGCAAAATGCTTGTGAAGACAACTTCCCTGCGGATTAGGGACAGTAAACGTTCCAGAGACCGTGTCTAAGTTCTGATGTTGTTTAAGAGCTTTTTTTAATAAGACCCTGCTATCGCTGTTTACCTTGTCTGGGAGATGGATTGGCTTGCATTTTCCCAAAGCAGCTTCACACAATAAAAAACATATCGATTGACCACCACCAGGACGGACTCGTGCATTAGCCCTCGTTGAGTAGAACAGATCTGATGTTAACCCGTTTAAAACCAAATCTAAAAAAGGTTTTTTTTCCAATGGATTATAATATAATGTTTTTGATAAATAATTTGATCTAATTTTTAGATATCGGGAAGTGACTTCATCGTTGCAATTTGCTTCAACTATTCTAATTATTTTTAATTGAGACTTTGACGACAAACCATCACAAGTTGAAACTACTTCTGCGGCAATCTGATTAAACTGATCACTTCCTGATGGAATATCCGAATAAGATGCACCATTTCCTATTGGAAAACTATTCATAAATTGACTTTTATTAGTTGGTGAAGAAGCCAATGGATGGTTCGGTGAGTCATTCATCCCCGATCCAACTAAAACAGACTTGCTACCATCAACAGTGTTACACCACATAGCTGTGATACAGAGTGATTCAACTTTACTAAATCCAAGTGTTCCACAGTATTTCACCATCTCTGTGTAGCTTAAGTTGACTGGATGTCTACCAATAGTATCGAATCTGTTCCATAGCACTGCGGAGTCATATGATTGAATTGGCGCAGTTGTGTTGAGATCTTTTGATGATGATGGAGGTCGTTGTGATGTTGTTACTTTTGGTAGAGATAGTCCTCTCGTTAGAATTAACTCATCAGAGGCAATCTGAACTGGAAGTGATCGCTGTGATCTCAATGACAACGATCTAACAGAAGAACTGTATCCACTTGCCTTAGTACTTCCCAAAGAGATCATCGCTAACTCATCGTCACTAAAGAATGATTGAGACTTGAATGATGGAGCGCGTCTTTTACTGCGAGGTTCCTGTTTGTGTTGATTTTTTTTTTTTTTTTTTTTGCTATTATAAAAAATCAGGGAATAAAAAAACAGGGTTCATACCCGAGTTCGCAATTTCTTCTCACGCTGTTCAAGAGTAAGGCGTTCTGCTCGGATACGGTTGCTTTCTTCTTTAATATTCCGTTCCTTTTCTTGTCGTTTCGTATCTTTTTCCAATCGGATCAGCTCCTGCTCTTTATTTCGAAGCATTTCTTTTTCATCATTCAACCGTTTTTCCATGTCTCGTAAGCGGGATTCTTCTTTTTTGTTTGCTGCCTTTTGCTTTTTTCGTTGCTTTGGTGCGGTGGTGGCAGTTGTAGGCGTAGTTAATTGAGATGAGTCACTGTCAAGTGTCCGTTGTTGCTTTTTAAGAGCTTTGGAGAGTTTCGAGAGAGGTTCTGGTCGCTTCTTCTTCCTGTTTTTTGGCATTTCAGAAGTCTCCTGTGAGGATGTCGATGATTCAGTGTCAGATAAGCTAACGTCTACTTTGTTTTTTTTCGAAGTTTTGCCCTTCTTCTTTCCAGACTTCTTGTTGACTACTTCTGTAGAAGACTCGCTATCAGTGTCGACGGTGGGTTTTTTCTTCTTTGACGATTTCTTTTTTTTTGTTGTTGGTTCATCAGAGGTTTCTTCATCAGAGAGTTTCTCTTTTTTATTCTTCTTCTTCTTCTTAGTCTTTTTAGATTTACTCTTGACTGTCTCTGTGGTTGAGTTGTCATCGTCCTCGTCATCGGTAGAGTCGTTTTTTTTCTTCTTTTTGTTGGATTTCTTTTTGTTGTTTTTTGAATCACCATCGTCTTCGTCAGATGAAGCTGTTTTCTTCTTTCTGTTCTTCTTCTTGCCGGATTTTTTTTTGGCGTCTTTTTGATCGTCGGAAGTGGAATCGTCGTCGTCGGAAGAAGCTGCTTTCTTCTTTTGTTTTTTCTTCTTCTTGCCTGACTTTTTTTTGGTGTTTTTTTGATCATCTGAAGTGGAGTCGTCATCGTCATCAGAAGCTTTTTTCTTTTGTTTTTTCTTCTTGCCGGATTTTTTGTTTTTTGGATTTTCAACGGTGGAGTCATCGGCTTCGTCATCAGAGGGTTTCTTTTTCTTCTTCTTCTTGTTTTTGGAAGTTTTGCCGTTCTTTGCAGCTGAGTCGTCAGATTCGTCGTCGCTGCTTTGGTTCTTTTTCTTCTTCGATTTCTTAGCTTTGTTGGCCTTCTCTTCTTTTTCTTGTTTCTCCTTGACAGCTGCTTCCTCTTTCTCTTTTTTGTCCTTCTCTTCCTTTTCCTTTTGTTCCTTCTTGTCTTTTTCTTCCTTTTCAGTCTGTTCTTTCTTTTCCTTAGCGTCTTTCTCCTCCTTTTCGGACTGTTCTTTCTTTTCCTTTGCGTCTTTCTCTTCCTGTTCCTTTTTCTCTTTAGCAGCCTTTTCATCATTTTCTCTCTGTAACTTGGCCTCTTGATCCTGTGCGTCCCGTTCTTCCCTTTCTTTCTTGTCACGTTCCTCACTCTCTTTGAAAGCTTGCTCCCTCTTTTCCTCTTCTATTTTTTTTTGTTTTTCTCGTTCAACAACTCGTTGGTAGAATATAGTTGCGGTCTCTGCTTCTTCCATTTGGAGGTTCTCTTCCATTTGTCTTCCTCGGAGGAAGAGGTCTCGGTGACGTTGTTTTCTTTCAGCCTGGTCTTTTTTAAGTTTTTGATGAGCTACGCAGTGGAGTTCTTCTTCTTCCATAAGTTGTTGTTCACGTTGTCTGTAACTTTCCATTAATTGCTGGTTTACATTCTTCCTCGTGTCCTTAATCCTAGCAGCGTCGTCTTTGACTTTGTTTTCAGCTTCTTCAAGTTTCTTCTTCAGTTCTTCATTCTTTTTTGCTTTTTCATCCGATTCGAGTTGCTGTTGTCGTAATTTAACTTCCTGGTCCTGAATTCTCTTCATCGTAGGAGTCATAGGAGCGCCCCTGAAGGATCCGAGATAAAGTCGATTTGCTTTCTTTAACTGAGGAGGTAAGAGAACTGAATTACCTCTGTCCATAGCATTACCACCATTCTCTGAGTCGGTGTTTTCAGAATGTATTTCAGAGCGAACGAAAGCACCGATGGGGCTGCTTGGGGGAACTATGGCAGAAGGTTTTTTTGTTATCCTCTTTTGTGATGATATAGAACCGTCTTGTTGACCAGGGGGAAGTACAGGTACCGTTTGTCTTCGATCTTTTGAAACTTCAGAGACAGCTTTACCAAAAACACTTCTTCTACTGTGCGACATAACATCCTCTACGACGTCAACTTGTTGAATATCAATCGTGTTGACTGGCTGAAGTAGTTCTTCACCTCCACTTGAAAATCTGCTAAAACTCGAATTCAGGGCCAGCGCAGGACTTGGGTTCAGTTGAGGAGTTGGTTCTCTTTGAACATTCAGCATTTTTCCACCCTTGTCGCCCTGTCCTTTGGTTCCCTTTCCCTTACTGCCTTTCCCCTTATCACCTTTTCCTTTATCCCCCTTTTTTAATGCTCTCATTACAGGCAGTGGTGGTTGACTCTGTTGGGCAGGGGATGGTTGGGAGAATGCTGGTGTAGGGACAGGATTTTTGCTACCCCCTTTAAATTTTCCCTTCGCAGAATCCTTTGAATAACCCTTACCATAAGATCCCTTTGATTGCATTGAATATTCAGGTGGCTGACTTACAGAAAGGTACCCCTGCTGGGGCTGGCTACGAGATCGGTACTGTTGCTGGGGTGCTGGTGATTGTTGTCTTGTCTGAGGTGGTGGAGTTCGACGTCTCCCCCCGACACCTTTAATCAATGACGGTGACCGTTCAAATCCTGCTGAACTTTCCCTCGGCGGTGGTGTTGCTGCGGACACCCGTAATTCAGGATTCTGCTGTGGAACAGAACCTCCTTTTGAATAGCCTCCCTTCAGTCCCTTTGAATATGTCTGACTGGATTGTTTCTTCCCACCACCACCACCACCACCACCTCCGCTAACATAAACACCAACACCAACACTAATACCACCATCAGCACCAGCACCAGCACCACCACCACCACTACCCTTCCCTTTCCCTTTTCCTTTTCCTTTAACTTGGTGATTACGTGGTGGAGGTGACGACTGTGTTCTCATTGCTGGAGGTACTGAATTACTATGAAGAGGTGCAGACTTAGATCCAAACACTGGGGCTGGAGCTGACTGAACATTGAGAGGCTGCTGACTCACAGGATGAGAAGGTCTACCTCTTGTCTGTTCTGCTGGACGTTCTTTACTTCCTTTACCTCCTCCCTTAGTTGGATAACCCTTTCCAAGGCTCTTTCCACCCTTTCCACTTGGGTCTGCAGACCGTGTAGGATACGTTTGATTTGGAACAGGTTGAGAAACAGATCTCCTGGGCTGGTCTCCAATCTCCCGAGAAGGACCTGAAGTGCTGTTCAACAACGGTGGGGGACCTCCTCTCGCATTCCTAGCAGGGAATTTCACAGGTGGTGTTCTCTGGATTTGAGTCGGTTCAAACTTGTTAACTTCCGACACCCAACCCTCAACTGCTTGAGCCGACTTCGTAGGAACCCTTTGAAGTGTTGCGCCAGTGAGAGACATTCATGTTTTACCTGGTGGGGTTAATAATATAATAGCAGAGAAAACATACAACAGGAATATTTAACAGAATAAACCATGACTCACATCCATGTTGATCGCCTGTTGATGCTCAATTGTGTTTAATTAATGTTAGAATAGCTGCATAGGAAATTGAAAAAAAAAAACGGACAGCGTTTGTTGGAATAAAAAGCACCTTTCCGATTACATATAAGGACAAGACAGTATTGTGAAAAAAAAGTGTTACTTTTTTGGTTTCGCAGGAGGAGAGTTATTAAAAAACGATCAACCGTTTCAGATGGGAGAATATTTTTTACTACAATCGTCACGTGGTCACTGAATGAGCCTCTCAACGTCAATCCAACCTATATTAATAAAATGATCAATAATTTCATAACACTGAAATAAATTTATAAACTCCAATTCTCTCCTCAACACATACATCGCTTCAGCAGTTGAAGGACAATTACGATTTGCGATTAAATCACGAGCATCTAGGTATTGTTGTGGTGGGACACGGTTAGTGTCACAAAAAGATCGTTGGGCTAGTGTTAGTTTACGATAATTGTTGTCATCAGCATACAAGACACCGTTATCACACCATTGTGGTTTGATTTTACAGAGGTAAAGTAAAGAGATGTGCCAAGATTCTGCATCGCAATCACTGAGGCACATTACATCGGTGGAGTCGTTGTCTAAAGTGTCAATGATGCTGAAGCTTCTGTGTTCACGGAGACGCAATTGGTCGTTAGTTTCACCGAAACCAGGACCTGACAATCCAATTCTAATCTGACATCGTTGAAGAGGTACTCTAACGTCAGGATCGCAATCCCAGACCCGTTTACCCTCAGGTGATGGATAAATACGAATTTCACTCTCTTCTATTGCAACGTATTTCTGGATCACCTTTCCCTTATTAAAATACATTACCCTAGTTCCATAGTTTAAATATGTTATATTTTTATCAACCAATTCATCAAGGGGAGTGTCTTTTGCTTCAGCCTGTATTTGTACGTCTCTTCTGAATATAGCTTCTTCGACGGACTCCAGCAAATCGATGTCCAAGTCGGTCATTTCATCACAATGTTCCCAATCATGTAGACGCTTTATAATTAGTGAATTGAAAATGAATTATATATAAAAAAAAAAATTAAAAAAAAAAAACACAAAGACGTCATGATTGATATAACAAACGTAAAAGTGATAGCATTGCGTTACAATGACATTAATGAACAGATCCAGAGAACAATAATTGGATGAGGGTAATCGATCGACTGAAGGATAGCGTTGTGTCCACTCCGGCTAAGAAATTGAGACTTTTTCCTGCTAACTCTCGGGACGCGTTGGTTTATTCACAGTGAGGTCTACGTAGCAACAGCTATGTCGGTGTTGACACACTATTGTTTCCGTCTCTTTACTTGCGGGATATCTTCTTCTGATTCTTCATCGTCCTCGTCCTCGTCATGTTCTTCATCCATCTCATCCATTTCTTCAAACTCTTCCATTTCTTCATCTTCTTCCTCATCATCATCACTGACATCTTCAACAGACGGAACGTTGTCTCCTTCCTTGTCCTTCACTCGCTTCATCATTGTTGCGATGGCGGAATCCAGAGCGATGTATAGAGCGTCAGTATAAGTACCATAACTGTGTTGTTGTGTTGGAGTGTAGAACAAGTAACAGAACACAAAGTTTAAAAGTTAAATATAATAACAAGTTCATACCCGAGTCCTATTGGATCGGCTTCCTTTACTCCCCACACGAAGAGTTCCCATTTCTGTCCCTTGACACCCATGTTTGAGTAACGTGCCTTCTTTCCAGTGACAGTGAGATTGCGTCCAGATGCTTGTGCAAGTAGGTCCCAATACTTTATCGTTTTCTCTTTTTTTTCAGATTCAGTTGGATCCTTAGCCAGTCTGGGTAACGTCTCCTCTAACCACATCTTACGAAGCCTTGCCATAGCAACCTCCATTATAGGTTCTGTTGGTTTGTCTTCAATCTTTATGTCGATTGCAGCACCACCACTTCTTCCCTTTTTTATTTCGATTTCTTTTTTTTTAGCAACGCTGTATTTTCGGTTGTTCAGTTTTAATACAGACATATCTCCTTCATGTCCCCTTAGTTGATCGAGTCCTGGTTTCGCGACGGAAATCGGTACCTTCGCCTTCAACTGAAACTTTTTCTTGAGCGCCGCCATTTTTTATTATGGTCCGCGATCTGGTATAATGACATATAAATAGGAACTTAGTGGATGATAATATGGTTTTTTTTTTTTTTGTGTCGATAAATAAATTTGTCTGCCTCTAACGAAGGCAAATTAAGAAAAAACAAAACAAAAAAAAAAACCCCCACCTATTCACTGCATATCTGGGTTAGGTACAACATGCAAAGAAATTCAGAGACAAGGATAGTAATGGCATCGAGTGGGGTAAAACAGAGAGGAATATTATAACAAATGAAAGCTAGTATGATTTAGTTGTTATGAATTTTTAAAAAAAATGGAAAGACCAACTATCCCTTTAATGTACCTTTAATGAATGAAATTCAGGCATCTCCAATTTCATATCAACAACTTGTCTGCCTGACGTCTGTTCTTGAAGAGTGACGTTTACCACACAACCGTCACTGAGGGGAGTGTCATAAATAAAATCATAATCATCCTCAAGTTCGAATCCCCCGATACTCAATTTCTGTGATCCTGTCGGAAGGTTTGTCTCTTCAGCAATAAGTTCCTTTAATTCTAAGATTGTTATGCCCTGACGTACTTTCATCGGGATGCGGTCTCCAGAAAATCTAGAGAGGTCGAACTCAATGTACATAGCCATTTGTTTTTTTTTTTTTTTTTTTTTTCAACTGTGAAATCGTTAAGAATGCCAAGGAAAGAAAAAAAAAAAAAGATATTAATCAATCACCAAAACATATGCTAAACACAAGAGCTGAGTTTTAGAAGGTGGGGTATTACCTGTAGAAAGAATAGAGAGGAGTAACTTGATACTGATGATTAAATATAAAGCAACTTGAAACTGGCTAAAACTAATATAGGGTTCGGCATAACCTGGTTGCAATATAAGAAATCAACAGTTGCTATCGATAAAAAATCCCATATGTGCTGTCGAATATGGGGATTCGGGGGGCCACGTACTAGAGGGGGGGAAAAAAAAAGCTAATAAAAAAAATACACATTACTTTTTACAACACTCTTCTGGAGTAAAACTACTTACATTATCGACATTGTAAAAAAAAAAAAAAAAATTAAAAATTAAAAACTTATTGTGTCGGATTTCTCATCATGCAGGGCACTTGTATGTGCAAGACGACTGACAGGTACTGTATTCACAGCTCTGACACTAACGGTACCACTTTGGATGAAAAACAATAAAAGAGAGGGGAAGGGAAAATCGAAAAAATTTAAAAAAAAAAAAAAAAAAATGCTAAAATAAGATGTGAGCACAATAAGTAGCTACAACACGTGTAATGTTTCTGTTTTTTTTTTTTTTTTTTAGATTTTTTTTTTTTTTTGGAGAGAGAGGTAAAAGTATTTTCTCCCCTTTTTTCGTACCTCCGACGAATATATTTTCGGTAGAAAGAGAGAGAAAGTACTGGACTCTTTCCTTTTGTAGGCTTTACCGACCTGTGTTTTAAGCAACAAGCCTTGAGGGAGAAAAAACAATAATATGGGGCTCCTGACGATTTCTTTTTTTTTTTTTTTTTTCTTTTTTTCACGGGATTAATGTGCGAGGAGGAATTGGATATTGTTTTTTTCTTTTCTTCTCTTCTCTTTTTTTTTTTTTTTTTTTTTTTTTACAAAAAAAAAAAAGCTTTTCACATCCATGTATAAACAATGCGGGAGGAAACTTGATGGGAGGGTGTGCCACAAGCACAAGCAAGATTATTTCTATTGGTTTATTCTGTGTTATTGTTTGTTTGTTTTTTTGTCTGCAAGCGAAAGAAAACGGCCCAGAGGCTGCTACGACATAAGCCAGCGGCTCGTGCATTTTGCTCGTCCATATCCGAGGTTTGTGAAAGAAAAAAAGGAAAAGGGAAAGGGGAGAGAGAAATGAGGGTGGGTAACTTTTCATCGTACACCACACCACAGCTCAACAGCTCGTGACTCAGTTTTTTTTTCTTTTTTTTTTTCAAAGAGGGGGGTAAATTTTTTTCGATAAGCCTCGACCTGACTTAACAAGTTTTTCGTTTTTTTTTTTTTTCGTTTTTTTCTTTTTTTTGTGAATGAAATAAATGTAATTTGAGAGAAGAAATGGGTAAGAAAAAAAAAAAAAAAAAAATAAAGGATAGTCTCAGAAAGTTCCCGCAGTAAAAGATCTTTGCGATAAAAGTTTGTTTTTTTTTTTTTTTTTTTTGTTACTGTACAAAATATAATAATACAAGAAATACCTACTAAATTTATTTATGACAGCTACTCATCACCACCAATGAGAATTAAAGTGGGAGTGCCTTACGTCCTAACAACAACAACACAAGAAACGATAACCTAAAACAGTTCGTTAATGGTACAATGACTAAAATAAAAAATAAAAAATATTTAAAAAAAGGGAATCTCCTCAAACATATATATTGTCGAGAGCACAATACTGCAACTCGAGAGAGAGATTACTGAGCGATACCGTGTAAGTGGATTTATGTTGTTTATGTACACAAAGCTAGAAAGTAATGAAAAAAAAAGATCCGAGACTGTGTGTGTGGGTTTTCACTTTTTTTGTTTTTTTTTATTTTTGTTATACAACGTCCATAACGTGTGAAGTATGGAAATACTAATGAATTTGAGGTTTTGGTGAACTTTGTGATCGAAGAAGGGAGTTTTTTTTTTTTTTTTTTTTTTTTTTTTCGAAGTTGTTTTGTTTGTTTTTTCCCTTTACTTCCACATCACAATCACAACCAAGTTACCTATAAACAAGAATAGGGCAGGACGCTAATATTCTTTGCTAGCATTCTTGGGAAAGCAAGCAGAAATTTTTTTTTTTATTTTTTTCATTTTCATTTCCGTCGGGAGCCAAACATGAAGCGTATTTTTTTCTTTTTTTTTTTTTTTTGGGTTTTTCAATTGTTCAATATGTACAATAAGAATCTCTTCTTTGATGAGTGTCCTTATGTTGTCGAATGGGATTGAAATTTAATTTCGTAGAAATGCAGCGCTGTTACTTCTGAACAGAGAATGCAACATCCTTCCACACCAAAGAAATTATTATTTCTTTGCATCTGCTGGTATTTCGTCTGTCGATGTTACTGGAGCGTTGTTGCCAGCGAGTGTCTGTTTTGTTTGTTTTGTTTTTTTTTGTTTTTTTCCCCTTCTCTGCACTTATTTTTTTTGTAGACAACCATACCTGTCTGTAATATTCGTATACCTCACCTGTGTCTGCCTGTCTTCTAAGAATGTCCACGATAGGACCCATGCACATTTCAAAGTGGTGGCGATGCATCTTCGCGGTACGCACATTTCCCTTTGCCTTGACATCAGCAACGCATTTGTGATTGTTAATGAATTCAAGTTCTCCCACACAGTCGCCTTCAACGAACTCGCAGACTTTCTTTTCTGCCATTTCGCTGTCGCGTCCTAGGACCTGTTTTGATGATGTTTTTTTTTGACGTTGAGTTCCATCATGCTTCATGGAAAATTAAAAAAAAGAATTCAAAGCGACATACCTCGACGGTTCCTTCAACAATAATATAAAACCAGGTTCCGTCATCCCCGTAGTTGATTAGACTTTCACCAGTGCGATAGGCTGATGGTTTTAAGGCGTCGGCTAGCTGTAACAACTCCGCACCTGATAGCGTTTTCAAAAAGTTTACCTTTCGAAGGAACCCTCCGTACATCGCACGCTTCTTCATCGAAGCTTTTTGCATAATGTGTTTGTACGTAGTTCTATCAAGCGTATAACAAATAACATCGTGTGTGCTAGCAGTATAAGACATTGGGTACGCCTGAGAATACATCAAAACGACTTCACCGAAATTCTGACCACTTTTAAACTCAAGTTGCTCTTCGTCACTGCTTCCTATTACTTCACCATTCCCAACTAAGTAAAACATATCACCCTCACTGCCTTGTTCGATGATGGTTTCGTCTTTGTTGTATTTCATTTCTTCCATGGCGAGTGCAAGAGTAGTGAGTTCGAAGTCCTCAAGGTGACAGAATAAGGGCATTCTTTCTAAAGCAGCGCATATGGAATCTTTAACTTCATTTGTTTTGGTTATGACATTAGGAGAGAACGATTCGATGTCCTCTTCGGTTAAGACTTCTGCTGAGACGGTTTGTCTGCGGCCTCTGCCGGTTGGTTTCGGTGGTTCGTCTAGATTGTATGGTGCGGAACTGAATCCGCCGAAGCCGCCATCATCGTCATCACTAGTAATACCTGGGAACTGGTTATCATCTTGTGCATCTACTGGTGGGTCTTCAGGAGTAGCGTCAGTATCGACAGCTCTATTCTGACGATAATATTCATAAATGGTGCTGGTGTCTGCCACTCTCTTTAATACATCAACAACTGGACCCATGCACATCTCAAAGTGTCGTCGGTTCATTTTTGCTGTTCGTACTTCACCAACAGCTTTGACATCGGCAACGCATTTGTGATTGTTGATGAATTCCAACTCACCGACACAGTCTCCGGTTGTGAATTCACATACTTTGATATTCTTGTCATCACCGTCTCTACCGATGACCTCAACTTGTCCTTCCACAATTAAATGAAACCACTGACCTTCTTCACCATATTGAATAAGGCATTCACCATCAGCAAGTCTGACTGTCTTTAGGGCGTCGCACAGCTGGAGTAATTCAGTTCGGGTCATTCCTTTCAAGAATTTTATATTTTGTAGGAATCCTCCGTACGTAGCTCTCTTTATCTTGGATGCCTTTGCTAATATCATTCTAAAGGTTTCTCTCTTTATTGAGTAAGTTAAACATTCAGCAGAGGTTACCTTGACACTAGCTGGTTCGTCCTGATGGTATAGCAACTGTACTTCACCGAACTGGTCTCCTTTCTTCATTGGTTGAGCGGTTTCGTCAACAATGTTGTCACACTCACCGCTGCAGATAATGTGATAGCGATCGTCTGACTCTGCTCCTTGGGTTTTGATCATAGCGTCCATCAAATACTTTGTTCCTTGCATTGCTCCTACAGCCATTGTTAGTTCACGGTCATCAAGATGACAGAATAAGTGAACGTGTTCCAAGCGTTCACATAACCATTTCGCGTCTTCTTCAGGTTTCGCGATTAGAGGGGCCTCGAATTCGTCGATTGCACTGTCATTCCAAACTTCAGAGCAGACTGTTGGTCGGCGTTTGTCTCTGCGAGTTGATGACCCAGGTCGGAGAAGATCTCTGCCGCTGGTGTTTTTTGGTGGAATCTTATCACCGCCATCACCTTCAGCAAAGGCAGCGAACTCTTCATCTGATCCCCCGCCCTCGATTTCAGTCGATGGTGCGCCTCCTGATGATGGGTTCCATGCTGAAGCGAAAGGACTCTCATCTCCATCTCCATTTCCAGCTTCTTCTGCTCCTCCTCCTCCTGCAGAATTCTCTTTAATAATATCACTTTCTGAAGGTACTGAAACTTCAACAACAGCTGTTGTTGGTTTACCTCCGTTCTTTTCAAGTTGCATATTAATTAGTTTTTGAAACATTGGTCGAATAGCACAGTCTTCAATCTTGAGACTGAGAAGTTTTGTATTCTTCCTAACTAGTTCTAACAAAGCAGGTCCAGCAAGGGGACAATGGTTGTCAGAAATATTCAAATCTGTTAACCCAGGATGACCTTTCAATGTTTCAACAACTTCTCCAACAGCTTCAGAGGTTAGTCTCTGACCCTTTAAGTTTAATGTGCGTAGTTCTGGACATTTTCGTACGACGTCAAGGATTGGTCTCACACCATTAGATCCAACGAGTGTACTTGACAAGTCTAGCTCAGTCATCGAACCGTCTGTTGGAAATTTTCCAACAATAGAATTGACCTTTACATTGTAGTTAGTACAGCACTTACGGTACTCTTCCTGGAAATTATCCACCTTCTCCGTAGCCATCTCTGTTGGCCCTGTTTAAGAATAGAATGCAATAAACTTACTTAAAGAACGATATTAAATAACTTTTTTTTTTTTTTTTTGTAAACTTCCTCTTTTTTTTTTTTTTTTTTCCTCTGAAGTTCATCATTTAGCTGAGAATGCTTAGTTGCATAGTTGCTGATTTTTTTTTGTTTTTCGAAGGATAACCGTCGATATGAAGCCCCTAGAAGGACACAAGACTAAAAAAAAAAAAAAAAAAACGAAACAAATAAATTCCGAACGGTTATGTGGTTATCATGTGGACCTCGACAAAACAAAGAAAACAACAACCAGGTTTACTGTCGGTGCACTCTTTAATCATTTTCCAGAATAGAAAAAGACAAGATGCTCTGACAATTACGTAACAAGTACAAGAGAGGAGAGAAGCTGCTGACTCTATGAAAACTGCGGAAAAAAAAAGAGACAACCAACGTTTTGATGCTTTCAACTTTCGGGTGCGTACTTCCGAGTGCTGGCTGTATTAACAAGAAACTTCCCGCTGTTCGTAAGTTAGAAGATTGCGAATGTAAAGTAAGCATGACGGATATGAAATAAAAAACATTAACCTCACTAGTCGCGTCTCAGGGAAAACAAAGCAAACAATACCACAACAAGGCTGATGAAAGTACAGATTCTCGATCATGGTAGTTTCTTCTTCTGACTGTCGTAAATACAGAAATAGCCCAATTTTTTTATCGAAGTAACGGATCTCACCCTACGGACAGGTGGATTTGATCCAAGGACCGTAAATTATGATTTTATTGCGTTAATGTTTGATGAAAGATTGTTCATCACGCTCTCCAGATTTTCTAACTTTTTGACAACAGAGAATATCTTCGCTCTGGTGGCTTTCGCGGTTGCGAGGGGATTTTCTTTAATTAACTCCTTCCGTAAGTCGAATCCTTCTGATTTCTGTGGTTGTTGTTTTCCGAACACTGCCTGTTGTTCCCCCGACGCTGACGGCATTCCAGGTAACGGCAGCATTTGGAACATCGGCCATTTTTTCCCGGATTCCGCCTGACCGAAAAGTGGCTGTGGCTGTTGCCCGAACCCTGCCTGCCCTAATGCTTGTCCGAAAACTGGCTGTGGTTGTTGTTGTTGCCCGAGCCCTGCTTCCCCGGACGCTGACGGCATTTCACGAAACGGCGGCATTTGGAACGTCGGTTGTTTTTTCCCGGATTCCGTCTGCCCGAAAAGTGGCTGCGGCTGTTGCCCGAACTCTGCCTGCCCTAATGTTTGTCCGAATGGAAGCGACGGTTTCTGCTGCCCAAAGCTGAATCCCGCCGGCCGCGGTGCCTGCGGTGATTGCCCTAATGTAAAGAATTTCGCTTTTCGTTGCTTAGGCGGCTTTCCAAACCCTTGTTGCAGGTTCGATTCCCCGCATGCCCCAAATACCGCTGGCGGTTTCTGCAGTGGCTGTGCATTAACTGGTTCACGCAATGAGTCATTTAATCCGTCTTGCTTCCTTTCTTCTAACAGCTGCGACGTTTCTGATTGTTGAAAGCAACCCTTCAACTGCTCTGTTATTACGGTATTCTCAAAAGCCTTGTTTCCGAGAGTTACCTTTTCCAATTGTGTTGTGTCAACCAACAATACACCACAGTTGGAGAGAAATGAGTCACCGACTACAGTAAGTTTAGTAAATCTTGATAAGTCAAAATATATCAAAGAGCTGCAGGAAGATAAAAATCTATTTCCAATGGTAGTCACTACACATTTTTCAGGGAATGTAACTTTTTTGATACTTGTGCAACCCGATAGGAAGTCATCACCAATCGATTCTAAATGTTTCATACCGAAGAGATCAAGTTCGGAAAGCGACGTCAAGTTGCAGAAGAAAGACGATGAAATGCTCTTCAGAGATGAAAGGCTCCTCAAATCAATTTCTTTTATATTGTCAGCTTCGTTCGTATTCATGCATGGTGGAAAGATTTGTATAGAATCTCCATTCACTATTTTAACAATTTGAACAGTCATTCCTACCCAGCGAAAAAAGTCAACAGATCCGAGTGAAATCTCTGCTCCGTCTGTTGTGAAATTGCTCACATCGAACGTGCAAACTTCGTCTGGATTTTTTTGAAAATAAGAAGCAACTTCTACCATCCTTTTTGGATCCTTTGTACACGTAAGACTGACCGTCATCTTTGTCATAATTCCTTTTATTAATAAATAAAAAATGAAGAAGAAAAAAAAAGGGGGGACTTGGATAAATAAATCAAGGTTAACAAGGGGGGATTAACTGTTCGAGTTTGTACGTAAAATACAAATGTTTTGTATCATAGACAACATAACGAACAAGGGAGGAGGGTAACTTGATACAAATATTAAATGGAAAGCAACTTGAAACTGGCAAAAACGAGAACGGGGTTCAGCCAAACCTGGTTGAATATAAGAAATCAACAGTTGGTATCGATAAAAAATCCCATATGTGCTGTCGAATATGGGGATTCGGGGGGCCACGTACTACAGGTTGAGCGCCCCATGCCCTGTAGCCCGGGGGGAAAAAAAAAAGGCAATCAATATTAACTTACTAGAGCCACACAGGTGTTTGTTTTCCATCATTTTTTTTTTTTTTTTTTTGTATCTGTAAAGCAGAAAAAAAAAAAATTTTTTTTTTTTGGAAACTGCGTAGGCATTGCAAACAACAACATAGAGAGAAAAAAAAATAGAGAAGAAGAGGTTCCCACTAACAACACACAACGGAGGTTAATCGCTCCGGTTCCAAAAAACTTCTCCTCCGACTATGTCGGCAATAATAAATTTAAAAAAAAAAAAAATAAAAAAAAAAAGAAAACGTTCGTAAAAAATAATGAAAATATAAGCATTCGGAAGACGTACCAGAGGGGGGAAAGAACTGAAAAGAGAGAGAAAAACAAAAAACGAAATCGGCCCCTCACTAAATAATTTTTCAGACTCTGTTTTCGTTTACTTGGAACAAACAAGCGGAAAGTAAAAGTTTAACGTTATGCTCCATTCGTAAAACACTGCTTTGTTTTACGGGCAGAGATGTTTTTTTTTTTTTCTTCGACATAACTGTTTCATGCGAAGAAAAGAAAAGGGCTCTAAGTATTGAACATTACTTCGTGTGGTTTCGAATTTTTTTCGGATTCTTTTCGGCCCACCGTGTGGTACAAAAAAATTTGGTGTATTTTTTTCAACGCGCAGGTAGGCGTTTCACAGATATATTTACACACCCTATTTTTCCCCATTGCAATTTTTTTCGGGGAAAAAAAAAAAAAAAAAACACATCTTAATATTTTATCACGACTTGTATTGTGCACATCGTGTGATCCGTTCCGAGTAGCCTAGTCGTTCTTAGGCTGTTTCAGATTTTGAGATTATGATTTATTGAACAAGACCATTCAGGGCATTAATCACACAGTTCTCCAATCTAACTGGCGTCAGATAGTATCAGGACTCAGGGTGATTTATTCCATAGCCGTTTCCGAAGACTCAGTATGAATTCCAGCAGAAGAGATGTAATGTACTGTAACATAGATAAATCAAGTAACAACTTTTTTTTTACACCACACCCTTTTTTTTTTTTTTTTTTTTTTTTTTTTTTTTTTCTTTGGGGTGGTGTAACCATGCAGAAGGGCGCGTGGGTCCCAAGCTGCCCAGCTCACCCTAACTGATGCCAAGTCTAAGCTCCTGAGAAGAGACAGATGGGGGGGGGTTTTCAGTTTTTTTCAGGATATGAGAACGCTCATTGGACATGATCTGATTTCAGAAGGAAAAAAAAAAATTATTATGGAGTGAGAACTTTTTTTTTTTTTTTTTTTTGATCTCTTTATAAAATCAAAAAAAAAAAAACAGCGAGACTACTAATCAGTAATAGTAAAGTCAATCTCGAGAGCACGACCGTAGATCGACGTATGAGTGCCTTGAGCACCTGGTTGCATGCCTCCAACATATAATTTGTATTTACCGGGTAATGAAGTAAACGGTGATGTTTCGTTCTTCATTAATCGAAAGGCTTTTCCAAAAATATCAATGCAAACGTTTAAAGTTTCTCCAGGAAGGAAAGATTCAGTTCTTGTAAACCCAACGAGCATCAGTTGAGGTGTTTTTTCAGCGAACTTTGGTGGTAATGCGTAAATCTGAATAACCTCCTCAAGCTCAACAGTACCAGAATTCATTATTGAAACACAAACTGATGAAGAAGCAGCCACATCACCAGATGGGATCGCCGATGGCTTCGCCGTAGCGTTCAAATACCGGAAAGTAGAATACGTTAACCCATAACCAAATTTATACAACGGCATTTCCTTTAGGTATCTATATGTTCTTCCAGCAGTACCAGGGGTATTCAGAGACATGTCTAACTCATTTGCCACTTGGCTCATACCAGTCGGCCACGTCATTGGTAGTCTTCCTGTAGGAGAGTGTTTTCCAGTAATAAGTTCACCCAATGCTTCTCCTCCTTTGGTACCTCCGTACCACATTAGTAGGATGGCGTCAATGTTGTCTGCCTCCCAATTCATTGAAATCGGACCTCCAGTCATAACTACCAAAAGAAGTTTCTTTGCAACAGGTTTTAATTTTTGTAATAAAAGAGTCTGCTGTCCAGGCATCTTTAAATCTGGGCGATCGCGTCCTTCACCTTCGCAGTGGGCTCCGCCTTTACCTTGACCGCCTTCACAGTTGCGATTTCCACCAACGAAGATGACTGCGTCTGCTGTTTCGGCTGCAGCCAAAACTTCAGGGAATTCTGAAGTGTTGTTGTCCTCAACGTTGACACCGTGGATGTATTCAACTTGACTGTTTGGAAATGATTTCTGGATCCCTTCCAACGGCGTAACTATCGAACAGTTGTTGAGAACTGGACCGTTTGCGAAATGACATCCGTAGTAGTTTCCTAACAAAGCAAACTTATCATCAGCCCCCCAACCAACAACTAATATTTTTTGAAGTGGCTTCACCCACGGCAACTGAGATGCGGACATCTCAGTGTTTCTCAACAACACCTGCGATCGTAATGCCACCGTCTTAGCAGTCTCTAAATGACTTTCAGACGCGATGTCTTTCTGTCCAAGTGATGAATACTGAACTCTAGATGGTGGATCAAACATACCAGCGGCAATACGAGCATTAAATAATCTAGTTAAGGCAGTGTCGATTTTGTCGATGGTTATCTTTTTTTGTTCCAATGCCTGGGTGAGATTGAGGTACCAGTCTCCAGAATTCAGATCGACACCAGCGTTCAGAGTCGCAGCTGCGGCATCAACTCGATTCGTAAATCGTTTAAACTTTGTAACCATGAATGCAATAGCAGCAGTATCAGTTACAATGTACTGTTCGGGTTTAGTGAAGTTAAAACGAGAATCATCACGAAGGACAGACTGAAGCATAGGCGACATACACATCGGATTTCCATTAACTCCATTGTACGCACACATAATGGATGCGGCGTTTGATGCGCATGCTTCCCAAACAGGAAAATAATATTGCTGTAAATCAGTATTCGTGATATTCGGATCAAATGATAACCTTGGTGGTTCGTTGTCAACTCCGTACGCAACGAAGGCTTTACACGTTGCTAAAGTCTCGTATATATCTTTTTGAGGTCCGTTTTGTAATCCGTCGACATATGCCTCTGTGAGAACAGTCGCTAAGAAAGGATCTTCACCGTATGTTTCCTGTCCACGTCCCCAGATTGGATCACGCATTAAATTTCCAACTGGTCCCCAAAGATCAAGACCATAATTCATAGGTGAATTTCCGTCACTTTCATTGACCGCGATATTGTGTTTGGCACGAGCCTCATCAGAAGTGACTCTTCCAGCATTGTATATGTCTTTCTTACTCCAGGTTGCTGCCATTCCAATTGTTTGAACAAACTGAGTACTGACACCGTTATCAACAAGACCATGTTGGACATTATTCCTCCAGTGGTATGATTTTATTCCAAGTCTTGGTATCTCTGGGGTGTCTGTAATCATTTGTTGGATCTTCTCTTCAGTTGTCATCACATTTATTAAACTACTCACCCTCTCAGCTCTCGGTAAAGTCCAATTGAACCACGGTTGAATACCAACAGCGGTAGTGACTAAGGTAGAGAGTAACATCTTGATATGTCTATTAGTAGTAAAATGGTTGTTAACTTATAATATTTTACTTTCAATCAAAAAAATTAAAGAGAGCAAGATGCAAAAAAAAAAAAAAATAGAAGAAAAGAAAAAAAACACAGAGAGAGCCCAGGAGAGCAATAGTAATTTTTTTTTTTTTACTTTTTTTTTTTTTTTTTTTTTTTTTGCTCTTGATTCTCACTTTTTTTTTTTTTTTTTTTTAATTATTAAAAACTTTAAATTATCCCCAGGAGTAGAAGAGATGTACATAAATAGAACGGTCTCCACTTCCTAACACTTACGTAAGACAGACGGTACCACAAATTATGTTGTCGTGTTTTGTATAAAACACAAATAGAGGAGGAAAAAATAAAAGTAAAAAATAATAATTAATAGGGGGAACCAACTAGGAAGCAACTAAGTAATACGTGTAAATGAGAAAGGGGTAAATGAAAGGAGAGAGGGAAGAGAGGAGAGAGAGAGAGAGAAATCGAGGGGAAAACAAGATGCCACTGCAAAAAATCGCTTTCAGAACAAACGTCTACTGTCTCGTTTGATCTTCACCAGAGAAGACTTCACTTATGTTAAATTTGTGTAAAAAAAAGAATTTAAGGGAAAAAAAAGAGAAAAAAAAAAAACGGAAATTACAAAAAAATTAAGAATGAGAGAGAGACAGGGTAATGACATTCATTCCTTCAAAAAGAGACGACTACGTCATCCGGGGCCGGTGGACATGGTCGACAGGATCGTCACTGTGTTGCCACTTCAGTTCTCTGCATTCAGGTTGCGGAATGTCCACGCATTCCCTTTCGACAAACCCACACAGAAACACAAGTGCTCCTGTAACAGACAATAATGAAGAGGAGAAAAGAGGGAGGGTGGAAAAAAAAAAGAAAATAATAATAAAAACTACGTCACTTAATTCGGATTTTAGGCTAAATTGTTTTTTTTTTTTTTTTTTTTTTTTTTTTGATTGCTAAGCTGTAAAGCTATACATTTCATATGTGTTATTATTATGTACTTATCCTCTCACCCAATACGATTGACCATATCAGACGAGAAGAGGTTAGATCTGATATATCAACAAACGTCCAAAGAACAGATGTCAAGTAGTTCATCATTGACCTCCGTCATCATCAACAGTATAAAACTAATAGTAAATTCCTCGATCACTTACCCAGAGTTATACTTGCTCATAAAGCTTTGAACAGCTTCTTCAGAAAGTGTACCCTTCTCTCCGTTGTTTACTTTATTAAGCTTCTTAGTATGAGTGTGCACTGTTCGTGTTGTTATTGTTTCCCGGTTGGGTAGGCTCACATCAAATAAAAAAATTTACAAAAAGAGAAACAGAGAACAAACATACACAGACTAGTAGGAGTGCCTTCAATAGGAGGAAGGAGAACATTTGGTTTACTCAGAAGAGAAGAGATACCAGGAGGTAGATTATTTAGCAAGATTGGCTTTCCTTGAAGCAAAGACTGAGATGTAGACGGTGGAGGAACTGCTGCAGAGGGTTGCTGCTCCTGAGGGCTCTGCTCATCAGTTTTTGAGTTCCCAGTAGTAGTTGTTGTTGCTGCGGTTGTCGTTGTCGTTGTTGTTGTTGGTGCTGATGTAGTTGTTGGTTGAGTTTGTTGTCTTAAAGTTTTTTGAGGATCTTGTGATTCTTCTTTTCCATTTTCAGTGACAATTTTCTTATTTCCAACTATCTCATGTTGTTTACTAACATTATTACCACCAACACCTCCTCCATCATCAGACGTCTGAGACTTACTACTCTGATTCAGTTGTACAGGTTGTGACTGTACTTGAGATTCTTTCTGTTGAGGATAAGATTGATAAACATGACTACTGTAACTACTTGACTGATTGTAGTGATGTGTTTGGTGTTCTCTATAAGGTTGATATGATTGATGACTATACGAGCTCTCATGTGTTGATGTCTGAGTTGGTTCTTTCCGACGAACACGACGAGACTGACCACTCTCAGCTGATTGACCTCTGTGACAAGCCTGTGCTGGATTTCTAAAATTCGGTGGAATCATTGCTTCAAGTATCCATTCATGTCGAAGACCATCGTCAGGTGTGAATCTCTCTCTTGGATCCCATCTAAGAAAGCCTTCTAAAAATGAAACAAACTGATGATCGCTGCAATGCAACGCACTCGCTAAGTCCATCGCTCCAGGTCTTCGTTTCTTCCCTCGGCTGTTTGGTTGAAGTCGAGGAACATCCGATGAATCGAAAAATTGTTTTCTCCGAGTCGAAAGTTCAATAATATGCCTTGGAGGGATGTTTAACACTTCCATAATACACGCTAACTGCTCTATTTCATTCTCTCCTGGGAACAGTGGAAGTCCTGTGTACAACTCAGCGAGAATACACCCAAAAGACCAACTGTCTATAGGCCTTCCGTATGATATACCAAGTATCACTTCAGGGGATCTGTAAAATCTTGATTGAATGTAAGTATAGAGTCGTTCATCTTCGAAACAAGATGATCCAAAATCGATGACTTTGATGCCGCTCTTTGTCGGACTTTTTAGCAGAATGTTTTCTGGTTTTAAATCACAATGAATGATCCGTTCTCTGTGAAGATATTTTAATGACGTTAGTAGTTGGATCGCGAATCTTCTTATCAAGCCCAATGACACTCCTTGAAAATTATTATTTTTTATGAATTCGTATAAGTTTATTGATAAAAGTTCAAATGTGATGCAGAGGTGATTTCTAAAATAGAAATACTCATCAATTCTGATTATGTTGTGCTGATCTTCTTTGTCGTGTTCCTTCAAGTGATCAAGTATCTTAACCTCAACTAACGCTTGGTGATGAAACCTCTTTTTATTTCTAATTATTTTCAAAGCCATAGGACGATTTTCTTTGTGATCAAAAACCTTCAAAACTTGACCGAATGAACCTTTTCCAAGCAAACACAATATTTCAAACCTGAATCCAATATGGTCATGGGTCACATAGATGTAATCACCTCTATCATCGTCAAATCCGTGGTTGTTTCGAGTATTAGCGATCGATCCTTTCAGTTTTTGAGCTCCACAACCAAGAAAGTAAATGTGAGGATAATCAAATATTTCAGACTGTTCATAGTCAGTCAGACAACTACCGTAACTCTTTAAAACATTTGCTGGTGTTATGGGAAGTTGATTTTGCAATTGAGGGTGACCGTGATGATGACCTGATGAACTACTTTGAGATGAATGTGAATGTTGTTGCTGATGTCCATGACTGTTTCTACCCTTAACAGAACTGCTGCTAGCACGAGAAGTGAATGAATGTTTTGCTTCTGATACTCTCTTTCCGTGACCAGAATGATTCTGTCTAGCCGTCTGCGATCCATGTTCTTGCTCATGAGCACTCACATGCCTTTGAAATTGCCCTCCACTAGGAGGAGGTCTAGGTTGTTGCTTATAACCACTCAATACATCATGGGGCATCTGCCCCTTTCCTGGTGGAAGTGCCCAGGTTTTTATTTCTTTCGATCTGTTGACGTGTTGATGGTGGTTGAGGGAGGAAAACTGATCCTGTTTATTGTACTTCCTGATTTTGTATAGAGTGCTGTTAGGAGGGAAAATAAATAATACGTGCACGCGTTAAGATAGTTTTAACAATACAAAAAAAAAAAAAAAAACACCCCCCTCCTCCCAAATACACCATCGCTATTCTGTTTGTTCACTTAAGATAGAGAGAGAGAGAGAAATCAAATCAAACAGGTATAATAACACTATCCAATAACAATTAATAATAAGGGGAATGGAAAGAGAAGGAAAGGGGAAAAAAAAAAAAAAAAAAAGGAGAGATCATCTCAATCAACACCCACGCAGTAAATACGAGAACACATTTTTTTTTTTTTTTTTTTTGTCTAATTCACAAACTTATTATAAAACAATACTTTTTTTTTTTGAAGACTTCACTGATGGCTACCAGCTACACCAGGTCGTCTAATGTTGAACAAAGTAAACACCAATTAATACATCCCTGCGGTATGGAATTCCACACAAAAACAGAGCATCAGATGCTATTTGAATAATTCACGAATCCGTAACAAACTAAAAAAAAAAAAAAAAAAAAAAGTTAAATCTTCTTTGGTCGAGTAGCGAAGACTGCTGCGTGACTTCCTTCAAAATGATCCGTTTCCGGAATATTATTATTTTGTGAATCAGATTGAACGGGTGCTACTATGGTCGTAAGCCCCATATCTCGTGTAATGGCATGTGTGATCCCAGATCGATATCCTCCTCTTCCCCTCTTCGCTAATTTTGATTTGAATTGACACAACTCGTAATTATTCGAAAGAACTGGTCGTTCATCTTCACTTTCATCGCTACTTTCACAAACCTTCTTCTTTGGGGTCGGATCAGCTGGTTTTTGCTGTTGTGGAGCCTGACTGACCTCCAATTCCTGTTTGGTGATGTTGTTTCAATAACAATAATTATTATCACACCAACTTAAACAAAAGTAATAATAATAACATACGCCTTCAGTATCTTCATCACTGCTGCTGCTGCTTTCATCAACGTCAGCGTCCATCTTTCCTGCTACCACTGCTGGTCCACGGTCTCGCACCTCCATTCTTGTTTTAATGTGCTGTGAGAGGTTGGTATGTATTTAAGCAGAAAGGTCTACACGACACTGTCTGATTGGACAACCGTAGATACCAGAGGACTAGAATCGGGAGTTCCTCTCGTACTGCCCTCCCCGAGGGGAGGTCTCTCTTCATCAGTAGGGTAACTAGTTTCGCATGTTATTCGATAACAGTCAAAGTGTTGTGAGTTTTCCATTTCTTGAGGAGAATGAATGTTAATGAACGAAACTACTCACTCAACAGTGAAAACAGAACAATATTTTGCTTTTTTTTTTTTTTTTTTTTTTTGAAAAAACAAAAAAACAAATGTACTGAGAGGCTTTTGTGACTTCTAAGGCTTGGCTAAAATCAGCTTTTTTTTTTTTTTTTTTTTTTTTCCTTGTTGCCAAACTAATTAGAGACGAATAGGGATATCGGTTCCCACCTATTCTCCAAAACAGCAGTGCATGCTTTACCAAACGAACGTATTTATTCCACGTAATTGATTCCCAAGGCCAACAGGTGTTTCAACCCATTTAAATTACGAAGGGAAAGCCTGAGCGACAAACTAACAGAGCCAGTCAGATGACATAAGTACCGAACAGTTTCCTGTAGTATTTTAATATATATTATTACTGGGAAGGGCTACCCGTCTATTTCTGGTCCAACCATCTCAGTCGGTATACTGTCGAAGGCATTTTGTAACTTGAAAAACATTTTCTCAGCAGCATCACCAAGATGAGAATAACGCGTTTTATCATTTTCTTTCTTCTGTTGGAGCTCCTGAATGAGTTCGTGCAGCTCTGGAGGAGGTTCGACATTAGGAACAGGTGTCACTTCTGATAATGAGGACATTATTCCAGATTCTGATCCACTCACTAACTGTTTTTCTTGTTCGAGTAGGATGGACATATTCTGCTGTTTTTGTTTCTTCGCCGTGGCTAAATGTTGAAATGCCAAATTCTCAAAATCTACACCAGCCATTGTCATTATTATTAACTTTTTAAATTGATTATTATTATTATTATTTTTTTTTTTTTTCCCCTTGAGAAAAAGTGAAACATTGAATATTTGCGATTACCCCAAACTACTCCAACGGTGTTGTGTAAATGAACATAAAACTAAAACATAAAATAAATCAAACAGATTGCTTTTTGATAATACCATATCAATTAAGATGGCGACGACAGGACCAAAGAAACACCTCAAACATCAACCAACGACTGATATATTTGTTGCAGGCTGCTGCTGCTAAAACTCGGTCTGAGTTCGTTAACAGGAAGAGACGGTTTTGAAAAACAAAATTTCGGAGATTTTGGAAACGCCGATGGCAACAAAGCGACTTCAACGTCTCTGATGAGCGGAGGCGTGATAACAGTGTTAGACAGGTGAGTCAGAAAACGAATATGGTTTTGTTTTACATTTCGTACATAGCGAATAGATAAGTCTTGTCGTGGACTAACCGACTGACACTGAGAACCACTTGGATATGAGAACACACCCTCACCTAATACTGTATAAAGATCTGGTCTCACCACCGATATCATTGTACTTATCGAACTCGCATGAATTCCTTTGTTACTAAGCGAGTGTAGTGGAGCAATAACAACAACAGGAGTGTCCAGTATGATCGACTGCATAGCAACTACTGCGCCTAATACAATAACACAATTAACTGAGATAGGTGTTTCTGTTGGCGTTTTAACAACTGAAATTCTTTTTTGATCTAATTTCGCAAAGACTTCCCTTCGTGAAGCATTGCTGGGTGTCCAAAAGTGTTTCTGTTGAATAGTTTCTGATTTCCTCCGACTAGTCTTTCCTTCAACCAGATATCCAATATCAAATCTCGTTTGTAATTTATTATAACCAGTCACTGATGATCGTCTGTTGCTGGCAAGTGAACTCTTTCGATTACCGTCTGACCATATATTCGATGGTGACAAAGGCAGTTCTTCGACGCTGGAATTCGAAGTAATTCGACTACGAGAACTCACACTTTCAAAAGAAGAAGCTGACAACCTACCCTGATATGTACAAAGTAAATGATCTTTGGCATCGCTGCTGCTATTAACAGAAATTGAAAACCTGTTGTCGTGATTGTCATCACCGTCTTTGTTATTATTTTCATTGTTACTTGTGTTGGATAATCCAAGGGATCCACTAAGCAATCCGTTGTGGACTGGCGTTAGTCTTCGTGAGCTGTTCTGATCTTCAAGTTGACAGTCAGAAGTTAATTTAATCAACGGTGAGTGTGAATTACAAACAGAAACACGAGACTGTTTCCTCGATTGAACTCCCGATGATGGCCGACGATAACGTTCTTGTGATTTTAAGAGTTTTCGAGGTGAGTATTGAAATTCAGGTCTCGGAGTTGATATTTTAATCGTTGTTGAGATATTATTCATAGAAACGGCAGAGGTTCTGGAGTGAACTTTCGTTATTTTCCTTCTCTGCAAGGGGTTCAATCTTTGCAAGCTACACGGAGCAACTCGAGTCTCTGGGATCAACGAGACAATCTTTCGTATTTGATAAGCTTCACTCCTACCTCTGGAAAATGTCGCTGTTTTTTGAAACGAATATTTCGAAGACTTCACATTCATCAACCAATTGACTCCGTACTCATCTCCAACGCAGGCGCTCTTTTTTCGAAGTCCTTCTTCGAAATGGATCGACTGCCAGGTTGCTTCTTCAATTAAATCTTGAATTGTAATGTCGATACCTATTTTGGTGTTGTTGTTGTTGCTGTTGATGAATTGTCTTGTATTCGTAGTCATACCTGGAATGAGCGCAAACTTTGGTTTTGCCAACACTATCCTCTCCAACTCAATTAAATGTTTTCTCAGAGTCGATTGTCGTTTTTGCATTTCAACTTTATATCCTTGTTGTCTCCAAGCAATGTCAGAAAGCTGAGACAGCTCACTACGTTGTTCCGTAATGTCTGTTTTTGATGTAATGTAACAGGAATACCAGTCTGAAAGTCTATGTCGATGTTCAGATCGGTGAGAATTGTATATTTTATTAATTGTGATTGACTTGATGTGATCTCTCATTGAGTACTGTTCAAGTTGTTGAAGGCTGGATTTGACTTCTTTGTCGAGTCCTTGTTCACGAGAGCTGACAATTCGCTTTCGTAGTCGGATTCTGTTCTTATGTTCTTCTTTGTCCCAATACTCTCTCACAGCAGAAACAATTTTACTTTTAAACTCAATCAACGACAATACAAAACCACGAACTTGTTTTATTGCTAACAAATACTTTCTTACTCTCAACAATATGAAACTCTTACACCGAACAACAACTTTAAACCAAATTCGTATCGCATCGATTGTTAATACGATGCTGCCTGAGCAGCCAGCATTAACAGAAAAGTGGCTTCTTAGATTATATTTTAATCCAAAATAATTATTGAACGCAACGATTTCAGACATGACGTCGTTATCTGTTTCTAAATCAGTACCCACGTGAAACATCATTGAGACTGAAACCGGAGTAGGAACTCCATAGTTCTTGAGGGAGGTATCAGTGGCTGACTCTCGCATGAATATTGCCATTTTTTTTTATATAATTTTTTTTTTCTTGTTTATACAACCCTATCCTATAGAAATGAAGAACATATAACAAAATAAGAATACTAGCCTCGAAATTGATTTTTTTTTTTTTTTTTTTTTTTTTTTTTTTTTTTTCCCGTGACGTAGAAAACTTTTTCTTAGATCACCACAATTTACAAAGTTGTACACCGAGGGGATGTCACGGATTGAAGAAAATAACAAACTGAAGCACCAAAAAATAATGAAAAGAAGAAGAAAAACATACTCTGAAGCAAGACGGAAAAAATTGGGATAATGGATAAGTGGGACGGGAGGGAAAAAACACCCATAATCACACATAAAAAACATGATCAAAAAAAAAAAAAAAAAAAAGGAAAGGAGGGTTGGAAGAAACATAAAATCTGCTTTGAATAATGGCTCGGAGGGGGATTGTAATGTTTAATGCAGGGAAGCGAAAACGAGAAGGGGAAAAGGAAAAGAGAAAAAAAAAAGGACCTCTTGCGACAGTATACAGTTATATTTTTTTTTTTTTTTTTTTTTTTAAAACACACTGAGAAGATACCGTAAAAATACTTCACCAAACAAAAAAAAAAAAAAAAAAAAAAAAAACAACAACAACAAACATCACTACACAAAAAAGACGTCCAACACAAGCCGTACTGAATAGAACTGCAGATTTCAGTTATGGGGGGGGGAAAAAAAAAAACGATACGAAGAGTGGAATGGAGGAGATAAGTGACTCGTACAAAAAAGAATACTGATTGGAATATAACTAAATGTTTGCTGGAATTGAAGAAAAATGACTAGCTGCCATTTTCTTCATCAGTAAAAAAAATAATGTAACACATGCGGGATTAAAAGAAAACGTTTATTAAACAGAACACAAAATGAGGGGAGGGGGGTTAACTGTCCGAGTTTGTACGTAAAATACAAATGTTTTGTATCATAAACAACATAACGATAATTTAACATTAGTTCTGAGATACAGTTGACTAAAGGGGAGGAGGGGGTGTCTTGAGATTCAAGTTGTTCAGACAAAAAAAAAAAAAAAATAATAGAATTCATTTCCAGCGCATTACTTGGCTTAAATGAAAAAAAAAAAAAAAAGGAAAGGAAAGGAAAGGAAATTTTAATTCTGGAGCCCCTTTACAAGTGGAGACAGGTAGCAGCCATCCCTAATAAGTTTATATCGGAAGGGGGAAAAAATAGAAAATATCTGCAGAAAAATAAAAGTTCCAGGAATGACTCTACTTTCCCGATTTGACAACCGGTTTGACAATTTTTTATATTTTTCTTTTTTCTTCTGGGAAAAACCACTGCTAATTCCACCAAAAAAACAGCCGTAAGTAAAGTATTTTTTGCGTAATTGCCGATTCCGGAGACTATTTTGTTGTGGAATTAGTAGGGTCTCCTCATTATCTTTATTTTTTTTTTCTTTTTTTTCGTTCTTGCACAGTAATATCCGTATGGTGATAACCGTTATGTGCCGTAAGTACAGAAAGAGGGAGAAGAAGAAAAAAAAAAAGAACAATCCCCTTTTTTTTTTTAAAACTTTTCCATTCATTCTTTTGCTATTCATTGTCTACCAGTCCACTCTTCAGCAGTTGTAGTCATTTATGAACGATGCATGTAATTTATTGTATTTTTTTTTTTTTTTTTTAAAGGTTCCGAAGGTAGCTGAAAGAAGACATTATTCGACGAACATGAAAAAAAAAAAAAAAAAAACTGAATTCTAGAGAAGTCAAGTTAAGATAAACTTATCAACACATAACACACAAAAAAAAAAAGAAAAAACGTTGATCTTAGAATGTCTTAATGCAGGAAAAAAAAAAAAAAAGAAAAAAAAAACTAAAAAACTAAAACTCTCCTCCTCTTATCAGATTACAGTTTTTTCTCATCAACAGCAATATCGATCATCTCCCTCAACAGAAAAACAGAACCTTTAAAAAAAAAAATGAAAAAAAATGAAAAAAAAAAAGCAAAAAACAGGGTCTTGTGCTTTTAAAAAAAAAAAAGTGGGGTGAAAATTTAACAACGCAAAAAAAACAGGTATTAAAAAAACAAAATTAATATCAAGTATTTTTTTTACTGAAAAAAAATGACTCGCCTTTTTTTCTTGATGTAAAGTCATGTAGGTAAACCCAGAACAACAATCTAGGAGTTAACCTCCTTTACCAGATTCGGTAGGAGGGGGGGAATTATGTAAAAAAAAAAGAAAAAGAAAAACGGGAAACCGAAAGAAGGAAAGGGAGAACAACGATATGCGAGACATTGTGTAAGTTTGCTTCATTTTTTTTTTTTTTTTTTCTCACAAAAAAAAAAAAAAAAAAAACCAAAAGCTAAACATTTTGTTCGGTGCAACATAACAATTCGTCTTCTGGTTGCATACACAAAACACACACACCTATATTGAGTGAGACTCGTACCGATTTGAAAATCTGAATATTCATTTCTTTTCTTTTTTCTACTTTTTTCTACTTTTTTTTTTTCCCCAACATAGAATGTGAATAATCAGACCCTTGTTAGTTAGTTAGCAAAATACAAACTATGACTACGAGGGGTCTAGCCCGCATCAGTAAGGACTCAATCGCGAAGATTGTTGTTTTATAGCCTTCGGCTGGAAGTCGATCGACTTCCAGATCTCACCTTGCCCAGAGGCTAACAGGTTGTAAGCTAGTGGTAGCGCTGAACAACGTGAACAAGGAAAAAAAAAACTTTTTTTATTTTTTTTTTTCCACTCAACTTTAAACTAGTTTCTGAACAAACGAAAGGGTCCTTTTTTTTTACATATTTACGAAGCCTAGGAAGCCAAAAAAAAAAAAAAAAAAAAAAAAAAACTCTACAGGGCAACAGTGAGGCCTTCACAGATAATACGAGACGTAGAAGAACCTGAAACAAATGACTACCTAAACTCACTGCCCTTTTTTGGGGGTCTCACACACCCAAAGGAAAGCTTAAGAACTGTGGCCCCAAAAACTGGTTTTTTTAATTTTTTTTTTTTTTTTTTTTAATCCTCTCTTTTAGCGTTACACAATTTCAGAGACCTTTTTTTGAAGGGAAAAAAAAAAAATAAATAAAAAATAGGAATCCTGATAGCTTATTTTTTGTAAAAAAATAAAAATACTGTATTGGATCTTAACATTAATGAGGATTAAAACAATCTGTTAAAGACACAGTGATTCTCAACTTTTTTTTTTTTTTTTTTTTTTTTTGAAGTAACCATTAAGTTTCGAGAAGTAATCCTCTTACACATCTCATCACCAGTATGACGAAAGAAGTAATAAAGAGGAAACTTTAATTTAAAAAAAAAAAAAAAAAAATTCACTTTTTTCTTTTTTTTTTTTTTTCTTCATAATAATCACGCGAGGGCTCATTGAAGGACAAGCCACAGTATATGAGCAGCAGCATGAAGAAACAAACCTCGATCGTCAAAAAAAGGTGAAATAAGCGTCAGTTTTTAAGTTAGTTAATATCATTAATTTTTTAGAACAGAAAAGTGAGAATAAGAAAAGCAGAGATTAGTAAAAGAATAGTATTCATTTCCACAGTTTCCTAACATCAAAAGGGTAATAGAATATGTAGTTTCAGGAGCCTTAATCTTATACTACTCGTCCCTTTTTAGTCCTTCATCAGTAAGTTCAAAGGGACTTCATTCTATGTTGAAGTTGCTATCGTTCAAAGATAAAAATCCATCGAAAATCTCCAGGATACCTAAGCTAGTTAACTATGCTAAAAAAGCAAGCAGGGAAAAAAAGCGAGTAAGATAAGAGGCTGTGAGAGAGAGAGAGAAAAAAAAAGGGGGGAGAAATCGACTAACGAGACCAACGAAAGAAAAAAGAGTCCAGCTCGGCAAGGAGGAGATTTCGTCGCACAAAGGAGATTTTATTTTTATTTTTATTTTTATTATTATTACTTTTTTTTTTTTTTTCCTTGTATCGTTTCAATAGTGTTTAAAGAAAGCACTAGATAAATTTCCCTTCGGGTTCCTTTCCCTCTGCCTTGCTCCAAGCCTTTAATTAATTTTTTTTTTTTCTTTTTTTTTTTTTTTTTTTTTCCTCTCGTCTTTGTATCACAACGAAGAGACGAAACTGGGTCACTTCAGAGATTTTGATGAGTTTTTTTTTTTTTTTTTTTTTTCTCTCCCATTACTTTATCATGGCTAACTGTTACCAAGGATGCTGACAGTCGAGAATGCATTATTTAAAAAAAAAAAAATAAAAAAAAACATGATTAAAAAAAAACATACCGAAGACGTTAAAAATGTAGTGACCAGTACGTGAATATTTGGATACTCATGCGCTCTGACTAGGGTGACTGCCGATGGGGATTGCAGAAAACAAAATAGCTACGTTGTTCTACCTTAATTCATAAGGAGGCGTAACAGAAGGACTTTTTTTTTTTTTTTTTAATAATAATTTTACAGGGAGAAAACGATGATTTTTTTTTTTCCCCCCTTCCATCGTATATTTTGCACATTGCATATCCTTTTTTTTTCTATAAATCACCAAACAACAAGGAAAAAAAAAAAAAAAAAAAAAAAAAAGAACATGCGGCAGTCCTTTTTCTTTGACCACACAAAAAATCTTTGTGAAGAGAGGAAGAAAAGATTCCACGTTACACATCTTTTTTTTTTTTTCTTTTTTTTTTTTTTTTAATTCCTCCTTCAACCCCAAAAGATGATGCAGAAAGGGTAGCGGCATCTACACGACAAATCAGTAATAACCCAACAAAGAAAAAAAACCTATCCAAAAAAAAAAAAAAAAAAAGATTTACACCACCAAAAACGAATAAAGACAATAAAGAGGCGCAGGAAGTAAAAAAAGAAAAAAAACAGTTCTTATTCTCAATACTGGGAGGGACGGAAATGAAATAATAAGATTACCATTGCTGTAGAAATTCTTTACGAGAATTAACGGCAGTTAACCGAACAGAACGAGCAGCAAAGTCCAGTTTAAAGAACTCCTTTTGTTAATAAGAAATAATTAAAAAATAGTTCAATGTAGTAATAAAGATTCCTTTTTTTTTTTTTTTTTTTTTTTGATTTTACGCCATCAGATCAAAACTGGATTCGAAAGGCGTTTTCAAACAAATTTAAAATAAAATATTCCAAACCATTTTTCTTAGAATGTAGCATATTTTTTTTTTTTTTTTTTTTTTTTTTTAAAACCCCTCGCAACAACAAATAATGCCATGGTAAACTATATCAAGAAATGTGGTATTCTTTTTCCTCGATGAATCAAACATATGAATCGCAGAGGGAGAAAACAATAAAAATACGAAAAATACGAAAAATACGAAAAATAAAATAAAAAAATTCCGCAACGTCAACCACTAGAACGAATAACAAAGAACAAGATCAAGGGTAATTAGATTTTTTTTTTTTTTTTTTTTTTTTAAAAATTGAATCACAAGAACAGAACAAATCATGGAAAACCTTTTCCATCATCCCGGTTGAAATCGTATATGAAAGGGAGCACACACTGATACTGCATTATTCAGTATTTCATAATAACAAAAAAAAAAAAAGTTTTTTTTTTGAAAAACGACTTACCTATAGCCAGGGAAGGGGGAGGCGGCCTTTTGTCACTAACCAGTAAAAATATGTCATGAAATGATGTCCTACTGTTGTGTCATCGTGTCTGCAGAGAGAATGCCCAATGAATGTGTTGATTCGGTGTGTTCAGGCCAAACTAAGTCTGCCCCGTCATCTGGAGGGACGAGGGGATGACGATCGAGAGTTTCTCCATAAGAAACTCCCCACCATTCATTCATCTCAGCTTCATTAAAATTATTACGACGTGAACGAGATTCAGGAGAAACACCTTTATCTTGTTGATCTCTCAACCAAACCCAACGTTCTTTGCGAGTCGGGTATTTCTGTGCATCAGTAGTAGCATCGCGTTCTTGACGACCTTCATCAAGCTCTGTTGGAGTTTGAAAGAATTTTGGTTTTACTTTGCGCCATTCTCTGGATGCGTAGGCTTGGAGTTCTTCACAGCTGACGTCACCGTCACCGTCTTCATCGATCAGGTGAATCAGTTCTTTCCTTCCTTCTGAAACAATGGCGTGGACGAACATGATAACAGCAAGTAGATTCAAAAGCACCAACACCCCTGACATGATATAATCAACAACTTTACTTGGATCTTCAAAATAAACCAATCCCAAGTTAAGAGATATACTAATAGTCATTAGTGACATGTTCTCAAGAGACCACAAAACTTTAAACTTAAAAGGCCTCGTAAATATATTCAGCAACGTGAAGAACAGCAACGTCCACATCGCAGCATACAATTGAAAGTGAGTGTAATTATCTAAAAACACTACAATAAAGACTACAAGCATCTTACGAACCATAATAATCATTTCCCAGTAATAAGTTCCTTTACGAAATCCAGAATAGAGAAATCCGAGTGTGCCAAGAACCTCCTTCGTGTGTAGTTTTTGTTGTTCTTTTTTAAGCAATAAGAAACCGGCAAATGGGATTCCAAATCCGTAGAAGAAGAAACAAATAAATGCGAGTAACTGAAACACGGTGTACTTTGAAGTATCACAATCAACACGTGCGTCAACTTTCAGGAATTTATGACATGTGGTGTGATCAACACAGAGAGACTCAGTGCAGTTTAGCATCAAAGCAATTTCTTTTGTTAACGACGGATATATTAAAAACAAAATAACGATGATGGCTACCTTCCAAACTGTCCAAACAGAAACTGTGACTGGAAGACCGTTTTCAGCTAGTGGTGATGTCTTTGCTTGAAGACGAACTCGTTTGTTGCTCTTTCTAGTTCCGTGAACGTGGATCAGTTTATCACATTCCTCACAGAAATATTGATCCATGTGAGGGTCAAATACGACAGCGAAATCCTCGTGACATAATTCACAAGTGTCGAGAACGACTAATTCGTTGTCTTCTTTTTGTAATTTCTTAATCATTTCATTGGTGAATCCTTCCTCCGCACTCCAGGCTGAAGATTCTACAGACTCAGCACCGTCTGGGTCGTCACCACGATCGTCTACTTCAATTAATGTTTCCTCGTCGCTGTCTTCAGCTCTGGTTTCCAGTTTTGCTCTTATCTCTTCCTCAGTGAACATAGTTCTCCAGTAGTTCCATTTTTCTTTCAATCTCCTCAACCTCGACATTCTGTACAATTGCGAGTACGGAATCTCATTTGCTAAGGTGTGAATGTCTGCCATCACGTGGTCACCATCACCACTGAGTGGCATAGCTACGAGCGCTGCATTCCTTTCACTGATTGGTCCTCTGCTTGGGATTCCTAACTCCTCAGCCTGTTTGAATGATAAGTTGTAAGTTGTTTTTTTTCCCTTTTTTTTTCTACTTAAATATCACAAAAGCATACCTCAAGCAGCCAGTCAGGTACCTCCAATTCCACTATTGTTTCGTCCTCTTGGAAACGTTTTCGCATACCAAAGTCTTTCGGTAGAAGAAGGGTATTAGGTTCTTCTTCTGTTGGTGATCGCGGCGGTGTTAGGGGATCAGTGTGTGTCAATCTCTGGATCTTCTGACCTGTTACTACATCAGTGCGAGTAACCTTCCAAAGACTGTTCCCAATTCCTGATAACTTTTCACATGTGAGAGTGTCACCCTGAGATTCATTGACTGCTGTTGCTTTGGTAGTTCCCCTTCCAAAGATTGTCTGCTCAGCCAGTTCTCGTCTTGCAACCATTTTCTTTCCATCTCTACCTGGAAGCCTATCAACAAGAGTCGCTGTATGTCCATCTGCTGGCCATGGAGGTGTCGGAGCAATGGCTGCTGAAATCAATAGCTCGTCAGGTTGACCAGACTTCCTTCCCTTTGAATCCTTCTGAACAGTACCAGGTATTGGGAATAGTTTTGTTAGAAGTCTGTCTTCACGTTCACCACGATTTTGGAAGTCGTAATTCTGTTTTTTTTTTTTTTTTTTTTTTTTTTTTAAAATGCTTTACAACCACAGAGAGTGATCAAATCACAAGAGGAAATACTACACACCCTGTCTCTCAATCTTCTCAGTGCGCTTGACAGTTTCATCCTCGCAAGGCAGGCTGATAAAAGTTCACCTCTGAAGACGGCTCTCAGATGTTTGTCAGTTGGCTTATGATCTTCTATATCACACTGTTGGTTAGATTAGTTTTTGTTTAGTTCATAACAATCGACACAAAAGTAACTTTAAAATAAATATAATACAAACCTGGTATTTGACTGTGTCGATGGCGCCCACTCCAGGTGTTGGGAATAAAGATTCTAATAAGCAGCATGAAGCGCAGAGCTGACATCCGTATTCTGCTTTTATAAAATCTACGGCACCAGATGCAGTGCCTAGGATCTTGTCCATTACTTTGGTTTTCTCTTTGCGACCAGAATCAAGTTTGTAGTATTTTGAATTCTGATAACTGATACGAAGATTAGTAGCCAAGGTCGTTGCTCCTTCCTCGTCCATTGAGCTGTCGTCTTCAATGGCTTCAGATCTCACGGCTTTTCTTTCCTTTTTAGCATTTTCAACACGCTGAACAGCATTCTCCAACTCAGCTCTGTCCTTCTCAACTATGACCCAATCGTATAGATAATGGTAGGGAGATCCACATTCTCTGGAAGTTGTTTTGTAAGGGACAAATATTTGTTTATCACCTCGAAGTTTTTCAGTTAATTCCTTAATGGTTAATATAAGAGCTGGGATAACAATGACTATAATCGGCATGAACATCCATGCTAAGAATAATCCATAGTAGTCTATGAACGGTGCGGCACATCCAATCGAAATTAAATTACTACCTGGACCCGATCCCTTCGACTGAATTTCAGTAATGTCTTCAAGAACCTCACTGTTCTTTACTATAATATCAGCGACTAGACCTGTTACCTGAAAATGGTTTAAAAGCATCTTAACTATCACTGAAATCTTTGATGTCTCAGCGATAGTAGGTCCAGTATTCAAGTTTATAACAACCATTATAATTACTATCAGTAACAATGCTAAGGCAGCGAGTCCCAGCAGAGCCCATGTCTGGACCGCAGATGCGCATTTAATACAAGTACCATCACTAAGACCGTATCCACTATCACATACTCCGCAAAAAGGACCCTTAGTGCCTTCTTTGCATTGGGTATTTCCAGCTGATTGGTAGTCAGCAACCGTTGTTCCTAGAGCACCAAGTGTTCTTCCTAAGCAGTTGTCGTTGTTGCATTCAATCACCGAATATGAGACTGGTTCTCTCCAAAAACCAGATTTAGCTCGCATGTCGTTACCTCCCAAGCAAGTCATTCCTTTAGAGCAACGTGCGCATTGAAATAAACAACTAAAAGGATCATCCGCAGAGACGGTCGTAAGAACTCCAGGTACTGGTTCGTTTAGAATATGATTATAGCAGCCGTAGTCGAAAGTGTATCCGAAGTCGTTGCAATTAAGACCTGTACAACATTTTAATGCTTTCAGTGTGATGGAGACAGCATCCCTGGTGTTGATTCCGTCAGCAATTGTCTTTGCTTCAGAACTATTAGTTGAATCAGTGGTGGCTCTGAAAGTTACAACACAATCCATGTCGTTCCATATTCTAATCTGACGAAAGGTGAAAGAGATCTCTTCTTCAAGCGTCGCTATTTCACCGGTCTTGTAGTTGGAAGACGAGATGAAAGAACAGGCTTTTGGAAACAATCCCGCGGTACTCGCCGAAGTCAACCCTCTCCGTGTCAACAAAGTTTCATTTTGCAAATTTGGCACAGACAACGACCACCCAACCTGAACTGGATGTTGCCTTCCCAACTCGTCAGTGACTGACGCATCAGAACTGGTTAATTGATTTCCAGCAAAGTCTTGTAGTACTAAATTAAACGTTGCTTCTTTTTGTTCCAGATTGCTGAAAGTAAAAGATGTTTCGGTACCTTTCAAAGCTAACCTATAAGGGTTACCCCGAGTAATTCTAACCTCACCAACGTGATCAGCTGACCCACGTTGACATGACCGAGTACGAGGAACACTACCAGCATCATCACCACATGATATTAATGTTCTGAATGTTGGTGTTATCCAATTAGGTCTCAGAGATGACGTAACGTCTCTGAGACGAACTCCGTAAGTACCGAATAATGGTGCATTCAAACGGACACTCATTTCAGCTGTTCCATTCATCATCATTATTGTTGTTTCCATTGGTCCTACATTAGTGTCGAGCATACCGTCCAGGTATTGGACCTGTCCAGGAATGAATATCTGTGAAGCTGGTACGAGTGTGAAGGCAATTAATCGTCTTTCTATGTCGCTAGATCCCATGTCATTCCCAGCAGAATCTTTTGATGTGATTTTGAACGGTCCGACATCAACGAAAGGACTGTGATTTTTATTATCAGAAGCACGTACATACACGAAATCTGATAACAGCTGTGACTCATCGAGGCCTAACTGAACTGGTTCACCTCTGACAGGGAATGTTTGTAATGAGGCAGTCGGATAGCCACCGCTACCACCTCCAGTAGTTGAGACTGCGATACTAGTACTGACTGCAGTTAGTAGATCATTAAGGATAATCTGATTGACACTTTGTAATGTTTCAACTCCACGTTCCAATCCAAGATTAATTTCACACTGAGGTTCTATGCCTTTCTCCACATCCTCACAACACTTATTTCTCTGACGTAATGTGTACTGCGGAAAGTGATTTATACAATTAAATATGCAGTCTGGCCACATAATTTGCATCGAACAAGCATCCAACAACACACCAGGAAGGACACACTCAACAGTCTTACCAGCCAATGGCATCGTTAGCTTTGCTCGTAGATTCTCTGGAGACTGAGTGCCTCCAGAGAGAGCTGATGCATAGTCGAAGTAGTTTCCGTAAATCTTAACTGGATCGGATCGGTCAGCAGTGAGTGATAAGAATGGAGGATCAAATTCACAGACTAAGTCGAAGCACTCAGGGGCGCACCTGATGGTTGTCAGTGTCGCTGATATATCAGGAATCGCATAATTACGTATTTCACCATAGAACTCGAACGTTATCGTCGTCTCTGGAGTAGAATTATCAGATACTATATTCATCTGCGTGTATGCTGCAATTCCGGGTGACTTCTCTGAGAACGCCGGGTCCGCCATAGCTCTTATCGCCTGTGCTGATTTTGATGTATTTTCCAGAGACGGACTTTTCCAGCGACATACTACTGGAGGTGCGCAGTTCGGTTCCGGTACGATGCTTTTTACACGAACTCTGACATTATTTTTACCTGGGAATTGGACTAGAGTGTTGTTGCAAATATCAACCATACGAAATCTAGGTTGAGTTGTTAAGATTCTATCCTGAGTCATAGTAGCAACTGGTTGTCCCCGAATACCAGTACCGTCACGCCAATCAGCAGTATCGAAGTAGACTCTGTGAGGAATGCCTTCAATGATTGTTATATTTTTAATCATTTGAAGGCCTAATAAGTTGATTGAGATCTTTACTTCGTATACTCCAACTTCAGCAGGAAAAGGAACCTTTACTTCGGGAAAATTAAGAATAGAATTACGCATGCTACTCTTTTGACCCGAGACAACTCTCACAAGATCTTTTCGTCTCGTGATATCAATTGAAACGTCGTATATCACTATTGGACTTATGTCTTTTTCATTTTCATAATCAGCGACACGAGCCATCTCACTTATCCAGTTACCCTGCCATCCCAGATAACCAACAGCTGAATCTACTAAACCAATTCTCAACGTCGCATCAAAACCAGAATTTTCACACTCTGTGGCCAACGAAGAGAATTCCCATTCCTTTTCAGGATCAGTCCATATCTTCCTTCCGTAGACAACTGTGTTTTCTGATGCCCTTATTAGACTCTGGGTGTGAACCAGTGCCTCAGTATACATCATAAGAGAATAATTAAAATCTGTCCTATCACGTTGATGTGTAATGTAATCATTTGATTTAGATAAGCGAAGACCGTTCGACTGTTTCGTGTCAGGAATTATAAATGAGATAGCAGTCTGAAGGATTAGAGCTGCACTGTAGGAATGCTCTCCTGGTGATGGCGGGACGTTCGGATCACCCAACTTTGATTCGGCATTCCATACTTTTAGACTAGCTGCTGATAGAGAGACACTTCTGTGGTAGTAATTTATATTATAGTCAGACTCGTTGTACCATCCGGTAATACACGGTGCAGGGTTTGTTTCTGATTGTGAAGGACACATAGATCCACAGCACTTACCAGGTTGAATAATTGTCATCCTCGGAGTTGAACCGAGGATCGCATCGGTTTCTTTTCTGTCACAGATGATTGTACAACTGTCGCTAAACGATGCATTTACCGTTCCTAAGAACCTGTGATCAATTGCATCTCTAATGACACATTTATAATCATCATTTGTTTCTGGTCTTAGAAATTCCCATCCCTTAATTGTGATTGGAACAGGAGTGCCGATAGGTTGCTCTTCAGGTTCAACCCAAGCTAGACGAGCATTCCCAACATATCGAGTACTGCAATCAGAGATGAACATCTTATGTGATACAGTTAGTGTAGACCAATCAGTCGTTGTTGAGTCGCAGTTGAATGAACAACTTACTCTAAATATTATGTTGAAGAATAGTTGAGTCAATTTTAACGTCTTTGGATCAAATTTATGAGACATTGATCTACCGGTTAAGGATTTTTCAGCAATAACAGACAAAAAGTTGTATGTGTAGTTTAACCCACCAGAACGGTGTTCAGCTATACCGTTATCTACTCTGAGCAATACTTCGTTGGTTACCTGATCCATAAATTCAGATGGTAGTCCATCAATCTGAATAAACGCAGTGATTGTTAAGTCTTGTTTAACAGCATTGCCTGCACCATCACGAATTTGCATGATTGGTTGTTCATTTAATGGAGATCTGTTGTTTGAGTATCCACTCGGGTTTACCTCAAAACCAACTGTTCTCGGTTTTCCAGCTGTTACAATAAAATGAAGAGGAGCGGATTGAACTGTGTTGATCTTGACGTCGAAAGTTTCACCGACAGGGACGTAGATCGCTTTTAAACCATAGCATCCAACCTTGACCCGATTTCCTCCTACTAATTCAGATGACCCGGAATACAATACAGAACCTGATGATACGGTTCTCGAGGGAATGTGCTCAAACGGAAAAAGTGACGTCGATACACTTAGACCCATATCATCAGAACATCGAGCACCAGCGGGTATCAACGCAGGCACCAGATGAACACGTCCAGGAATGTCGCCAATATTCCCAATGAAATTATCAGCAGCATCATACACAGTTATCAAAGTATTGTTTAGGGTAATCCTCCCAGAATCGTCTGGTTGAACAGCTCTGAGCATGTTTTCGTCAGTTCCACCACAATTTTTACACACGAAATTAGCTTTAATTATAGCAGGCGGACCCACAAACAAGTACGGTTTGTTGTCCGAGCTAAAGACCTGACCATCGAGAGAGATTTCTACTGTAGTCCTGTTAGGTCCGTTAATTGGCGGTGGCTCACACCGAATAGTCGTTCCGGCATATGTCGCACGAGTAACATGACCGTTGATGCGACAATGAACGTACGATGTGTTTAAAAAACCTGCGCCTGGAACAGTAATAATGCTTGGACTTGATATAGGTGTGCCACTCACGAGTTGAAGATCTCTACCCTCATCGTCATTTGATAATGAGGAGTCAGTAGGACCAGGTTTCTCTCTAATCCAATAATTAACATTATCGATAGTATCGAAGACCGTTGGAGTCCCAATACGTCGAACCTTTACAGCAGTGGCGGTGAATCTTTCTTCGAACGAAGTGATAGAAATTTCCAAATTCACAAAGTCACAAGGACTATACCCAGATACCGGTATTTCGGAAGAACATAATATAGTTGTGCTGTTCACGTAGGTTCCTATACTTCTCGTGTCGCCCATGTTACACAACGGACTGGAGTCGGAAATGCTGCCAAAACCCGCTCCAGTGACGGTCACGATCGTTGTAGAGACCGGAGCATCAACAACATCAGGAGATATGGAATGAATATCAAACATATTAAAGACAGCGATCAGAGTACTCTTCAAAGGTGAAATCGTAAACAAAGCTCTCCTATCAATATCTGCGTACATTGACGTGACTATTTCAACCTCTGATTCGAGATGACCAATTCCAAGTGTTGTCGGAGGTATAATGTATCTTAAATTACTATTTAATTTTAGTATTTTAGACGGTTGACCAGTATTACCTCCTCCAACAGCTACGTATAAAGCTCCTTCATATTTGTCCCACCGAGCTCCTCCGATTCCGTGAGGGGCTACGAATGTAGTGACGGTGCTCAAATTTTGTTCTTTAATATTACGTAACTGAATTTTTTGAGAGACATAGGCTTGGTTGCCAGAGATTGTTGTTCGAATAAATAAAACTGCTTGTCCATCATCTCCCATGGGCTCAATTCTCTCAGCCAGTTGACAGTCATATTTGTAACATGCCGCGGGTACTACGTGAGAAACCTCACGATAAGTGTTGTCACTTTGTGATGGAAGAAATATTTTTTGTACTGCTGTTCGACCATTTTGACTTTTTCCAAAAACAAAAGCCGTTGGACTGGTTCTATCAGTATATACGAACATATACTGTACATCAGTGAGAGACAGTAAATGAGTACTCGTTGGAATGTCTGCGTTCCATGCGGTGTCATGGTTTATTTCTGAAATGTAATAAGTAACAACTGAGTTGACTGAAGCCGTGTGCTTTACCAATCCAAATAATTGTCTTGTGTGTTTGTTAGTACCGTGGGACATGATTTCGACCTTACCTGCATTAACCAATGCTGAAGGTAGCCATGCAATAGCCTCGTCTATTTGACGGTTTTTATTATCAATCGGTGATCTCATGACGTATGAAATCATTCTGTCGTAAACAACATGGATCATGAATGACCCATCTTGATAGATACCCACAACACTTTCACCAAGTTCCCTTCCCCATTTAGTAGTATACGCGCTGTATCGACGACTGAATTTCCAATTAGAAATATTTCCTGAATACAATTGAGAAAACACCTCAACTTGTACGTTAGACGGTTGATATCCAGAACTTATAAATAAATATTCATCTTGATCCCCAGACTGCAAATCTGCCATCCTCTGAGCATCATCGTTATACCAATTAATAGCTGGTCCTTGACCTCTTATCGAGGCGAACAGTGACGTTAATCTATCAGTAGTATGATATATTGCACCTGGAACAGACGTGAGTACCGATGATTCTAACTTAGTTATTTTTGAATAGGAATTGTCTGAAAAGAAACTAAACGGCCTACCCATACGAACCTCACCTGTAGATGCTACGGTTACACCACAGTCATTGGTTAGGATATCTCGAGAGTAGCCTGAAGCGCATAGTTCGCAGTCGCTTCCTTCGTATCCGGTGTCACAGATGCAAGATTCTCCGGTAATTGGATCGCATTCACCGTGCATGTTACACCTGCAGGGAGAAACACAGTCGGTGTCGTAACCGAAAAAAGAGCGATCACACCGTTCGCAATGTAGACCTCCGTAGCGTTGATTACATTGACAGGTGACATATGGACTTATGGTTTGTGAAATACAGAGACCATTATTTGAACAAGTGGTATTAGAACTACACTCAATATCACACGTCGGACCATAGAAATCTGTGTCACATTCACAACTTCCACTAAAAGAGCAGAAACCGTTAATGCAGCTTTCGAAGTCACATCGAACAGTGCAGACTTGCTCGGGATACCAACCTTCCTTACACTGGAAGCAGTTTGGACCTCTGAAATTACCTTCGCAAACAGGTTCATCTGATATAAGATTTGTCAGACAAAGACCAGTTTCAGTATCACAAGTTGCCACTGCAATATTACAAGTACAGGTTTGATCGCATAATGCTCCCCAACGATTTTCTGTACAGGCTGTGCAATCTTCTGCACCCAACCAATCGACGTGACATTCACACTGACCGTTTTCAAGACACCGTCCGTGAGTATTACAATTAATTTTAGGACTGCAAAGTAACTCACAAAACAGTCCAGCTCTGACGAAGCCGTCTTCTACTTGAGTAGAGTCAGAGATAACATCACAGCTGCAAACAAGGTTTTTATTAGCCGTTGTTGGATCTGGTAAGCACTCGCCCACATCAGGTTCGCAAATTGTTGAATTACAAGTTGATGGTCGGTAATCTCTACACTCATCACCTCCCCATCGGAATTGACATTCACGACAGTACCTACCCGTCCAATAACCAGATTGTGATGATGAGAGGCATGATCCAAATTCTGATTTCGTATCAAACTTACCTCTCGGAACACTTTTAATATCAAGTTCGTATTCAACTTGTCCAGAGAATGCCAAGACTCTAACAATCATAATCCCTGCAGTGATTGGTGTTACGCTGCGGCATTTTTGAATGATTCCGTCAACACTGCTGTCGGCATTGCAGGCTGTAGAAGCGAATAAAGCCCTTTCTCTCTCTGAAGGTAGAGAAGCTTTCCGAGGAAGAGTTACAAGTAATTGTGATGCAGGGTATGTATCCCTAGTTTCAGGAGCGGTGACAACAGCTAAGGTTTGCCTCGAGTTACCGCCGCCATCGACAGGAGCGGCTGTCTGAACGGCTGTTGCTCTTCTTCTTGTTGAGGCTGTGGAAACTGATCTTCTAGCTGTTCCACCACCACCAGGGCCAGCGCCAGTACCACCACCACCACCACCACCACCACCACCACCACCACCAGGTGGTCTAGGGGTCGTCAATTCTAGAGTTGGAGAAGCATGACGAGGCGGATATGGAACCTGACTAGGACATCCCTCATACCCTCCCATACAAGTACGTAAGTTGTATGGAATGTATTCGCTTAGTTTAATTAAAGGAGTACAACTGTCTGTCACATAACTAGCCTCATCTAATGTAATTCTAATTGCCACCTCACTTGCTCCTCCAGCTATTTCACCGCTGACGTATTCAGTGATGTCTAATTCTATCGTATCGTATTCGCTGGTTTCTTCGATAGTCGCTTTTCCGATATCTCTTCCGTTTAATCCAAGTGAAGAAATATGAGTATACCCTCGTCCCAATGATGTTGGCGGAGGCAATGCTTGATCGTTCAATTCTCGGATGAGTTGTTTCAGTTCTGAAACGTCTACCGCGTTGATAATAACTTGAACCTCCTCACAGTCATCACTGTCACCAGCTTCAAGTTGTATCAAAGCACGAGATAGATCAGCTATTCCACGAGGTAGTTCAAACAACAGGATAATTGCACCGCTCTTTTCATGTCGAAGATCAGCGTAGGAGAGTGTCTGTAAACAACAATTTTCAACACTCATCTCATATTTTCGACAGACTGCATTACACGCCCTTGGATAGTCCAGATTGCTAAACAGATCAGCTGATGCCGTCGCGTAGGTGAAGTATACTGAATTTGGAAGTTCACATGCCCGTCCCTTTGCAAGTCCTTTGCAATCGCAGATTCCGTCTCCGATGGTTCCATCGTTGCAGGTGAAAGTACCTCCGTTGCAGATTTTTCCGTTATGCACCGGGCATCTGTTGGTGCACCTTGGTCCCCAGAAACCTGTCGCACAATCATTGCAGTCATCTACAGGAGTGTTTGTTTGTTGTTCGAAAACAGCCATCGTTCGGGGCCAATGTTCTCTGAAAGCGAAACCTCCAGGTCGGTACATTTCATACCCGAGTAGACCAGATGATGTTGATGTTTCATTTTCAGGTAGTCGAGTTCCGATAATATCCATGTTAAGGAGACCATTTCCCATACTCCAAATAGGAACACCACCTCTTGACATTCTATCATCTGTCCATATCGAGTGATAACCTGCAAACCACCATCCACTAGCTGGTAATGACCATTGTTTATTCACAGGATTATAACCCGAGTACTTCTCTGTTTGCGGATACACAAAACTACGTGTTCCAGCAAATGCATCGGAAGCGGGATTGCATGGCATATTGCAAGTGGTGCTGGAGACAGGACCGATTCCGTCGCAGCAGAGTTTCTTAGCGTTCCAACCCCAATTTGTGTGATCAAAGTAGCATCGTTCACAACCAGGAAATGAGAATATATTAGGTAAACTCGTACTTCTTCTAATTTGATCACTGGTTAAACCACTATCTGGTATTGGAAATCCGACTATGTCCTCACAGCATTGTACTCGAGGTACCCCAACACCGTCTTCTGGTGATCCGAATCCGTGATTCTTCATCGATGACATTGGTCCTCCTCCATTGCCAATGCCGATGGAGTATAATCCCCTCTGACACCCAGCAAATGCAGGAACGTTGGCACCTGCGACAACGTACGTGTTGGAATCCGCGAACACAACAACCGCCCCGGGCGTTAAACATTCAGTAGGTCCACCACCTCTGACATGATCTGGGTTGTAGGCCCACCAATATAATCTATCACCCCAGAGAGTTAGATCATAAATACCAAGAGCAGCATCTCCACCCATCAAAACTGTAGAATTAAAAGTCTCATCAGCAAGATACCGAGTGAGGACTAATTCTTCTTCGTCTGGATCAAAATTTTGATTGAAACCTTTGTTGTTCATTCCTGAAGGATGTCGAACCCAAGCGAAAGTGGAGTCATCGATTTGGACAGTCCAAGTAGGATCATCTCGTATCTCATCTACCGGATCAATGTCAGTTAAGATGTTAGATACGCCATCCCACGATGCAAGATGAGTGTATCCACGTTTTGGATGAAGACATTTAAATCTTTTTTGATATTGATGAATTTTACTGTGAGTTGTTCTCTCACAATAGTCAGAATTTAATAGACACTCATCCCCTGTCACATCTTCATCTGTTCCAATCGACAGAATAAGCCTCTGGTCTAGTTTACCAGGTCTAAGAACAACAGGTTTGAAGTAACCTTTATTTAGAGGTGGGATAATCGGTATGTTGGTACTGCCTTGGAATAATGGAACAATCTCGACTCTGCCAAGTGTTCCATCAACTTTAATGAGTACTCTGAACAAATCAATTTTCTGAAATTCATGTTCGAAGTAGAAATAAACGTTTTTTTTAAAGTACACAAACCCTGGATGTCCCTGAGGATGGGTACACGAACCTACGTTACCATCCAAACCCTCTTTTACAAGAATCGCAGTACCCGTAGATCCACTCGTTGCGTAGACATTCAGTTTGTTAGGAATAATGTATTTCTGAGGAAAGTTCTTCAAGTGAGGAGTTTCACCCTCGTTTATACTATCAATATCAATGTCAGGTGATTGGGTCATACCTTCAACATCGTCTGGTGCAGCCATGGCTAAGAAGAACACCCAGTCATTAATGGGAGCATCTGGTTTAATATTTGTTATATAAGAAGGAAAGATCGTATTATCTGCTATTTCTGTTGGAGTTGCAGGTTTGCCAGTGGATTTGATGATGTCAGATTTCCACAATCTCACAACTGAAGTACTAGGGACAGGTTCCTCACCTAACATCGTTGGACTCTCACCTCCACCTCGTGCGGCTGCAAAAATGAGAGAATCAGAAGCCACATCGCGAATATTGCATAAGTCAGAAGTCGTGGAACAAGCAGGATTACGCATCTTTGTAAGTTCCTTAGCTCTTGTGAAGACTTTCATGTTGAATATTTGATTTCTTATCGCATTAGAGGCACTCCACTTGCCGTGTTTGATTCCAGTGAATGCCGGCCTGCCGTTCGACCCCATTCTTGTCTCCGTCGCAGAAAACGTTGAAACCGTATCTTGCACACCAAACCCAGTTTGGGTCCCGCGGTAATCACTTTCGCCAGGGGTATGTCCAGGCAATCCACTCGTGTAAAAAAGTTCTCTAGACCCTTGAAAGATACCTTCATCTTGTTCACAATCTGGGGATGCGTCAGAGGCTGTTTCCCAGTCTGCGTGAGCTAAGAAATACATGTATTCACCTACTTGAGTGAAATCAATAGGATCTTGAAAATTAGCAGCTGCTTCACAAGGACACAACCCAATTGATTCTTCTAAATCAGCTCTGAAGTAGCTCTTTGTTGACGGATCCAAGTCGCCAATGATTTCCTTATTTCTGTCGAATGCTTCTCTAATTTTCACATCATCTTCTATTGCCTCGTCTTCCTTAGTGCCGCATTCAATATAAGTTCTCATAGCCGGAGTTGAGCATATGTACCTATTAAAATTACTTGTCAACACGTCTTGCGCTGTGGAACATTCCGTTCGGAGGTTGGAACGTGTGACTTTCGCCTTGTCACTTGCTTCTTGGATTTTAATGGTTTTTTCTGTTGCTTTTTGGCTGTATTTGTTGGGTCTCAGACCACACCCACAGGAAGCAGAACCAACGGCTTTGCGAAAGTATTTTGGATCAGACTCACAAGTTGCGGTGTTTCTTTGAATTGCGTCAGAAACGTATCTGCGGACTTTACGTATGTTTTCGGGTGATTTCAAATTTGGAAACTCAACCAACGACTGTTCATTATCAGCCGTTAACAGTGAGTAGTACGGATGTCCCCCTTGAACTCCTTGTAGATCCTTTGTGTTCACAGACATAAATAATCTTGATGGCCTATGATTTCCTGCGTACTTCATCCTAAAAGACGGTCTTTCCGTAACATTAGTTGCCGTACTTTGAAAGAATCTTGGTCGACACTCTAAAGTATCATCAGTAAACGATGCAATTATCATAAATGACAGATCAAGATTTTCTTGAATAGCTGGATTCAGGTATTCTGTATTCTCTTTAATCCACTTCGTAATATCAATTGATGTGGTCTCTCCATATTCTTTTGATACCAAATTAAACGTCGCCACCTGATCCTGAAATCGAGACAAAGAATTTTCCAAGTTCGTCGTTAAGTCTTCAATATCTCCGTAGTTACCTCTGGTTACATTACTTGCTTCCCATTTGTAATTTAAAACATACTGCGGTGTCACACACATTCCTGACCGACATTCGAAGTCTTCGCGAACATCTCCGCTTTCAATCTTACTAACACATACGCAAGTACCATCTTTTAAAATAGAAGGAGGCCGACAAGCAGTACCTCCGTCTGGTTCATATCCACAAAGACCACTTCCGACACGAAGACATTTCCCGAAGGAACAAATAGTGTTGTCGTCGCAGTCGCAGGATTTCGAAGTTGAATTAAAAGAAGCATCATCAACGCATCGTAGATTGTCAGAATAAAAAAAAGGAGAGTACGTCTCACACGGTGCCACTAAACAAGGTCTGTCAACAGGGACGCATTTCCCAGGTGGTGGAGCTCCAGGGCCACCAGGGCCACCAGGGCCTCCAGGACCCTGAAGCACCTGAGCGTCCCTATCAAATGGTAAAGGTCCCATAGAAGGAGGAGCTGGAGTAGGTGGTTGCGTCATAGCAATCCATTCACAGCAACCTGCGTCAACACAATCACTCTCGGTAGTTTTCTGACACCAAATCACTTCCCTGTCATCTTGCAAAATAGCAGTTGTTGGTTGGGTTGCATAGAGGTATGCAGTCACTGATTGGTTACAACTCAAACTGTTATCAGACACAAGTGTTATTTCTGCTTTCGAAACTGAGTCTTTACCAGGTAGAGGGAGACCTCTCCATGAGATATAAGCTCTGAATTCAGTATCAGCACTACTTGTTTTCATTACTCTGTCCAAATGATGAGCAGTAGTTGAAGTACCTGATGATGTGATGTAAGTACTCTGTGATGCTCTTTCTTCCGTAAGCAATTGTCTGCTAGGTGCCCAATTTCTTTGGCATCGGCAATTAGAACCAGTTGAATCACAGATACCATTCGTTGAGCAGCAGGCATTTTCACAAGCATCTCCCCAGTAGCCAGCAGCACATCTGCATATTGCTGCACCCGTTGCTTGATTATATTCACAAGCACCACGTCCATTACAGACAGTAATGACTGTGTCAGGTCCTATAGATGACGTCTTGCTAGCTGCGGCTACCTGTCCAGGACATGATAGGAATGAAATAGCCAGATCCACATCTCCACCAAAACCGGTTTCGTTGATGGCTCTGACTTCAACGTCAACATGTGTCTCTGGTTGAATGTCGACAGCAAAGAAATCTCTATTTCCAGCAGGAAGTGATGTTTGACCGTTTGGCATAACAGGACTCGCATCTGACGTTGAATAGAGGATTGTTCGCAACGGGTATAAAAAGGTACTCGGTTTACAACCATTGTGTTCATCATATCCAGAAATACAATTCCTACATTGACTTCTAAAGTCATACATCCCTGCTTCGAAACTATTAAAACATGAACAAAGCTCTCTGTCTGAGACAATCGGTTTTTTAGTTGACTCAATGCACGATTCGTCTCCAAAACAACACAATCCTCGCAAGTGACAACATGGTTGATGTACTTTAACTTCAATAAAAGTATCAACATAGGCATCAAGTAGTAGGCTTACCTTCACTGCGTCCTTATTCGGATGCATTCGGACTCTGCAAGTAAACCCACCCTCAAAATTATCATTCTCAGCTAAGCAATTAAGAGCGCAACTAGGACCTTGTTTAATAGTCTGATCAACTTCAGATGTAGTACAGGGAGGGTCTGTAATATCTATTCTAGGGGAGTCAATATAGATCGAAGTACCCGCATGGAAGAATCTCAACTTATAAATCCCTGGTTCTGAGATTCCCACATTTCTAAATCTGTATACTCCTCCCTCAGCGAAAACACCCTTAGCATCTTCACCCCAAATCACAGCTCTTGAGTTGGGATCGACTTCACAGTCTGTTGGTCCAGTAATTGCCTTATTTAAAAGAGTGGAATTAGTTCGTTGTCTTGAATTGAGTGAAAGGATACCAGCCTCGTTCTCATCTGACAAATCAGACCCACAAGTTAGTAACTTTACATTTAATGGGTCATTAAATACGACCTGTTGACCTGTTTCATCGACAACCAACATATCATATGCGAGTGTGCTTTGCGATAAGTAGACAGATCTAGGGATTGGGGAGGTAGTTCCAAAATACTGCAGAGCGAAGGGAAATTGTAACCCCGAAAAGACACTTGCTATATGAGAACGATGAAGCTGTGTATCTCCTGTGCGGAACATGTAGACGTAGTGAGCATCAAATACGAGTCTCGGAAATTCCTGGATCTCTGTTGTCCAAACAGTTCTTTTCGAATTTTCTTCCTCGTCTTCCCTTTCATTTTCGCCGGGTCGATCTGGCATTTCCAATGTCACTTGCCCTGGAATCATAGGCAACATACGAGGTATGTCACAGGCAAGTCCCCGACAATCGTTTTCTATCGGGTCGACAATAACTTCCTGACTAGACGTCCCCTTAGACATGATCGCCGAAGCCGAGGCAGTCATGCCTCGGAAATCTGCTGGGAAAAGTTTTACTAGTGAAGAAAACTTTTCTGATTTCAGATACTCGTTAATTAACGCAGTTTCTGAACGACACACTTCACTGGCATCTGCTCTATCTAATGTTGCCGCTTGGCAATTTTGGCTGAGGGTCCCGGAGTCATTAAGGGCATTGAATAGACGATAAGCAACTCCATAATTACGTCCGTCACAGGCCATGCTGCAGTACGCTGCAACAGAATTCGGAGGGTCGTCAACACAGCATTTTAGCCTTGTGAGATTCATGTATCTCACAGTGTCATTTTGAATTAGTAAAAGGAGATCACCAGCAACATCAATAGCATCCCATTTAGTAATATTTGAATCAATGCATAAAGACTCTTCATAAGCCATCGAAGCATTACCATAACCCTTACAGTAACTGCTTGTAATGAAGTCTGGTCGAAAAGCGTTTGCGATGCTGTGTTCGGATAAGAACTCCTCCGGATTCGGATTCGAAAATATTGACATAAACTCAATTTCTTCATAATTCTGCCAGTAGGAACCATCCTCCGTGTTTAAAAATAAATCCGTCAATCTATCCCAACCCGTATATTTTGAGAGCCCACTGACACTCCAGGGAATTCCAAACAGAGGGTCACCTGAAGCCCAACAAACTTTATTTCCCTTAACAAAAACTAAATAGTCTCTCGTGATAGAGATATCAGGCTCTTTTGAATAATCTGGTCTAAGAGTAGCTGGATCTTGCCAGAAAAAAACGTCATCGTAGTCTCTGTCCCAATCGTCACCAAAATTAGAGAAGCATCTATTTATGTTAATGATCTTGTAGTATTGTGATACTAAAGAAGAGCCCTCAAGATTGAATTGGACATCTTTCGTCTTTGTTGAGTTTCTCAAAGAGTACACGTACACCATGTTCTCAATAAATAAATGTAGCAGTTTGTCGGCTTTATAACTGCTTGCCTCTCCAGGTGCTGGACCCCAATAAGCAGCTTTGACTTCGCGGAGACGATTTGATGGAAGCTCAAGATCGATTGCTTTAGCAACTGGAATACTAGAGTACATTGATATGTCTAACTTGGTTAAAATTGTTTTCAGATCGAACCCGGTGTTTTCAATATTTATAGAAATCGTAACGTTTGAATTTGGATACACTTTCCATGCTGGAGGTGTGAATATCTCGTCAATTTTTGACTCATGAGTGAACTTAAACGTCGTGGCGATGGTATCCATGTCGCAGTCGTCTCCAAACAGATTTGACGGACAGTACTCACATGTCTCTCCTTCGTATCTTCCTTTACAGACACACCGACCATTGACGAGACTACCTCCATTTAAACATGACAACGAACAGGATGTAATCCCAGAAGCGGTTGCGGGTTCAGGAAAATACCCCGGAGAACATTCTGTACATCTTGATTCAATACTAAATCCTGCAGGGCAATTACACTGCGGCCTCGATCCAGGAACATGGACACAAGATCCTTCTCCACACGCACATTGACCGTTACATATAGATACTTCTATTACTTCATTCGGAGTGTTTGGGATTACCAGAACTCCAAACTGATCCGAGCAGACTGGTACTTCACATATCTCAGTCGTAGCACCGTCTGACCTACAGTGCATTGTGTTGTATCCTGGTTGATCAGTTTGTACGGGATTTCCACCCATCCTGACGTAGAAATCAGCTTTTCCAGACTTCTTTATAGCTGCCATACCTAACTCAACGATTGATCGAAATGTCAATTCATAACGATCCCGTCCAGATAGTCGGGCGATAGTGAAATCAACAGGACAGTAATCAGGTAAACTGCATTCAGAAGAAGCACATCGAGTATACCTACCACCACAGGGGTCACAGACATCTACATTATTACGTGGGCAAGAAGACGCAAGAGTTGTTACTACGGGTCCATCTGAAGCCCTGACATTGCATTGAAGACATCCGAATAATGCAAAGGGGTCTTGAGCACCAAGAGAGCTTGATGATAACAATTCACATGATGCTGGAAACCCTGCTCTTGAATAACCCGAACAAACTGAGGGATTCGAGTAACAAAAAGATCCAACCACAATTGGATCTTCACAACAGGACGATGACTTGCACTCAAGATTCCCCGTAATACCACGAAATGTGCATGTTCCATCTGCTCCACAAGATGCACCTTCAATTTTGTCTAAACAATCACCGTCCGGGTCTTGACAGTAGTATGGTGGCCTTGTGGGGCTTTGGCCAACTCCTAATCTCATCAACAGTAATAGCACCAACCCCACATTTCTCCCGAGCATACCGAAACCCCGTCTGGTAACCTTGTGTATTGTATTCTTACTTCTGCTTCAATGCGTCGTATTCTTGTTACTCGCTGGAAGTTGTTCCTTCCTTTTCTTCTACTTTCCTGTTAGGGGAATGAATAACATTTGTAATTGATATCACGTAGACAATAAACAACCGAAAACCCTCACCGATACGGTGTCATAAACTACTAATAACCAGAACAGGACGACATGTCCTCCCTTCCTTCACAAAAATATAGCTGGCTACTAACTTTTAAGCCCAAACACACATTAGCTTACCCTGTTTCTACCTCTTCTGTTAATCATTTTCCTTCATCCCTATTGTTTGTAACTGTATTGAGAAGAATTATGGTTAATATACTGTACTTGGAATAATTAGCGTGGTTTTTTGGATTTTTAGAAGTCAGTGTGGTTTTTTCTTCAAAGACTCACAGAGATGGTCCCTTGAGAGAGCTGCGTTCTCGCCCCATCTTGACGCCGTCTTCCAACACACCTCAACATAAAAAACGCACCAGACCCGACGAATGGGAATCCACTGGATAGACTACAACACACTCTATCGATACCCGTATTTACTGCCAAGGTACTCGGCGAAAAGCTTCTTTCATAGCACATGCTGTAGGAATAGAAAATAAAAGGTAAAACAAAACAAATTAACAGGCTGATGGGTTGAACATCGGGTTGGCAAGAATAAACTAAATAAACAAAGAAAGTAGGAGTAAACGGGGTCATCACATTCGTTAACTTATTCCAAAAGAGTGTTCATCAAATAGTGCCGCATACAAATATGCACTTAGTTATATTATAGAAGGTGGGATTGGGGAGCTTTTCTTTTCTGGCAGTGAGTATTCTTTGTTGGTGTTGTTACTTTAACCCATTTTCCGAGATACCACATGTTCGATTGAACACAACTTAAGATCGCAGAATAAACCCTTCGCATTAACTTTTTTTCTTCTTTTTGACCAAAGACAGTTCAAAGTCTCTTGTGGGGATAAACGAGACTGTTTGCTAATACATCATCTCTGGAGGAAGCTGCTCACCAAGGTCTTCAGTCTCCATGTAAGAAGCTATATTCTTCGGGAACTCGTCAGGAATTTGGTCGACCGACTTCTTGACGAAGACAACCTGGGCTCCTGTTTGGGCAAGGTACTCACCAGACACTTCAATCAACTGTCTTGTTCTCCACCAATTCTGAAGTAGGAAGATGTGTTGGTCTCCGTCTTTGCGTGAGCCGACAAGTACCATTGCATGTTTTCCCTTTTTCTTCTTGGAATTGTACTTCTCAGTCACAAATGAGGTAAGGTCCGATTCGTGGAAGTTCGCGTCCACGTTGAAGACAGAAACCAGGCCAACTCCATATTCTTGAAGAGCATCATGAATCCCTGCAGCTGTGGCTGTCAGAAGACCATCACGTTTAGGAATGTAAAAGGACTCAATATCCTCATCATCCAACTGCATGATTTGCTGCATGAACTCTACAGAATACCCACCCTCACAATGCATAATGTGTTTAAAAAGCTGCCTTGCAGTGAAGTATTGCTTCATAAACTTGGCCACATTCAGCATCTCATGATGGGTGCCACCAGAGTTCATGGTAACTACGTAGTGTTGGAGGGCAGCAGGTGCATGCATGTAACACAACCCACTGTTCTGAACGCGGACAACCATAACCCCCTCCTTATCCTTCACATTGGAATGGTCTCTCCAGAATACATATGATCCGCCATACTTCCAAGCCGGTATCCTCTCGCAGAACTTGTCGAATTCGTCCTGGAGTTTGATCGGTGCCGGATCTTCATTGTGACCTTCACACCCATGGACGATATCCCCATGCATTATCTTGTGCAGGCGGTCCTTTTCCTTCTCCAACATGACATCATAATTCAAGTTGTAAGGACGCAGGGTCAGCCCCTTCTCCAGCAAAAAAGTCTGGTACTCGCAACCAACATCTGGCTCTTCTCCATTAGGCTTCAGTCGCTTAAGTTCACCTCCACCTCCTGACGGTGGATTCTTTTTCATTTTGTGGTGCTAGTCGGTATCATTCATTTTAGAACAGAAAAGTGAAAATAAGAAAAGCAGAGATTAGTAAAAGAATAGTATTCATTTCCACAGTTTCCTAACATCAAAAGGGTACATCGGGTTGGCAAGAATAAACTAAATAAACAAAGAAAGTAGGAGTAAACGGGGTCATCACATTCGTTAACTTATTCCAAAAGAGTGTTCATCACATAGTGCCGCATACAAATATGCACTTAGTTAAATTATAGAAGGTGGGATTGGGGAGCTTTTCTTTTCTGGCAGTGAGTATTCTTTGTTGGTGTTGTTACTTTAACACATTTTCCGAGATACCACATGTTCGATTGAACACAACTTAAGATCGCAGAATAAACCCTTCGCATTAACTTGTTTACTTCTTTTTGACCAAAGACAGTTCAAAGTCTCTTGTGGGGATAAACGGGACTGTTTGCTAATACATCATCTCTGGAGGAAGCTGCTCACCAAGGTCTTCAGTCTCCATGTAAGAGGCTACATTCTTCGGGAACTCGTCAGGAATTTGGTCGACCGACTTCTTGACGAAGACAACCTGGGCTCCTGTTTGGGCAAGGTACTCACCAGACACTTCAATCAACTGTCTTGTTCTCCACCAATTCTGAAGTAGGAAGATGTGTTGGTCTCCGTCTTTGCGTGAGCCGACAAGTACCATTGCATGTTTTCCCTTTTTCTCCTTGGAATTGGACTTCTCAGTCACAAATGAGGTAAGGTCCGATGTGTGGAAGGTCGCGTCCACGTTGAAGCCAGAAACCAGGCCAACTCCATATTGGTTAAGGGCATCGTGGATATTGGAGTCTTCCGCTTTTCCAAGACGAGGGATAGTCTCAATATCCTCATCATCCAACTGCATGATTTGCTGCATGAACTCTACAGAATGGCCACCCTCACACTCCACAATGTGTTTAAAAAGCTGCCTTGCAGTGAAGTATTGCTTCATAAACTTGGCCACATTCAGCATCTCGTGATGGGTGCCACCAGAGTTCATGGTAACTACGTAGTGTTGGAGGGCAGCAGGTGCATGCATGTAACACAACCCACTGTTCTGAACGCGGACAACCAGAACCCCCTCCTTATCCTTCACATTGGAATGGTCTCTCCAGAATACATATGATCCGCCATCCTTCCAAGCCGGTATCCTCTCGCAGAACTTGTCGAATTCGTCTTGGAGTTTGATCGGTGCCGGATCTTCATTGTGACCTTCACGTCCATGGACGATATCCCCATTCATTATCTTGTGCAGGCGGTCCCTTCTCTCTTCTACCATGGTTTCATAATTCAGGAAGTATGGATCGCCTGTCAGCCCCTTCCCCAGTAGAAAAGTCTGGTACTCGCAACCAACATCTGGCTCTTCTCCATTAGGCTTCAGTCGCTTAACTTCACCTCCACCTCCTGACGGTGGATTATTTTTCATTTTGTGGTGCTAGTCGGTATCATTAATTTTAGAACAGAAAAGTGAGAATAAGAAAAGCAGAGATTAGTAAAAGAATAGTATTCATTTCCACAGTTTCCTAACATCAAAAGGGTACATCGGGTTGGCAAGAATAAACTAAATCAACAAAGAAAGTAGGAGTAAACGGGGTCATCACATTCGTTAACTTATTCCAAAAGAATGTTCATCACATAGTGCCGCATACAAATATGCACTTAGTTATATTATAGAAGGTGGGATTGGGGAGCTTTTCTTTTCTGGCAGTGAGTATTCTTTGTTGGTGTTGTTACTTTAACCCATTTTCCGAGATACCACATGTTCGATTGAACACAACTTAAGATCGCAGAATAAACCCTTCGCATTAACTTGTCTACTTCTTTTTGACCAAAGACAGTTCAAAGTCTCTTGTGGGGATAAACGGGACTGTTTGCTAATACATCATCTCTGGAGGAAGCTGCTCACCAAGGTCTTCAGTCTCCATGTAAGAGGCTACATTCTTCGGGAACTCGTCAGGAATTTGGTCGACCGACTTCTTGACGAAGACAACCTGGGCTCCTGTTTGGGCAAGGTACTCACCAGACACTTCAATCAACTGTCTTGTTCTCCACCAATTCTGAAGTAGGAAGATGTGTTGGTCTCCGTCTTTGCGTGAGCCGACAAGTACCATTGCATGTTTTCCCTTTATCTCCTCGGAATTGTACTTCTCAGTCACAAATGAGGTAAGGTTCGATGTGTGGAAGGTCGCGTCTACGTTGAAGCCAGAAACCAGGCCAACTCCGTATTCTTGAAGAGCATCATGAATCCCTGCAGCTGTGGCTGTCAGAAGACCACCACGTTGAAGAATGTAAAGGGACTCAATATCCAAAACACCCAACTGCATGATTTGCCGCATGAACCCTACAGAATGCCCACCCTCACAATGCACAATGTGTTTAAAAAGCTGCCTTGAAGTGAAGTATTGCTTCATAAACTTGGCCACATTCAGCATCTCATGATGGGTGCCACCAGAGTTCATGGTAACTACGTAGTGTTGGAGGGCAGCAGGTGCATGCATGTAACACAACCCACTGTTCTGAACGCGGACAACCAGAACCCCCTCCTTATCCTTCACATTGGAATGGTCTCTCCAGAATACATATGATCCGCCATCCTTCCAAACTGGTATCCTCTCGCAGAACTTGTCGAATTCGTCCTGGAGTTTGATCGGAGCTGGATCTTCATTGTGACCTTCACGTCCATGGACGATATCCCCATTCATTATCTTGTGCAGGCGGTCCCTTCTCTCTTCTACCATGGTTTCATAATTCAGGAAGTATGGATCGCCTGTCAGCAACTTCTCCAGTAGAAAAGTCTGGTACTCGCAACCAACATCTGGCTCTTCTCCATTAGGCTTCAGTCGCTTAACTTCACCTCCACCTCCTGACGGTGGATTCTTTTTCATTTTGTGGTGTTAGTCGGTATCATTCATTTTAGAACAGAAAAGTGAGAATAAGAAAAGCAGAGATTAGTAAAAGAATAGTATTCATTTCCACAGTTTCCTAACATCAAAAGGGTACATCGGGTTGGCAAGAATAAACTAAATCAACAAAGAAAGTAGGAGTAAACGGGGTCATCACATTCGTTAACTTATTCCAAAAGAATGTTCATCACATAGTGCCGCATACAAATATGCACTTAGTTAAATTATAGAAGGTGGGATTGGGGAGCTCTTCTTTTCTGGCAGTGAGTATTCTTTGTTGGTGTTGTTACTTTAACCCATTTTCCGAGATACCACATGTTCGATTGAACACAACTTAAGATCGCAGAATAAACCCTTCGCATTAACTTGTCTACTTCTTTTTGACCAAAGACAGTTCAAAGTCTCTTGTGGGGATAAACGGGACTGTTTGCTAATACATCATCTCTGGAGGAAGCTGCTCACCAAGGTCTTCAGTCTCCATGTAAGAGGCTACATTCTTCGGGAACTCGTCAGGAATTTGGTCGACCGACTTCTTGACGAAGACAACCTGGGCTCCTGTTTGGGCAAGGTACTCACCAGACACTTCAATCAACTGTCTTGTTCTCCACCAATTCTGAAGCAGGAAGATGTGTTGGTCTCCGTCTTTGCGTGAGCCGACAAGTACCATTGCATGTTTTCCCTTTATCTCCTCGGAATTGTACTTCTCAGTCACAAATGAGGTAAGGTCCGATGTGTGGAAGGTCGCGTCCACGTTGAAGCCAGAAACCAGGCCAACTCCATATTCTTGAAGAGCATCATGAATCCCTGCAGCTGTGGCTGTCAGAAGACCACCACGTTGAAGAATGTAAAGGGACTCAATATCCAAAACACCCAACTGCATGATTTGCTGCATGAACCCTACAGAATGCCCACCCTCACAATGCACAATGTGTTTAAAAAGCTGCCTTGCAGTGAAGTATTGCTTCATAAACTTGGCCACATTCAGCATCTCATGATGGGTGCCACCAGAGTTCATGGTAACTACGTAGTGTTGGAGGGCAGCAGGTGCATGCATGTAACACAACCCACTGTTCTGAACGCGGACAACCAGAACCCCCTCCTTATCCTTCACATTGGAATGGTCTCTCCAGAATACATATGATCCGCCATCCTTCCAAGCCGGTATCCTCTCGCAGAACTTGTCGAATTCGTCCTGGAGTTTGATCGGTGCTGGATCTTCATTGTGACCTTCACGTCCATGGACGATATCCCCATTCATTATCTTGTGCAGGCGTTCCTTTTCCTTCTCCAACATGTCATCATAATTCAAGTTGTAAGGACGCTGGGTCAGCCCCTTCTCCAGCAGAAAAGTCTGGTACTCGCAACCAAAATCTGGCTCTTCTCCATTAGGCTTCAGTCGCTTAAGTTCACCTCCACCTCCTGACGGTGGATTCTTTTTCATTTTGTGGTGCTAGTTTGTATCATTCATTTTAGAACAGAAAAGTGAGAATAAGAAAAGCAGAGATTAGTAAAAGAAAAGTATTCATTTCTGTAGTTTCCTAACATCAAAAGGGTAATAGAATATATAGTTTTAGGAGTCTTAATCTTATACTACTTGTCCCTTTTTAGTCCTTCATCAGTAAGTTCTAAGGGACTTCATTCTATGTTGAAGTTGCTATATTTATAAGATAAAAATCCATCGGAGCTCGCCAGGATAGGGCTAGCAACAAATTAACCGGCTGATGGGTTGAACATTAGGTTGGCAAGAATAAACTAAATCAACAAAGAAAGTAGGAGTAAACGGGGTCATCACATTCATTAACTTATTCCAAAAGAGTGACTCAATCACATAGTGCCGCATACAAATATGCACTTAGTTAAATTATAGAAGGTGGGATTGGGGAGCTTTTCTTTTCTGGCAGTGAGTATTCTTTGTTGGTGTTGTTACTTTAACCCATTTTACGACATACCACATGTTCGATTGAACACAACTTAAGATCGCAGAATAAACCCTTCGCATTAACTTTTTTTCTTCTTTTTGACCAAAGACAGTTCAAAGTCTCTTGTGGGGATAAACGAGACTGTTTGCTAATACATCATCTCTGGAGGAAGCTGCTCACCAAGGTCTTCAGTCTCCATGTAAGAGGCTACATTCTTCGGGAACTCGTCAGGAATTTGGTCGACCGACTTCTTGACGAAGACAACCTGGGCTCCTGTTTGGGCAAGGTACTCACCAGACACTTCAATCAACTGTCTTGTTCTCCACCAATTCTGAAGTAGGAAGATGTGTTGGTCTCCGTCTTTGCGTGAGCCGACAAGTACCATTGCATGTTTTCCCTTTTTCTTCTTGGAATTGTACTTCTCAGTCACAAATGAGGCAAGCTCCGATTCGTGGAAGGTCGCGTCCACGTTGAAGCCAGAAACCAGGCCAACTCCATATTCTTGAAGAGCATCATGAATCCCTGCAGCTGTGGCTGTCAGAAGACCATCATGTTTAGGAATGTAAAAGGACTCAATATCCTCATCATCCAACTGCATGATTTGCTGCATGAACCCTACAGAATGCCCACCCTCACACTGCACAATGTGTTTAAAAAGCTGCCTTGCAGTGAAGTATTGCTTCATAAACTTGGCCACATTCAGCATCTCATGATGGGTGCCACCAGAGTTCATGGTAACTACGTAGTGTTGGAGGGCAGCAGGTGCATGCATGTAACACAACCCACTGTTCTGAACGCGGACAACCAGAACCCCCTCCTTATCCTTCACATTGGAATGGTCTCTCCAGAATACATATGATCCGCCATCCTTCCAAGCCGGTATCCTCTCGCAGAACTTGTCGAATTCGTCCTGGAGTTTGATCGGAGCTGGATCTTCATTGTGACCTTCACGTCCATGGACGATATCTCCATTCATTATCTTGTGCAGGCGGTCCCTTCTCTCTTCTACCATGGTTTCATAATTCAGGAAGTATGGATCGCCTGTCAGCTCCTTCTCCAGTAGAAAAGTCTGGTACTCGCAACCAACATCTGGCTCTTCTCCATTAGGCTTCAGTCGCTTAAGTTCACCTCCACCTCCTGACGGTGGATTCTTTTTCATTTTGTGGTGCTAGTTAGTATCATTAATTTTAGAACAGAAAAGTGAGAATAAGAAAAGCAGAGATTAGTAAAAGAAAAGTATTCATTTCTGCAATTTCCAAACATCAAAAGGGTAATAGAACACGTAGTTTCAGGAGCCTTAATCTTATACTACTTGTCCCTTTTTGGTCCTTCATCAGTAAGCTCTAAGGGACTTCATTCTCATGTTGAAGTTGCTATCGTTCTATGATAAAAATCCATCGGAGCTCGCCAGTATAGGGCTAGCAATGTTTATTTGTTTTTGCTCAATTTGAATTTTTGACGTCTAGTCGTTACACTAGTCTTAAATATTTTGTGCCTTTAAGAATGTCTCGGATGATCATGGACTCAAATGAGACTAGAGCAACAATAAAGTGAGTCATCCTTGTTTTCGCTTGATGCAGAAGAAGTGCTGCGGCTGCTTCAGGATAGTCGAAATCTGCTGGGTTAACGAAGTACTCAATTCTCTTGTTGAATTTAGTCATGCAAGCCATGTTAAGTACTTGTAGCGAGAACCAACCATCTGGTGATGGTTTATGTTCTGAGTTGTTGAGTTCTACTTTAAGAGATTCTTCATAAAATCGCTGTTGGTAGTTTTACAGAAAACTGAAGTTAATTCTATCGATATATAAATGATCTGCAATGAAGTTGAGCGATGACCATCCGCATTCTCCACTGAGAAGACCTTCTCCTGATGTTTGATGAAGGGATGATGGAAATCGTTTATCCAAGGAATGGCTTGTAGAGCCAGTATGGTTAATTGTATCCTTTTCGATGCTTAATCTATTAATTAAGGGCTTTGCGACTAAACTTCTCAAAAGTAAGGCTGATACGTCGACGCATTGCAGCTGCTGTATTACCATCATCAATGTGAGAGCTAACGAAGCGGAGGCATGCTGCTCTGATATTGTCAGATTTATAGCCCCGGTTGAGTAATCTATAAGTTACCTGAGATAGAAGTTAGTATCATTCATTTTAGAACAGAAAAGTGAGAATAAGAAAAGCAGAGATTAGTAAAAGAATAGTATTCATTTCCACAGTTTCCTAACATCAAAAAGGTACATCGGGTTGGCAAGAATAAACTAAATAAACAAAGAAAGTAGGAGTAAACGGGGTCATCACATTCGTTAACTTATTCCAAAAGAGTGTTCATCACATAGTGCCGCATACAAATATGCACTTAGTTAAATAATAGAAGGTGAGATTGGGGAGCTTTTCTTTTCTGGCAGTGAGTATTCTTTGTTGGTGTTGTTACTTTAACCCATTTTCCGAGATACCACATGTTCGATTGAACACAACACTTAAGATCGCAGAATAAACCCTTCGCATTAACTTGTCTACTTCTTTTTGACCAAAGACAGTTCAAAGACTCTTGTGGGGATAAACGGGACTGTTTGCTAATACATCATCTCTGGAGGAAGCTGCTCACCAAGGTCTTCAGTCTCCATGTAAGAGGCTACATTCTTCGGGAACTCGTCAGGAATTTGGTCGACCGACTTCTTGACGAAGACAACCTGGGCTCCTGTTTGGGCAAGGTACTCACCAGACACTTCAATCAACTGTCTTGTTCTCCACCAATTCTGAAGCAGGAAGATGTGTTGGTCTCCGTCTTTGCGTGAGCCGACAAGTACCATTGCATGTTTTCCCTTTATCTCCTCGGAATTGTACTTCTCAGTCACAAATGAGGTAAGGTCCGATGTGTGGAAGGTCGCGTCCACGTTGAAGCCAGAAACCAGGCCAACTCCATATTCTTGAAGAGCATCATGAATCCCTGCAGCTGTGGCTGTCAGAAGACCACCACGTTGAAGAATGTAAAGGGACTCAATATCCAAAACACCCAACTGCATGATTTGCCGCATGAACCCTACAGAATGCCCACCCTCACAATGCACAATGTGTTTAAAAAGCTGCCTTGCAGTGAAGTATTGCTTCATAAACTTGGCCACATTCAGCATCTCATGATGGGTGCCACCAGAGTTCATGGTAACTACGTAGTGTTGGAGGGCAGCAGGTGCATGCATGTAACACAACCCACTGTTCTGAACGCGGACAACCAGAACCCCCTCCTTATCCTTCACATTGGAATGGTCTCTCCAGAATACATATGATCCGCCATCCTTCCAAGCCGGTATCCTCTCGCAGAACTTGTCGAATTCGTCCTGGAGTTTGATCGGAGCTGGATCTTCATTGTGACCTTCACACCCATGGACGATATCCCCATTCATTATCTTGTGCAGGCGGTCCTTTTCCTTCTCCAACATGTCATCATAATTCAAGTTGTAAGGACGCTGGGTCAGCCTCTTCTTCTGCAGAAAAGCCTGAAACTCACAAGCTATCTTTCCTCTAACTGAGGTCACAATAACTCGGGAAGTCTTGAACATGGTAAAGGAACAGTCAGCTGCACGTACTTCTCAATAGCACTTTCTTCCTTCACTATAGTGTTAGTGTCAATTATTTGGTTAATTTAACGTATACTTGGGGGGGTTAATGAACATGTAATTATCTTAACTTATCCCGAAGGATGTAAGCTAGCTCAAATATTTGGGTGTTCTTCTTCGCTGTAGTTTATTTAATGGGTTTGCCGAGATGCACGTGTTCGATTGAACACAACTTAAAGATCGTTACAAGGAATAAACCCTTCGCATTATTTGACCAAAGACAGTTTAGTTGAAAGTCTCTTGTGGGGATAAACAAGATTGTTCTAATACATCATCTCTGGAGGAAGCTGCTCACCAAGGGGAATGAATAACATTTGTAATTGATATCACGTAGACAATAAACAACCGAAAACCCTCACCGATACGGTGTCATAAACTACTAATAACCAGAACAGGACGACATGTCCTCCCTTCCTTCACAAAAATATAGCTGGCTACTAACTTTTAAGACCAAACACACATTAGCTTACCCTGTTTCTACCTCTTCTGTTAATCATTTTCCTTCATCCCTATTGTTTGTAACTGTATTGAGAAGAATTATGGTTAATATACTGTACTTGGAATAATTAGCGTGGTTTTTTGGATTTTTAGAAGTCAGTGTGGTTTTTTCTTCCAAGACTCAAAGAGATGGTCCCTTGAGAGCGCTGCGTTCTCGCCCCATCTTGACACCGTCTTCCAACACACCTCAACATAAAAAACGCACCAGACCCTACGAATGGGAATCCACTGGATAGACTACAACACACTCTATCGATACCCGTATTTACTGCCAAGGTACTCGGAGAAAAGCTTCGTTCATAGCACATGCTGTAGGAATAGAAAATAAAAGGTAAAACAAAACTAATTAACCGGCTGTTGGGTTGAACATCGGGTTGGCAAGAATAAACTAAATCAACAAAGAAAGTAGGAGTAAACGGGGTCATCACATTCGTTAACTTATTCCAAAAGAGTGTTCATCACACAGTGCCGCATACAAATATGCACTTAGTTAAATTATAGAAGGTGGGATTGGGGAGCTTTTCTTTTCTGGCAGTGAGTATTCTTTGTTGGTGTTGCTACTTTAACCCATTTTCCGAGATACCTCATGTTCGATTGAACACAACTTAAGATCGCAGAATAAACCCTTCGCATTAACTTTTTTTCTTCTTTTTGACCAAAGACAGTTCAAAGACTCTTGTGGGGATTAACGGGACTGTTTGCTAATACATCATCTCTGGAGGAAGCTGCTCACCAAGGTCTTCAGTTTCCATGTAAGAGGCTACATTCTTCGGGAACTCGTCAGGAATTTGGTCGACCGACTTCTTGACGAAGACAACCTGGGCTCCTGTTTGGGCAAGGTACTCACCAGACACTTCAATCAACTGTCTTGTTCTCCACCAATTCTGAAGTAGGAAGATGTGTTGGTCTCCGTCTTTGCGTGAGCCGACAAGTACCATTGCATGTTTTCCCTTCTTCTTCTTGGAATTGTACTTCTCAGTCACAAATGAGGTAAGGTCCGATGTGTGGAAGGTCGCGTCCACGTTGAAGCCAGAAACCAGGCCAACTCCATATTGTTTAAGGGCATCGTGGATATTGGAGTCTTCCGCTTTTCCAAGACGAGGGATAGTCTCAATATCCTCATCATCCAACTGCATGATTTGCTGCATGAACTCTACAGAATACCCACCCTCACACTGCACAATGTGTTTAAAAAGCTGCCTTGCAGTGAAGTATTGCTTCATAAACTTGGCCACATTCAGCATCTCATGATGGGTGCCACCAGAGTTCATGGTAACTACGTAGTGTTGGAGGGCAGCAGGTGCATGCATGTAACACAACCCACTGTTCTGAACGCGGACAACCAGAACCCCCTCCTTATCCTTCACATTGGAATGGTCTCTCCAGAATACATATGATCCGCCATCCTTCCAAGCCGGTATCCTCTCGCAGAACTTGTCGAATTCGTCCTGGAGTTTGATCGGTGCCGGATCTTCATTGTGACCTTCACGTCCATGGACGATATCCCCATTCATTATCTTGTGCAGGCGGTCCTTTTCCTTCTCCAACATGTCATCATAATTCAAGTTGTAAGGACGCTGGGTCAGCCTCTTCTCCAGCAGAAAAGCCTGAAACTCACAAGCTATCTTTCCTCTAACTGAGGTCACAATAACTCGGGAAGTCTTGAACATGGTAAAGGAACAGTCAGCTGCACGTACTTCTCAATAGCACTTTCTTCCTTCACTATAGTGTTAGTGTCAATTATTTGGTAAATTAAACGTATACTTGGGGGGGTTAATGAACATGTAATTATCTTAACTTATCCCGAAGGATGTAAGCTAGCTCAAATATTTGGGTGTTCTTCTTCGCTGTAGGTTATTTAATGGGTTTGCCGAGATGCACGTGTTCGATTGAACACAACTTAAAGATCGTTACAAGGAATAAACCCTTCGCATTATTTGACCAAAGACAGTTTAGTTGAAAGTCTCTTGTGGGGATAAACAGGATTGTTCTAATACATCATCTCTGGAGGAAGCTGCTCACCAAGGGGAATGAATAACATTTGTAATTGATATCACGTAGACAATAAACAACCGAAAACCCTCACCGATACGGTGTCATAAACTACTAATAACCAGAACAGGACGACATGTCCTCCCTTCCTTCACAAAAATATAGCTGGCTAATAACTTTTAAGCCCAAACACACATTAGCTTACCCTGTTTCTACCTCTTCTGTTAATCATTTTCCTTCATCCCTATTGTTTGTAACTGTATTGAGAAGAATTATGGTTAATATACTGTACTTGGAATAATTAGCGTGGTTTTTTGGATTTTTAGAAGTCAGTGTGGTTTTTTCTTCAAAGACTCACAGAGATGGTCCCTTGAGAGAGCTGCGTTCTCGCCCCATCTTGACACCGTCTTCCAACACACCTCAACATAAAAAACGCACCAGACCCTACGAATGGGAATCCACTGGATAGACTACAACACACTCTATCGATACCCGTATTTACTGCCAAGGTACTCGGAGAAAAGCTTCGTTCATAGCACATGCTGTAGGAATAGAAAATAAAAGGTAAAACAAAACTAATTAACCGGCTGTTGGGTTGAACATCGGGTTGGCAAGAATAAACTAAATCAACAAAGAAAGTAGGAGTAAACGGGGTCATCACATTCGTTAACTTATTCCAAAAGAGTGTTCATCACACAGTGCCGCATACAAATATGCACTTAGTTAAATTATAGAAGGTGGGATTGGGGAGCTTTTCTTTTCTGGCAGTGAGTATTCTTTGTTGGTGTTGCTACTTTAACCCATTTTCCGAGATACCTCATGTTCGATTGAACACAACTTAAGATCGCAGAATAAACCCTTCGCATTAACTTTTTTTCTTCTTTTTGACCAAAGACAGTTCAAAGACTCTTGTGGGGATTAACGGGACTGTTTGCTAATACATCATCTCTGGAGGAAGCTGCTCACCAAGGTCTTCAGTCTCCATGTAAGAGGCTATATTCTTCGGGAACTCGTCAGGAATTTGGTCGACCGACTTCTTGACGAAGACAACCTGGGCTCCTGTTTGGGCAAGGTACTCACCAGACACTTCAATCAACTGTCTTGTTCTCCACCAATTCTGAAGTAGGAAGATGTGTTGGTCTCCGTCTTTGCGTGAGCCGACAAGTACCATTGCATGTTTTCCCTTTTTCTTCTTGGAATTGCACATCTCAGTCACAAATGAGGTAAGGTCCGATTCGTGGAAGTTCGCGTCCACGTTGAAGCCAGAAACCAGGCCAACTCCATATTCTTGAAGAGCATCATGAATCCCTGCAGCTGTGGCTGTCAGAAGACCACCACGTTGAAGAATGTAAAAGGACTCAATATCCTCATCATCCAACTGCATGATTTGCTGCATGAACTCTACAGAATACCCACCCTCACAATGCATAATGTGTTTAAAAAGCTGCCTTGCAGTGAAGTATTGCTTCATAAACTTGGCCACATTCAGCATCTCATGATGGGTGCCACCAGAGTTCATGGTAACTACGTAGTGTTGGAGGGCAGCAGGTGCATGCATGTAACACAACCCACTGTTCTGAACGCGGACAACCAGAACCCCCTCCTTATCCTTCACATTGGAATGGTCTCTCCAGAATACATATGATCCGCCATCCTTCCAAGCCGGTATCCTCTCGCAGAACTTGTCGAATTCGTCCTGGAGTTTGATCGGAGCTGGATCTTCATTGTGACCTTCACGTCCATGGACGATATCCCCATTCATTATCTTGTGTAGGCGGTCCTTTTCCTTCTCCAACATGTCATCATAATTCAAGTTGTAAGGACGCTGGGTCAGCCTCTTCTTCTGCAGAAAAGCCTGAAACTCACAAGCTATCTTTCCTCTAACTGAGGTCACAATAACTCGGGAAGTCTTGAACATGGTAAAGGAACAGTCAGCTGCACGTACTTCTCAATAGCACTTTCTTCCTTCACTATAGTGTTAGTGTCAATTATTTGGTTAATTTAACGTATACTTGGGGGGGTTAATGAACATGTAATTATCTTAAATTATCCCGAAGGATGCAAGCTAGCTCAAATATTTGAGTGCTCTTCTTTGCTGTTGGTTATTTAATGGGTTTGCCGAGATCCACGTGTTCGATTGAACACAACTTAAAGATCGTCACAAGGAATAAACCCTTCGCATTATTTGACCAAAGACAGTTTAGTTGAAAGTCTCTTGTGGGGATAAACAGGATTGTTCAAATACATCATCTCTGGAGGAAGCTGCTCACCAAGGGGAATGAATAACATTTGTAATTGATATCACGTAGACAATAAACAACCGAAAACCCTCACCGATACGGTGTCATAAACTACTAATAACCAGAACAGGACGACATGTCCTCCCTTCCTTCACAAAAATATAGCTGGCTACTAACTTTTCAGCCCAAACACACATTAGCTCACCCTGTTTCTACCTCTTCTGTTAATCATTTTCCTTCATCCCTATTATTTGTCTACTATTAACTATTAATTGTAGAGCCCGTATGGTTAATTGTATCCTTTTCGATGGTTAATCTTAAGGACTTTGCGACTAAACTTCTCAAAAGTAAGGCTGATACGTCGACGCATTGCAGCTGCTGTATTACCATCATCAATGTGAGAGCTAACGAAGCGGAGGCATGCTGCTATGATATTGTCAGATTTATAGCCCCGGTTGAGTAATCTATAAGTTACCTGAGATAGAAGTTAGTATCATTCATTTTAGAACAGAAAGGTGAGAATAAGAAAAGCAGAGATTAGTAAAAGAATAGTATTCATTTCCACAGTTTCCTAACATCAAAAGGGTACATCGGGTTGGCAAGAATAAACTAAATCAACAAAGAAAGTAGGAGTAAACGGGGTCATCACATTCGTTAACTTATTCCAAAAGAATGTTCATCACATAGTGCCGCATACAAATATGCACTTAGTTAAATTATAGAAGGTGGGATTGGGGAGTTTTTCTTTTCTGGCAGTGAGTATTCTTTGTTGGTGTTGCTACTTTAACCCATTTTCCGAGATACCACATGTTCGATTGAACACAACTCAAGATCGCAGAATAAACCCTTCGCATTAACTTTTTTTCTTCTTTTTGACCAAAGACAGTTCAAAGTCTCTTGTGGGGATAAACGGGACTGTTTGCTAATACATCATCTCTGGAGGAAGCTGCTCACCAAGGTCTTCAGTCTCCATGTAAGAGGCTACATTCTTCGGGAACTCGTCAGGAATTTGGTCGACCGACTTCTTGACGAAGACAACCTGGGCTCCTGTTTGGGCAAGGTACTCACCAGACACTTCAATCAACTGTCTTGTTCTCCACCAATTCTGAAGTAGGAAGATGTGTTGGTCTCCGTCTTTGCGTGAGCCGACAAGTACCATTGCATGTTTTCCCTTTTTCTTCTTGGAATTGTACTTCTCAGTCACAAATGAGGTAAGGTCCGATGTGTGGAAGGTCGCGTCCACGTTGAAGCCAGAAACCAGGCCAACTCCATATTGGTTAAGGGCATCGTGGATATTGGAGTCTTCCGCTTTTCCAAGACGAGGGATAGTCTCAATATCCTCATCATCCAACTGCATGATTTGCTGCATGAACTCTACAGAATGCCCACCCTCACACTCCACAATGTGTTTAAAAAGCTGCCTTGCAGTGAAGTATTGCTTCATAAACTTGGCCACATTCAGCATCTCATGATGGGTGCCACCAGAGTTCATGGTAACTACGTAGTGTTGGAGGGCAGCAGGTGCATGCATGTAACACAACCCACTGTTCTGAACGCGGACAACCAGAACCCCCTCCTTATCCTTCACATTGGAATGGTCTCTCCAGAATACATATGATCCGCCATCCTTCCAAGCCGGTATCCTCTCGCAGAACTTGTGGAATTCGTCCTGGAGTTTGATCGGTGCTGGATCTTCATTGTGACCTTCACGTCCATGGACGATATCCCCATTCATTATCTTGTGCAGGCGTTCCTTTTCCTTCTCCAACATGTCATCATAATTCAAGTTGTAAGGACGCTGGGTCAGCCCCTTCTCCAGCAGAAAAGTCTGAAACTCACAAGCTATCTTTCCTCTAACTGAGGTCACAATAACTCGGGAAGTCTTGAACATGGTAAAGGAACAGTCAGCTGCACGTACTTCTCAATAGCACTTTCTTCCTTCACTATAGTGTTAGTGTCAATTATTTGGTAAATTAAACGTATACTTGGGGGGGTTAATGAACATGTAATTATCTTAACTTATCCCGAAGGATGTAAGCTAGCTCAAATATTTGGGTGTTCTTCTTCGCTGTAGGTTATTTAATGGGTTTGCCGAGATGCACGTGTTCGATTGAACACAACTTAAAGATCGTTACAAGGAATAAACCCTTCGCATTATTTGACCAAAGACAGTTTAGTTGAAAGTCTCTTGTGGGGATAAACAGGATTGTTCTAATACATCATCTCTGGAGGAAGCTGCTCACCAAGGGGAATGAATAACATTTGTAATTGATATCACGTAGACAATAAACAACCGAAAACCCTCACCGATACGGTGTCATAAACTACTAATAACCAGAACAGGACGACATGTCCTCCCTTCCTTCACAAAAATATAGCTGGCTAATAACTTTTAAGCCCAAACACACATTAGCTTACCCTGTTTCTACCTCTTCTGTTAATCATTTTCCTTCATCCCTATTGTTTGTAACTGTATTGAGAAGAATTATGGTTAATATACTGTACTTGGAATAATTAGCGTGGTTTTTTGGATTTTTAGAAGTCAGTGTGGTTTTTTCTTCAAAGACTCACAGAGATGGTCCCTTGAGAGAGCTGCGTTCTCGCCCCATCTTGACACCGTCTTCCAACACACCTCAACATAAAAAACGCACCAGACCCTACGAATGGGAATCCACTGGATAGACTACAACACACTCTATCGATACCCGTATTTACTGCCAAGGTACTCGGAGAAAAGCTTCGTTCATAGCACATGCTGTAGGAATAGAAAATAAAAGGTAAAACAAAACTAATTAACCGGCTGTTGGGTTGAACATCGGGTTGGCAAGAATAAACTAAATCAACAAAGAAAGTAGGAGTAAACGGGGTCATCACATTCGTTAACTTATTCCAAAAGAGTGTTCATCACACAGTGCCGCATACAAATATGCACTTAGTTAAATTATAGAAGGTGGGATTGGGGAGCTTTTCTTTTCTGGCAGTGAGTATTCTTTGTTGGTGTTGCTACTTTAACCCATTTTCCGAGATACCTCATGTTCGATTGAACACAACTTAAGATCGCAGAATAAACCCTTCGCATTAACTTTTTTTCTTCTTTTTGACCAAAGACAGTTCAAAGACTCTTGTGGGGATTAACGGGACTGTTTGCTAATACATCATCTCTGGAGGAAGCTGCTCACCAAGGTCTTCAGTCTCCATGTAAGAGGCTACATTCTTCGGGAACTCGTCAGGAATTTGGTCGACCGACTTCTTGACGAAGACAACCTGGGCTCCTGTTTGGGCAAGGTACTCACCAGACACTTCAATCAACTGTCTTGTTCTCCACCAATTCTGAAGTAGGAAGATGTGTTGGTCTCCGTCTTTGCGTGAGCCGACAAGTACCATTGCATGTTTTCCCTTCTTCTTCTTGGAATTGTACTTCTCAGTCACAAATGAGGTAAGGTCCGATGTGTGGAAGGTCGCGTCCACGTTGAAGCCAGAAACCAGGCCAACTCCATATTGTTTAAGGGCATCGTGGATATTGGAGTCTTCCCCTTTTCCAAGACGAGGGATAGTCTCAATATCCTCATCATCCAACTGCATGATTTGCTGCATGAACTCTACAGAATACCCACCCTCACACTGCACAATGTGTTTAAAAAGCTGCCTTGCAGTGAAGTATTGCTTCATAAACTTGGCCACATTCAGTATCTCATGATGGGTGCCACCAGAGTTCATGGTAACTACGTAGTGTTGGAGGGCAGCAGGTGCATGCATGTAACACAACCCACTGTTCTGAACGCGGACAACCAGAACCCCCTCCTTATCCTTCACATTGGAATGGTCTCTCCAGAATACATATGATCCGCCATCCTTCCAAGCCGGTATCCTCTCGCAGAACTTGTCGAATTCGTCTTGGAGTTTGATCGGTGCCGGATCTTCATTGTGACCTTCACGTCCATGGACGATATCCCCATTCATTATCTTGTGCAGGCGGTCCTTTTCCTTCTCCAACATGTCATCATAATTCAAGTTGTAAGGACGCTGGGTCAGCCCCTTCTCCAGCAAAAGAGTCTGGTACTCGCAACCAACGTCTGGCTCTTCTCCATTAGGCTTCAGTCGCTTAAGTTCACCTCCACCTCCTGACGGTGGATTCTTTTTCATTTTGTGGTGCTAGTTAGTATCATTCATTTTAAAACAGAAAAGTGAGAATAAGAAAAGCAGAGATTAGTAAAAGAAATGTATACATTTCCACAGTTTCCTAACATCAAAAGGGTAATAGAACACGTAGTTTCAGGAGCCTTAATCTTATACTACTTGTCCCTTTTTAGTCCTTCATCAGTAAGTTCTAAGGGACTTCATTCTATGTTGAAGTTGCTATCGTTCTAAGATAAAAGTTAGTTAGAATATGAGTTTATTATAAAAAAGTGCACTAAATTAAAATACAAACACATTGTTCTACTCAACCTACGACCTTGCATATTCTGGGGCAGAGAGAGATTGTAAAGGGGATAAGAACTGTGTACGAAGACAGAAACACAAGGCTGACTGGAAACTCAAAAAGGGGAACATAAAAAACGCACTAAACCGAGAGACGGAAGCATCGATATCGCTCCAGCAGATGCGAGTACCTGTAAGCTGTGTGTGTATTTTGTATTTTTTACAACAGGAGAGAAAAGAAAGAATGTCAAGGTTGATCACCTTGCCTATCAACGCACAACATTGGCGATCTCTACAGGACCCCGAGCGATCCCACTGGATCTCTCATCGTTCATAGTACCTGTGTGAAGTTATAAAATCAAAGGTAAACTATGAACTACAAATGACTTAACCTGTTATTACGTCTTCAGTCTCCATGTAAGAGGCTACATTCTTCGGGAACTCGTCAGGAATTTGGTCGACCGACTTCTTGACGAAGACAACCTGGGCTCCTGTTTGGGCAAGGTACTCACCAGACACTTCAATCAACTGTCTTGTTCTCCACCAATTCTGAAGTAGGAAGATGTGTTGGTCTCCGTCTTTGCGTGAGCCGACAAGTACCATTGCATGTTTTCCCTTTTTCTTCTTGGAATTGTACTTCTCAGTCACAAATGAGGCAAGATCCGATTCGTGGAAGGTCGCGTCCACGTTGAAGCCAGAAACCAGGCCAACTCCATATTGTTTTAGGGCATCGTGGATATCAGAGACTTCCGCTTTCCCACGACAAGGGAATGTCTCAATATCCTCATTATTCAACGCATGAAATCCACAGAATACCTACCCTCACAATGCACAAAGTGTTTAAAAAGCTGCCTTGCAGTGAAGTATTGCTTCATAAACTTGGCCACATTCAGCATCTCATGATGGGTGCCACCAGAGTTCATGGTAACTACGTAGTGTTGGAGGGCAGCAGGTGCATGCATGTAACACAACCCACTGTTCTGAACGCGGACAACCAGAACCCCCTCCTTATCCTTCACATTGGAATGGTCTCTCCAGAATACATATGATCCGCCATCCTTCCAAGCCGGTATCCTCTCGCAGAACTTGTCGAATTCGTCCAGGAGTTTGCATGCAAGACTATAGCATGCAGTCGTAGCTGTAGCAGCAGTGATGTGTAGCGCTGACGAGTTTTCTGTCACAGATGTTGCGTCACTTACCAGGCAGAAGGTACTCTCCCGGTTGCGAATGAGAAACACACAATCCTGCACATACAACCACCGGATCATCTCTCTTCGTGCAGCCCAATAACTGACGGAGTCAAGACCATGAAGCTGGCGGGTAAACTGCGGAATGCGGCGCATGGCGATGTGCTGCAAGAGGATCGGGACAACTGTACTTGGTGGCTGTGGGCGGTGATGCAGGGTCCCAGCAACAGTGTATTGCGATACACCGTCAACCTCACCAATCTTCTCATCGCACCAGATCAGCATTCCATCCGTGCCAGCAACACGAGCCCTAACCTCCAAGTCATCTTCAACTTCTAGTCCCATACCACCCAATACATCTAACAGCTTTGATCTGCTAGTCACATACAGCAAGATCTCTGCTGGCAAGGAATCGCGAAGTTGCACTGTTACTCTTACGAGAGCCATGTGAATGCATTACCACAATAAACTTTAGAGAACGATAGGATTAACAAGCACCACCACTTCAACGATCACCACACATGCCTATCAACCCACCTGTGCTAGAATAGTTCAGCAACCACATGAAACTGGAACAAGAGCTGGATTAAAGAGAAGTAGTATTAACAATAAACTGTAGAGAACGATAGGATTAACAAGCACCACCACTTCAACAATCACCACACATGCCTATCAACCTACCTGTGCTAGAATAGTTCAGCAACCACATGAAACTGGAACAAGAGCTGGATTAAAGAGAAGTAGTATTAACAATAAACTTTAGAGAACGATAGGATTAACAAGCACCGATGACAACTACGAAGCAGTGCAGTTCAGGCCCCCCCTGAGTAGTTTTTTTTACCAAACCACAAATGCCAACTCACAAGCTATCTTTCCTCTAACTGAGGTCACAATAACTCGGGAAGTCTTGAACATGGTAAAGGAACAGTCAGCTGCACGTACTTCTCAATAGCACTTTCTTCCTTCACTATAGTGTTAGTGTCAATTATTTGGTTAATTTAACGTATACTTGGGGGGGGTTAATGAACATGTAATTATCTTAAATTATCCCGAAGGATGCAAGCTAGCTCAAATATTTGAGTGCTCTTCTTTGCTGTTGGTTATTTAATGAGTTTGCCGAGATCCACGTGTTCGATTGAACACAACTTAAAGATCGTCACAAGGAATAAACCCTTCGCATTATTTGACCAAAGACAGTTTAGTTGAAAGTCTCTTGTGGGGATAAACAGGATTGTTCAAATACATCATCTCTGGAGGAAGCTGCTCACCAAGGGGAATGAATAACATTTGTAATTGATATCACGTAGACAATAAACAACCGAAAACCCTCACCGATACGGTGTCATAAACTACTAATAACCAGAACAGGACGACATGTCCTCCCTTCCTTTACAAAAATATAGCTGGCTACTAACTTTTCAGCCCAAACACACATTAGCTCACCCTGTTTCTACCTCTTCTGTTAATCATTTTCCTTCATCCCTATTATTTGTCTACTATTAACTATTAATTGTAGAGCCCGTATGGTTAATTGTATCCTTTTCGATGGTTAATCTTAAGGACTTTGTGACTAAACTTCTCAAAAGCAAGGCTGATACGTCGACGCATTGCAGCTGCAGTATTACCATCATCAATGTGAGAGCTAACGAAGCGGAGGCATGCTGCTATGATATTGTCAGATTTATAGCCCCGGTTGAGTAATCTATAAGTTACCTGAGATAGAAGTTAGTATCATTAATTTTAGAACAGAAAAGTGAGAATAAGAAAAGCAGAGATTAGTAAAAGAAAAGTATTCATTTCCACAGGTTTCTAACATCAAAAGGGTACATCGGGTTGGCAAGAATAAACTAAATCAACAAAGAAAGTAGGAGTAAACGGGGTCATCACATTCGTTAACTTATTCCAAAAGAATATTCATCACATAGTGCCGCATACAAATATGCACTTAGTTAAATTATAGAAGGTGGGATTGGGGAGCTTTTCTTTTCTGGCAGTGAGTATTCTTTGTTGGTGTTGTTACTTTAACCCATTTTACGACATACCACATGTTCGATTGAACACAACTTAAGATCGCAGAATAAACCCTTCGCATTAACTTGTCTACTTCTTTTTGACCAAAGACAGTTCAAAGTCTCTTGTGGGGATAAACGAGACTGTTTGCTAATACATCATCTCTGGAGGAAGCTGCTCACCAAGGTCTTCAGTCTCCATGTAAGAGGCTACATTCTTCGGGAACTCGTCAGGAATTTGGTCGACCGACTTCTTGACGAAGACAACCTGGGCTCCTGTTTGGGCAAGGTACTCACCAGACACTTCAATCAACTGTCTTGTTCTCCACCAATTCTGAAGCAGGAAGATGTGTTGGTCTCCGTCTTTGCGTGAGCCGACAAGTACCATTGCATGTTTTCCCTTTTTCTTCTTGGAATTGTACTTCTCAGTCACAAATGAGGTAAGGTCCGATGTGTGGAAGGTCGCGTCCACGTTGAAGCCAGAAACCAGGCCAACTCCATATTCTTGAAGAGCATCATGAATCCCTGCAGCTGTGGCTGTCAGAAGACCACCACGTTGAAGAATGTAAAGGGACTCAATATCCAAAACACCCAACTGCATGATATGCCGCATGAACCCTACAGAATGCCCACCCTCACAATGCACAATGTGTTTAAAAAGCTGCCATGCAGTGAAGTATTGCTTCATAAACTTGGCCACATTCAGCATCTCATGATGGGTGCCACCAGAGTTAATGGTAACTACGTAGTGTTGGAGGGCAGCAGGTGCATGCATGTAACACAACCCACTGTTCTGAACGCGGACAACCAGAACCCCCTCCTTATCCTTCACATTGGAATGGTCTCTCCAGAATACATATGATCCGCCATCCTTCCAAACTGGTATCCTCTCGCAGAACTTGTCGAATTCGTCCTGGAGTTTGATCGGAGCTGGATCTTCATTGTGACCTTCACGTCCATGGACGATATCCCCATTCATTATCTTGTGCAGGCGGTCCCTTCTCTCTTCTACCATGGTTTCATAATTCAGGAAGTATGGATCGCCTGTCAGCCCCTTCTCCAGTAGAAAAGTCTGGTACTCGCAACCAAAATCTGGCTCTTCTCCATTAGGCTTCAGTCGCTTAACTTCACCTCCACCTCCTGACGGTGGATTCTTTTTCATTTTGTGGTGCTAGTCGGTATCATTCATTTTAGAACAGAAAAGTGAGAATAAGAAAAGCAGAGATTAGTAAAAGAAAAGTATTCATTTCCACAGTTTCCTAACATCAAAAGGGTACATCGGGTTGGCAAGAATAAACTAAATCAACAAAGAAAGTAGGAGTAAACGGGGTCATCACATTCGTTAACTTATTCCAAAAGAATGTTCATCACATAGTGCCGCATACAAATATGCACTTAGTTAAATTATAGAAGGTGAGATTGGGGAGCTCTTCTTTTCTGGCAGTGAGTATTCTTTGTTGGTGTTGTTACTTTAACCCATTTTCCGAGATACCACATGTTCGATTGAACACAACTTAAGATCGCAGAATAAACCCTTCGCATTAACTTGTCTACTTCTTTTTGACCAAAGACAGTTCAAAGTCTCTTGTGGGGATAAACGAGACTGTTTGCTAATACATCATCTCTGGAGGAAGCTGCTCACCAAGGTCTTCAGTCTCCATGTAAGAGGCTACATTCTTCGGGAACTCGTCAGGAATTTGGTCGACCGACTTCTTGACGAAGACAACCTGGGCTCCTGTTTGGGCAAGGTACTCACCAGACACTTCAATCAACTGTCTTGTTCTCCACCAATTCTGAAGTAGGAAGATGTGTTGGTCTCCGTCTTTGCGTGAGCCGACAAGTACCATTGCATGTTTTCCCTTTATCTCCTCGGAATTGTACTTCTCAGTCACAAATGAGGTAAGGTCCGATGTGTGGAAGGTCGCGTCCACGTTGAAGCCAGAAACCAGGCCAACTCCATATTCTTGAAGAGCATCATGAATCCCTGCAGCTGTGGCTGTCAGAAGACCACCACGTTGAAGAATGTAAAGGGACTCAATATCCAAAACACCCAACTGCATGATTTGCTGCATGAACCCTACAGAATGCCCACCCTCACAATGCACAATGTGTTTAAAAAGCTGCCTTGCAGTGAAGTATTGCTTCATAAACTTGGCCACATTCAGCATCTCATGATGGGTGCCACCAGAGTTCATGGTAACTACGTAGTGTTGGAGGGCAGCAGGTGCATGCATGTAACACAACCCACTGTTCTGAACGCGGACAACCAGAACCCCCTCCTTATCCTTCACATTGGAATGGTCTCTCCAGAATACATATGATCCGCCATCCTTCCAAACTGGTATCCTCTCGCAGAACTTGTCGAATTCGTCCTGGAGTTTGATCGGAGCTGGATCTTCATTGTGACCTTCACGTCCATGGACGATATCCCCATTCATTATCTTGTGCAGGCGTTCCTTTTCCTTCTCCAACATGTCATCATAATTCAAGTTGTAAGGACGCTGGGTCAGCCCCTTCTCCAGCAGAAAAGTCTGGTACTCGCAACCAAAATCTGGCTCTTCTCCATTAGGCTTCAGTCGCTTAAGTTCACCTCCACCTCCTGACGGTGGATTCTTTTTCATTTTGTGGTGCTAGTTTGTATCATTCATTTTAGAACAGAAAAGTGAGAATAAGAAAAGCAGAGTTTAGTAAAAGAAAAGTATTCATTTCTGTAGTTTCCTAACATCAAAAGGGTAATAGAATATATAGTTTTAGGAGTCTTAATCTTATACTACTTGTCCCTTTTTAGTCCTTCATCAGTAAGTTCTAAGGGACTTCATTCTATGTTGAAGTTGCTATATTTATAAGATAAAAATCCATCGGAGCTCGCCAGGATAGGGCTAGCAACAAATTAACCGGCTGATGGGTTGAACATTAGGTTGGCAAGAATAAACTAAATCAACAAAGAAAGTAGGAGTAAACGGGGTCATCACATTCATTAACTTATTCCAAAAGAGTGACTCAATCACATAGTGCCGCATACAAATATGCACTTAGTTAAATTATAGAAGGTGGGATTGGGGAGCTTTTCTTTTCTGGCAGTGAGTATTCTTTGTTGGTGTTGTTACTTTAACCCATTTTACGACATACCACATGTTCGATTGAACACAACTTAAGATCGCAGAATAAACCCTTCGCATTAACTTGTCTACTTCTTTTTGACCAAAGACAGTTCAAAGTCTCTTGTGGGGATAAACGAGACTGTTTGCTAATACATCATCTCTGGAGGAAGCTGCTCACCAAGGTCTTCAGTCTCCATGTAAGAGGCTACATTCTTCGGGAACTCGTCAGGAATTTGGTCGACCGACTTCTTGACGAAGACAACCTGGGCTCCTGTTTGGGCAAGGTACTCACCAGACACTTCAATCAACTGTCTTGTTCTCCACCAATTCTGAAGTAGGAAGATGTGTTGGTCTCCGTCTTTGCGTGAGCCGACAAGTACCATTGCATGTTTTCCCTTTTTCTTCTTGGAATTGTACTTCTCAGTCACAAATGAGGCAAGCTCCGATTCGTGGAAGGTCGCGTCCACGTTGAAGCCAGAAACCAGGCCAACTCCATATTCTTGAAGAGCATCATGAATCCCTGCAGCTGTGGCTGTCAGAAGACCATCATGTTTAGGAATGTAAAAGGACTCAATATCCTCATCATCCAACTGCATGATTTGCTGCATGAACCCTACAGAATGCCCACCCTCACAATGCACAATGTGTTTAAAAAGCTGCCTTGCAGTGAAGTATTGCTTCATAAACTTGGCCACATTCAGCATCTCATGATGGGTGCCACCAGAGTTCATGGTAACTACGTAGTGTTGGAGGGCAGCAGGTGCATGCATGTAACACAACCCACTGTTCTGAACGCGGACAACCAGAACCCCCTCCTTATCCTTCACATTGGAATGGTCTCTCCAGAATACATATGATCCGCCATCCTTCCAAGCCGGTATCCTCTCGCAGAACTTGTCGAATTCGTCCTGGAGTTTGATCGGAGCTGGATCTTCATTGTGACCTTCACGTCCATGGACGATATCTCCATTCATTATCTTGTGCAGGCGGTCCCTTCTCTCTTCTACCATGGTTTCATAATTCAGGAAGTATGGATCGCCTGTCAGCTCCTTCTCCAGTAGAAAAGTCTGGTACTCGCAACCAACATCTGGCTCTTCTCCATTAGGCTTCAGTCGCTTAAGTTCACCTCCACCTCCTGACGGTGGATTCTTTTTCATTTTGTGGTGCTAGTTAGTATCATTAATTTTAGAACAGAAAAGTGAGAATAAGAAAAGCAGAGATTAGTAAAAGAAAAGTATTCATTTCTGCAATTTCCAAACATCAAAAGGGTAATAGAACACGTAGTTTCAGGAGCCTTAATCTTATACTACTTGTCCCTTTTTGGTCCTTCATCAGTAAGCTCTAAGGGACTTCATTCTCATGTTGAAGTTGCTATCGTTCTATGATAAAAATCCATCGGAGCTCGCCAGTATAGGGCTAGCAATGTTTATTTGTTTTTGCTCAATTTGAATTTTTGACGTCTAGTCGTTACACTAGTCTTAAATATTTTGTGCCTTTAAGAATGTCTCGGATGATCATGGACTCAAATGAGACTAGAGCAACAATAAAGTGAGTCATCCTTGTTTTCGCTTGATGCAGAAGAAGTGCTGCGGCTGCTTCAGGATAGTCGAAATCTGCTGGGTTAACGAAGTACTCAATTCTCTTGTTGAATTTAGTCATGCAAGCCATGTTAAGTACTTGTAGCGAGAACCAACCATCTGGTGATGGTTTATGCTCTGAGTTGTTGAGTTCTACTTTAAGAGATTCTTCATAAAATCGCTGTTGGTAGTTTTACAGAAAACTGAAGTTAATTCTATCGATATATAAATGATCTGCAATGAAGTTGAGCGATGACCATCCGCATTCTCCACTGAGAAGACCTTCTCCTGATGTTTGATGAAGGGATGATGGAAATCGTTTATCCAAGGAATGGCTTGTAGAGCCAGTATGGTTAATTGTATCCTTTTCGATGCTTAATCTATGAATTAAGGGCTTTGCGACTAAACTTCTCAAAAGTAGAATTTCGATTAAGTGGGAAGTAACGGACTGGGAGCTTTTGGCTCCTGCCCTATTCCCGATGTAAACTTTCTTTTTATTTTTTTTTATTTTTTAACAGGCCCAAAGGGCGACAATGATGGTTGCTGACCAAGGAATAATATTCAAATGAATTTTCGTTTCAAAGAAACGAACAGAATTAAGAGAGAGGTAGAGAAAAAAAAAAAAAGAAAAAAAAAAGAAAGAATAGAAAAAAAATATGAAGAGGAAATAATCAAACATGAAAAAAAAAAAAAAAAAATAAAAATAAAAAATAAATAAAAAACGTTGTATGAAAAAGGAAAAAAAGAAAAAAAAAGACCAGAAAAGGAAAGAGAAAATGAAAAGGTATAATATTATTGTGGGGATATGAGGATAGCAGGGAGATGCTCTTTTTTTTTTTTTTTTTTTTTTTTTTTTTATTTATTATTTAAAAAAAGGAAACAATCAGTTTAGCGTCTCGATCAGGACGGAAAATAGAAATTAATCGACATAGTCGATCGATAGAAAAAAAACAATGATAACATTGTTTAATCTTTTTTTTTTTTTTTTTTTTTTTTTTTAAATCCTTTTAATTATTTTAAAGAAAAAACAATCAGTTTAGCGTCTTGACCAGGACGGAAAATAGAAAGTAATCGACATAGTCGATCGATAAAAAAAAAAACAATGATAACATTGTTTATTCCTTTTTTTTTTTTTTTTTTTTATTCTTTTTATTTATTTATAAAGAAAAAACAATCAGTTTAGCGTCCTGACCAGGACGGAAAATTGAAAGTGATCGACATAGTCGATCGATAAAAAAACAATGATAACATTGTTTATTTTTTTTTTTTTTTTTTTTTTTTTTTTAAACCTTTTAATTATTTTTTAAAGAAAAAACAATCAGTTTAGCGTCTTGACCAGGACGGAAAATAGAAAGTGATCGACATAGTCGATCGATAAAAAAACAATGATAACATTGTTTATTCTTTTTTTTTTTTTTTTTTTTTAATCCTTTTTATTATTTTAAAGAAAAAACAATCAGTTTAGCGTCTTGACCAGGACGGAAAATAGAAAGTGATCGACATAGTCGATCGATAAAAAAACAATGATAACATTGTTTATTCTTTTTTTTTTTTTTTTTTTTTAAATTCTTTTTATTTATTTTAAAGAAAAAAAACGGAAAATAAAAATTAGTCGACAAAGTCGAACGATAAAAAAAAACAATGATAACATTGTTTATTCTTTTTTTTTTGTTTTTTTTTATATTCTTTTTTATTAATTTTGAAAAAAAAAACAATCAGTTTAGCGTCTTGACCAGGACGGAAAATAGAAAGTAATCGACATAGTCGATCGATAAAAAAAAACAATGATAACATTGTTTACTCTTTTTTTTTTTTTTTTTTTTTTAAATTCTTTTTATTTATTTTTTAAAAAGAAAAAAAAGCGGAAAATAGAAATTAGTCAACAAAGTCGAACGATAAAAAAAAAAAAAAACAATGATAACATTGTTTATTCTTTTTTTTTTTATTTTTTTTTAAATTCTTTTTTATTAATTTTGAAAAAAAAAACAATCAGTTTAGCGTCTTGACCAGGACGGAAAATAGAAAGTGATCGACATAGTCGATCGATAAAAAAACAATGATAACATTGTTTATTCTTTTTTTTTTTTTTTTTTTTTTTTTTTTAAATCCTTTTTTTTTTTTTTTTAAAGAAAAAACAATCAGTTTAGCGTCTTGACCAGGACGAAAAATAGAAAGTGATCGACATAGTCGATCGATAAAAAAACAATGATAACATTGTTTATTCTTTTTTTTTTTTTTTTTTTTTTTTTAAATCCTTCTTATTATTTTTTTAAAGAAAAAAACAATCAGTTTAGCGTCTTGACCAGGACGGAAAATAGAAAGTAATCGACATAGTCGATCGATAAAAAAACAATGATAACATTGTTTATTCTTTTTTTTTTTTTTTTTTTTTTTTTTTAAAATCTTTTTATTATTTTTAAAGAAAAAACAATCAGTTTAGCGTCTTGACCAGGACGAAAAATAGAAAGTGATCGACATAGTCGATCGATAAAAAAACAATGATAACATTGTTTATTCTTTTTTTTTTTTTTTTTTTTTTTTTTAAATCCTTCTTATTATTTTTTTAAAGAAAAAAACAATCAGTTTAGCGTCTTGACCAGGACGGAAAATAGAAAGTAATCGACATAGTCGATCGATAAAATAAAAACAATGATAACATTGTTTATTCCTTTTTTTTTTTTTTATTCTTTTTATTTATTTTTAAAGAAAAAACAATCAGTTTAGCGTCCTGACCAGGACGGGAATTAGAAAGTGATCGACATAGTCGATCGATAAAAAAAACAATGATAACATTGTTTATTCTTTTTTTTTTTTTTTTTTTTTTTTTTTATTTTTATTTATTTTTTAAAGAAAAAACAATCAGTTTAGCGTCTTGACCAGGACGGAAAATAGAAATTAGTCGACAAAGTCGATCGATAACAAAACAATGATAACATTGTTTATTCTTTTTTTTTTTTTTTTTTTTTTTTTTTTATTCTTTTTATTTATTTTTTAAAGAAAAAACAATCAGTTTAGCGTCTTGACCAGGACGGAAAATAGAAAGTAATCGACATAGTCGATCGATAAAAAAAAACAATGATAACATTGTTTAATCTTTTTTTTTTTTTTTTTATTTATTCTTTTTATTTACTTAGAAAAAACAATCAGTTTAGCGTCTTGACCAGGACGGAAAATAGAAATTAGTCGACAAAGTCGATCGATAAAAAACAATGATAACATTGTTTATTCTTTTTTTTTTTTTTTTTTTTTAAATTCTTTTTATTTATTTTTTAAAGAAAAAAAAACGGAAAATAGAAATTAGTCGACAAAGTCGAACGATAAAAAAAACAATGATAACATTGTTTATTCTTTTTTTTATTTTTTTTTTTTATATTCTTTTTTATTAATTTTGAAAAAAAAAAAAAACAATCAGTTTAGCGTCTTGACCAGGACGGAAAATAGAAAGTAATCGACATAGTCGATCGATAAAAAAACAATGATAACATTGTTTATTCTTTTTTTTTTTTTTTTTTTTTAAATTCTTTTTATTTATTTTTTAAGAAAAAAAAAACGGAAAATAGAAATTAGTCGACAAAGTCGATCGATAAAAAAACAATGATAACATTGTTTATTCTATTTTTTTTTTTTTTTTTTTTAAATTCTTTTTATTTATTTTTTAAGAAAAAAAAACGGAAAATAGAAATTAGTCGACAAAGTCGAACGATAAAAAAAAACAATGATAACATTGTTTATTCTTTTTTTTATTTTTTTTTTTTTTATATTCTTTTTTATTAATTTTGAAAAAAAAAAAAAAAAAACAATCAGTTTAGCGTCTTGACCAGGACGGAAAATAGAAAGTAATCGACATAGTCGATCGATAAAAAAACAATGATAACATTGTTTATTCTTTTTTTTTTTTTTTTTTTTTAAATTCTTTTTATTTATTTTTTAAGAAAAAAAAAACGGAAAATAGAAATTAGTCGACAAAGTCGATCGATAAAAAAACAATGATAACATTGTTTATTCTTTTTTTTTTTTTTTTTTTTTTAAATTCTTTTTATTTATTTTTTAAGAAAAAAAAAACGGAAAATAGAAATTAGTCGACAAAGTCGAACGATAAAAAAAAACAATGATAACATTGTTTATTCTTTTTTTTATTTTTTTTTTTTTTATATTCTTTTTTATTAATTTTGAAAAAAAAAAAAAAAAAACAATCAGTTTAGCGTCTTGACCAGGACGGAAAACAGAAAGTAATCGACATAGTCGATCGATAAAAAAACAATGATAACATTGTTTATTCTTTTTTTTTTTTTTTTTTTTTAAATTCTTTTTATTTTTTATTTTTAAGAAAAAAAAACGGAAAATAGAAATTAGTCGACAAAGTCGAACGATAAAAAAACAATGATAACATTGTTTATTCTTTTTTTTATTTTTTTTTTTTATATTCTTTTTTATTAATTTTGAAAAAAAAAAAAAAAAAACAATCAGTTTAGCGTCTTGACCAGGACGGAAAATAGAAAGTAATCGACATAGTCGATCGATAAAAATACAATGATAACATTGTTTAATCTTTTATAATTTTTTATTTTTTTTTTGTTTTAAAAAAAAAAAAAAAAAAAACAAGCGGAATTGATCATAATGGGTGGTAGGGGTTGTTATAACTTCGTTTGAAAATTCTTCTTTTTTGATTTCTTTTTTTTTTTTTCTTTTTACAGGAGTTAAGGTCACTTTCAGGAGACAACACATTAACAAGAGCAGCAAGCAGAGTTGACACTATCAATTCAGATTTGAAATACCGGGAATTAATTTACAAGGAGGTATCTCAAGTGACTTGGTATCTCTAGCGTGTCGGTATCTCTGGAGTGCTGGTATCTCGTATGTGCGTTGGTATCTCATGAGTGATGGTATCTCTTGTGCATTAGAGAAACTAAAAAGAATGTCATGACCATGACGGAAGAATTGAGGAATTGAGTTAACATGTTCAATTTAACTTATTTAAACTTTTTTTTTTTTTAACGGACCGTAACTATTTGAAAATAAAATGTAGATGGGAAACAGTGAAAAGTAAAATGGATGATAAAATTAAATGAGAAATATGACATAACAGACCAGATAGAGAGTATTAAAAGGAAATTGAAAAGGAAAAGAGAAACTAGGTTAACACTTATTTAAAATTAAGACCGGTTAGTCAGTTTAAGGTCTTGACTAGGACCAACAAAAAAGAAAGAAAAAAAATTAACGATCAAGCTGAGCTGATCTTGTTTTTATTACAAATAGGGGAGCGGGAGGGATGGAAGGAATAGAGGAAAAAAAAAAGAAAAGGTTGATCAATTGGATCTGATCGTCGAGAAGAAGAAATTATTTTAAAGGTTGATCGGTATAGCCGATCGTTGAGAAAAATAAACAGATATAAATACAATCAGTTTAAATTAAAAAAGAAAAAAAGATTAACGATCAAGCTGAGCTGATCTTGTTTTTATTACAAATAGGGGAGCGGGAGGGATGGAAGGAATAGAGGAAAAAAAAAGAAAAGGTTGATCAATTGGATCTGATCGTCGAGAAGAAGAAATTATTTTAAAGGTTGATCGGTATAGCCGATCGTTGAGAAAAATAAACAGATATAAATACAATCAGTTTAAATTAAAAAAAGAAAAAAAGATTAACGATCAAGCTGAGCTGATCTTGTTTTTATTTAAAATTAGGGGAGCGGGAGGGATGGAAGGAATAAAGGAAAAAAAAAAAAAAAAAAAAGGTCGATCAATTGGATCTGATCGTCGAGAAGAAGAAAACAATTATTTATAAAAAAAAAAAAAAAATGGTCGGTATAGCCGATCGTTGAGAAAAGAACAGATATAAATACAATCGGTTTTGGTGATCGACGAGTGGAGCGATCACTTGACAAGAAGGAAAAAGAAAGGACCGATTAATTGGGGCTTTGATTGTATTCCCAAGGCATGTTTTTTTTTTTTTTTTTTATTATTCATTTACATTATTATTTTTTTTTTTTTTTTTTAAATTAATAATCACATTTTGTTCAAAAATATTTCATATTAGAGTAAAAGAAAAAGAAAAAAAAGAAATAAGAGAAAAAAAAAAAAAAAACCATTGCTGGCCCCCTCACCACTCATAGAGGATGAGGAGGCCAGTAAGGCGTCACTCAAATCTATGCCAAGCCTTGGGAACTTGGATTGGGGTTTAGACCATTTATAATTAACAGTTAACAATTAACCTGATTAACGTTATGATCTGACGGACATAAACATATCGACAAAATAATACAAACAAAAACGAACAATAAATAATAAATAAGCTAAAAAACTAAATAAACAAAGTGATGTGAAAGTAAGGAAAAAGAGAATTACAAGGGGGTGGAGTCACCGTGAACGTCATCAGCAGAACATCTCCTTCGATTGTAACGATATCTTGATGGAGGGGTTCGTTTTTTCAGAGTTGAACGCTCAGACTTTCTCGGCGGAGTTTCATTTTCCTCATGTTCTTCTGTGTCTGGCGGACTCAAACCTTCTGCCCATGAAGCTAATTGGAACTTCAGGGCCGCAATTTGAGACCGTGCCAAGGCGAGTTGAGCATTTAAATCGCTCGCCAGTCCCGTTAACATCATGGATTGCTCAAGCTGCTCTGCGTGAGTTGTACACCGTTGGTGATTCAGCTCCGAGAGGCGAAGTTGGGCATCCAGAAGTTGTTCTGAGAGCTCTGCCGCTTTCTCGTTTGTTTCGAGAGAGTCATCTACTGCTCGACAGTAATTCTCGAGTAAGTCAATCCTACCCTCGGACCATTGTCTCGCAATAGGTGTATTCTCTTTAACGGAGATAACGTGACTCTCTTGTCGTAAAATCTTGGTCGGCGTGCGGTCGAGAGCTTCACTCTGCGGCATTGTCGGAGGAATTGAGGCTAGAGGACAAAGAGGGGTGATATAATTAAGGGTAGGGATAAGGGGTTTAATAAGAGGAGTAAAAAGACTACTCGTAGTTGTAAAGAGCGAGAGGTAGTTCTTTGCTATCTTCATCATAGCAACAGATTCATACAGAACGGGGGTTCGGGGGGAAACTTGTTGACTAAAGTGGGTCATACGGGGACGCGCGGCACGCAAACTCTCGACCTCCTGTTGAGTATAGAAAAGTCTTATTTTACTTTCTCTTTCCTCATTACATTTGGTCTCCAATTCGTTCGACAGAAGAACAAACCTTTGATGGTAATTAAAGAGCGCCATTTCCGATAGGTCTGCTCTCTGAGTCAGATTTGCGAGCTCACGTTTCCTGTAATCTTCCACTAAGTCATATTGTCGAACTAGTGCAGAAAGAGAAGTCTTCGATTCATCGCGTTCTGCTGTTAACCGTTGAATTACTCCTTCCAGAAGTTCATATTCTTTTCTATCTTTTTCAATAATTAAAACAGGAGGCGCAGGAGGAAGTGAGGATGGATCCTGGTTGGTAGCTTTGATCTCAACAGGTAATCCATTTAGTAACTGCTTGTCTTTCTCGAGGGAGGCTGACATCGCATTAAAGTAAAATAAAAATAGAACATAAAAAATTCGTTCTTTCATTTGCTCTAATTCGTTTTCTAAAATCTGGCATTTCAAGGAAAGTTTCAGCCTTAATTTTCCTTCTTTTTTTTTGTACAAGGGGGTTTGAGAACCCATGTCAGATTGAGTTCTTATCACTATAGCGAAATCAGCAGGAAGTGTTTGCGATCCCGTTGACATGAGTTCAGGTGGGGGAGTCTGGAAAGAGATGGAAGAAATAGAAGAGAATGACAAGGAGAGTCCAGTGAGCTCATCCTCATCTAACAAAACAGAAGGGGCCGGGGAGGAAGAACCATTGGCAATAAGTAGAATAGAAAGAGCCGATGCGTAACAAGTTTGCCAGATAAAACATTTCTCAAGCCACGATCTTTCAATGGTGAGCTTTTCGATCGTTTTCAGTTTTGTTACTTTGTGGATTTTGACTTCTTCCACAGGGAAGATTTCTTTACCATCTTTTATAAAACTTGCAGTGGCAGGTTCTTCTTTAATGCTGCGCATTAGTGGTCTTGAATGCCACGTGGGGAGGTTCCTCGTCTGGAACAGAACATATGAGCACTGTCTGGCGATTCTGGTGCATTCACAAAATAAAGCTTTTGTTGGTGCTAAAGGTGAACCGATGTGACGTGTCCAGATGTTCAGCTGGTCCATGCAGATGTTTCCTCGTACGCCAACTTCAATAGTAAAAATGTTACAGTCGAAGCCATTAGCGATGATCGAGTCTCTTAGCTTTAGGTATTTCTTTTCCTTTAAGACATGAGAGGTTTCGAAACGATCTTCATTTGGACACGTCAGCTCCAGAATCAGTGCTCTTTTCGCAAAAAAAGAATAAATAAAAATGTCTGGTCTTAGAGAGGACGAGACATGGCACACTTCAAGAGGAACAATTAGGCGGTTATCACCGACATCGTCGAGGATGACCCAATCATTCGCTAGTGAAAGTTCGCCTGTCTCTTTAGAAATTCTTTCTAGGGGTTTATTTTCCCCTGTTTTTAAAAAAGTTTGAGAGGGAGGCGGGAGGTTTTCTTTTCTTTTGTTGGCTTTTATTATCAACTCCTCCAAGAAGATAACAATGCGTTTTAGAACGCTGTCGTGACGCCACGTGAACCTCCCTTGTGTTAAAGAGACAGGACAGCCTGTTAAGACATGCCTGAGGGTAGGATTCACTTTGCCACACAAAACACAATTTTGGTCCACATTGGTGACGTTCCACCTCTTTAAATTATCTTGTGAGGGGAGGGTGTTTGTAACCGCTTTCAGTTGAAATGAGATATAGGCAGGATTTCCCTCCCTAAGTACCTTATTCCAGGTGAAGTCGTTTATCATACATTTAGACCACTCCTTCCACTGACCTTGGACTTGTAATTTATTCAAAGAGTTCAGTAGTTCATCTGTGGCTTCCACTTCAAAACGCTTAAGGAGATCGGGGCGAGTAGTACGTAGATCGCGCAATCGGTGACCAAGACCAGCTGATTGCTTCGCAAGAGAACGGTAAGAAAAAAACTTAATAAGGCGCTCCCACTCAGCAGAAGCTGAAAACTTTTTCGACCAGTTGGACGATTTCTCCATAATAACATTGTAGACACCGTGCATGTCAGAGTCCTGTGAGGATCTGAGGATGTCTAGTTTAATTGATTGCGCTTGTTTATATAGCGTCTCAACTCTTTTGTGTCTGAGACCAACAGTGTTCTTTGAACCGGTAAAAAGGATGACTGTGTTCGCAGAGCGGACAAATCCCCACCATTTCTTCAAAAAAGGTTTAATAATTTTGTCCATTTTTTTGGCAAAAGGGAGAGATAAGTCATGGATCATTAAACTCCATGTTAACCTTGACAATAACAAGTGTTGGACAGACCAAGCCTTCTGAGACCCATATAGTGGCATGGCGTCGACTTTTTTTAAAAAATTCCTGGTAAAAGTGGTCAGGCGCTCTCGCAATTTCTGTTCTTTGGCGTTCGGCTCAAACCAACGCCCGAGGTATTTGAACTCTCCAGCTTCCTGGAGATTCGTAATCGGAACATTGTTAATCTTCAGGTCCGGGTTAGCTGGTTTCCCTTGTACAAAGCTGTGGGCAATGCATTTCTGGGGTTTCGCTTTCATACCACGAGACCAGGAAAGAAACTGTTCGAGCGACTTGATTAGCAATTTTGCCCCCGCCTTTGATGACGTGGTAAGTTGTAAATCATCAGCAAAAGCTGCAACTAATAGTTGGAGGGATTTATTGTTAAACTCGTAGGCTTCCTGTTGATGAACTGCTAAGGAAAAGAGCAGTAGTTGGAATACCAAATTAAAAAGGGTTGGGGAGGAAACGCAGCCTTGAAAGACACCAACTTCAAAAGGGATAGTGGGCGTCAGGCCTTCTCCAACTCTGATTTGGACGCGCATGGAGGAATAATACCTTTTATAGAAACCGATTATTCTTTCGTGAATTCCGAAATATTTTAAAGCAAAGAAAATTAATTGATGTTTGACTGAGCCGAAAGCATCTGCCAAATCCACCCAGACAATTGTTAGGTTTTTCCGGAGAGCTTTCACTTCTTTAAAAATCTCTGAGGTGATCGTGGCATGTTCGATACACCCAGAGACACCTTTCCTAAAGCCTTTTTGAAAATTAAATTTAGAAAGAGTGTGGTTTGCGACGGCTTCCTGAATAACCGTATTAAAAATTTTCCCGTCGCAGTTGCCCACAGCTATCGGTCTCGTTTTCGAGATGTCTTTCCCATCGGAGTTGGGCTTTGGGAGCATTGTTACAAATGCTAAGCCCCAACTATCCGGATAGGCCTTGAGTTCGAAAATTCTCTTTAATACCTTGTAAAGTGCTTCCATAAAAGTTGGGACCTTTTTCCATACAACATAAGGTATGCAATTGGGACCAGGGGCACATTTGTTTTTTTTCTTTGATAAGAGAATACCAAACTGTTCGAAGCTCGGGAACTGGATATCATCCATTGTCTTGTAGTCAGACTTAGGTAAAAAAGAGGGATGGGTGAAATCAGTTTTTTTTTTTTCATTGTCACAATAATTGTTTTTAAAATGTTCAATTATTTTTTCCTCTGGAATATCAAGGGAGGGGGGTTGAGGATCTTCTTTTTGGAGTTCTTCTTTTATGGCAGTAAACGGATTTTGACGAAATTTATCTTGTAATTTTTTGAATAAATTTTTCTTTTCTAAATTCCGATACATTCGGAAAATCCTTTTCATTCTCGTTCTTGCCTCTTTCCATTTGACAGCGTTCTCTATAGAAGGCCCAGATTTGCGGAGCTCCTGTCTTAGCTGTTTCATTTCCAGACGACATTCAAGTTTTTCTTGGTCGAGGATGACCTCTTCCCTTGATTTCTGTTTGCGGGGTAAATTCCGCTTTGTTTCTTCAAAGAAACCGCTACATATTTGATAAACCGTTTTGAGTAGTTTATCAAGTTGGTCGGCAGGTTTTGAAGAGTTTTCTGTTTCGACGGTGAAAGTTTGAAGTTTTTCTGCAGCAGAAACGTCGATGTCCTTCCATTCAGTTCCAAAAGATCGGAATTTGAGACGAGACGGGTGTAACGGGGTAAAAGTGGGTGTTGTAGAGTTATAAGGAACGAAAGCTGTTTGTGAAGTTTTAAAATCTACAGATTCTCCTACAAAGGGAGGTTCCAGGTCTGAATTATTCCCTGTGAGGGGAGACAGAGGTGTACCTTTACATGTACCGTTAACACAGTGTTTCGCTCTCGTAGCGATACTTTTGAAAAGCTTACCACATTCTGGACAAGGTAAGTGGTAACAATCTTTAACTTGGGAGTGGGTAGATGGGGGAAAACGTGACTTGTAGTCCTTAAATTCCTTACTAAACTTACAGTTACGTCTAAAATGCGCAACTGGACCTTTGAGGTAATGTCTCAAAACATAAAGGACATTTGGCTACTAAAGTTTTATCCCCATCCAGAGCCGATCTCGAAATAGCCTCTTGCAAAGCCTCGGGGGCTGGGTTGGCTGAGAGATGGTTGCCAGTATCTTTATGACACCGCCGGCCCGGTGTTTCTTTTTTTTTTTGTTGTGAAGTAGCAATAATAAAAAAAAAAAAAAATAGAAAAGAGAATGGCTCAGAAACAATATCGATGAGTTAAGATCTTTTTTTTTAAACTATTCCTTTTTTTTTTAATTTCGGGCAGCTAACCCTAGAGTTTTTTTTTGGTAAATACTGTTTAAAGGAAAACGAGCTACGCTCTAAAACAGAAAAATCGGAGTAACTACTTGTTTATAATAATATATATTTTGATAAATAATGTGGTTGGCAAATGAATGCCGAAGAGGCAACTTGAGAAAAGCAATTGGATGAGAAGAAACATTGGGTCTTATAAAGCAAAGGAGATAGAGGGGCCTAAAAAGACCGCAGAGTGGATAGCTCCACAAAAGGCTGAATTTCGATTAAGTGGGAAGTAACGGACTGGGAGCTTTTGGCTCCTGCCCTATTCCCGATGTAAACTTTCTTTTTATTTTTTTTTATTTTTTAACAGGCCCAAAGGGCGACAATGATGGTTGCTGACCAAGGAATAATATTCAAATGAATTTTCGTTTCAAAGAAACGAACAGCATTAAGAGAGAGGTAGAGAAAAAAAAAAAAAGAAAAAAAAAAGAAAGAATAGAAAAAAAATATGAAGAGGAAATAATCAAACATGAAAAAAAAAAAAAAAAAATAAAAATAAAAAATAAATAAAAAACGTTGTATGAAAAAGGAAAAAAAGAAAAAAAAAGACCAGAAAAGGAAAGAGAAAATGAAAAGGTATAATATTATTGTGGGGATATGAGGATAGCAGGGAGATGCTCTTTTTTTTTTTTTTTTTTTTTTTTTTTTTATTTATTATTTAAAAAAAGGAAACAATCAGTTTAGCGTCTCGATCAGGACGGAAAATAGAAATTAATCGACATAGTCGATCGATAGAAAAAAAACAATGATAACATTGTTTAATCTTTTTTTTTTTTTTTTTTTTTTTTTTTTAAATCCTTTTAATTATTTTAAAGAAAAAACAATCAGTTTAGCGTCTTGACCAGGACGGAAAATAGAAAGTAATCGACATAGTCGATCGATAAAAAAAAAAACAATGATAACATTGTTTATTCCTTTTTTTTTTTTTTTTTTTTATTCTTTTTATTTATTTATAAAGAAAAAACAATCAGTTTAGCGTCCTGACCAGGACGGAAAATTGAAAGTGATCGACATAGTCGATCGATAAAAAAACAATGATAACATTGTTTATTTTTTTTTTTTTTTTTTTTTTTTTTTTAAACCTTTTAATTATTTTTTAAAGAAAAAACAATCAGTTTAGCGTCTTGACCAGGACGGAAAATAGAAAGTGATCGACATAGTCGATCGATAAAAAAACAATGATAACATTGTTTATTCTTTTTTTTTTTTTTTTTTTTTAATCCTCTTGGCTGATACGTCGACGCATTGCAGCTGCAGTATTACCATCATCAATGTGAGAGCTAACGAAGCGGAGGCATGCTGCTATGATATTGTCAGATTTATAGCCCCGGTTGAGTAATCTATAAGTTACCTGAGATAGAAGTTAGTATCATTCATTTTAGAACAGAAAAGTGAGAATAAGAAAAGCAGAGATTAGTAAAAGAATAGTATTCATTTCCACAGTTTCCTAACATCAAAAAGGTACATCGGGTTGGCAAGAATAAACTAAATCAACAAAGAAAGTAGGAGTAAACGGGGTCATCACATTCATTAACTTATTCCAAAAGAGTGACTCAATCACATAGTGCCGCATACAAATATGCACTTAGTTAAATTATAGAAGGTGGGATTGGGGAGCTTTTCTTTTCTGGCAGTGAGTATTCTTTGTTGGTGTTGTTACTTTAACCCATTTTCCGAGATACCACATGTTCGATTGAACACAACTCAAGATCGCAGAATAAACCCTTCGCATTAACTTTTCTCCTTCTTTTTGACCAAAGACATTTCAAAGTCTCTTGTGGGGATAAACGGGACTGTTTGCTAATACATCATCTCTGGAGGAAGCTGCTCACCAAGGTCTTCAGTCTCCATGTAAGAGGCTACATTCTTCGGGAACTCGTCAGGAATCTGTTCGACCGACTTCTTGACGAAGACAACCTGGGCTCCTGTTTGGGCAAGGTACTCACCAGACACTTCAATCAACTGTCTTGTTCTCCACCAATTCTGAAGTAGGAAGATGTGTTGGTCTCCGTCTTTGCGTGAGCCGACAAGTACCATTGCATGTTTTCCCTTTATCTCCTCGGAATTGTACTTTTCAGTCACAAATGAGGTAAGGTTCGATGTGTGGAAGGTCGCGTCCACGTTGAAGCCAGAAACCAGGCCAACTCCGTATTCTTGAAGAGCATCATGAATCCCTGCAGCTGTGGCTGTCAGAAGACCACCACGTTGAAGAATGTAAAGGGACTCAATATCCAAAACACCCAACTGCATGATATGCCGCATGAACCCTACAGAATGCCCACCCTCACAATGCACAATGTGTTTAAAAAGCTGCCATGCAGTGAAGTATTGCTTCATAAACTTGGCCACATTCAGCATCTCATGATGGGTGAATTCGATAGAGTGGGAAGTAACGGACTGGTAGCTTTTGGCTCCTGCCCTATTCCCGATGTAAACTTTCTTTTTATTTTTTTTTTTTAACAGGCCCAGAGGGCGACAATGACTGTTGCTGACCAAGGAATAATATTCAAATGAATTTTCGTTTCAAAGAAACGAACAGAATTAAGAGAGAGGCAGAGAAAAAAAAAAAAAAAAAAAAGAAAGAAAAGAAAAAAAAAAAAAAAAATATGAAGAGGAAATAATCAAACATGAAAAAAATAAAAAAAAAAAAATAAAATATAAATAAAAAACGTTGTATGAAAAAGGAAAAAAAAGAAGAAAAAAAAAAAAAAGACCAGAAAAGGAAAGAGAAAATGAAAAGGTATAATATTATTGTGGGGATATGAGAATAGCAGGGAGATGCTCTTTTTTTTTTTTTTTTTTTTATTTATTATTTAAAAAAAAGGAAACAATCAGTTTAGCGTCTCGATCGGGACGGAAAATAGAAATTAATCGACATAGTCGATCGATAGAAAAAAAAACAATGATAACATTGTTTATTCTTTTTTTTTTTTTTTTTTTTTTTTTTTAAATCCTTTTAATTATTTTAAAGAAAAAACAATCAGTTTAGCGTCTTGACCAGGACGGAAAATAGAAAGTGATCGACATAGTCGATCGATAACCACCAGAGTTCATGGTAACTACGTAGTGTTGGAGGGCAGCAGGTGCATGCATGTAACACAACCCACTGTTCTGAACGCGGACAACCAGAACCCCCTCCTTATCCTTCACATTGGAATGGTCTCTCCAGAATACATATGATCCGCCATCCTTCCAAGCCGGTATCCTCTCGCAGAACTTGTCGAATTCGTCCTGGAGTTTGATCGGAGCTGGATCTTCATTGTGACCTTCACGTCCATGGACGATATCTCCATTCATTATCTTGTGCAGGCGGTCCCTTCTCTCTTCTACCATGGTTTCATAATTCAGGAAGTATGGATCGCCTGTCAGCCCCTTCTCCAGTAGAAAAGTCTGGTACTCGCAACCAACATCTGGCTCTTCTCCATTAGGCTTCAGTCGCTTAACTTCACCTCCACCTCCTGACGGTGGATTCTTTTTCATTTTGTGGTGCTAGTTTGTATCATTCATTTTAAAACTGAAAAGTGAGAATAAGAAAAGCAGAGATTAGTAAAAGAAAAGTATTCATTTCTGCAGTTTCCTAACATCAAAAGGGTAATAGAATATGTAGTTTCAGGAGCCTTAATCTTATGCTACTTGTCCCTTTTTAGTCCTTCAGCAGTAAGTTCTAAGGGACTTTATTCTGTGTTGAAGTTGCTATCGTTCAAAGATAAAAATCCATCGGAGCTCGCCAGGATAGGGCTAGCAATGTTTATTTGCTTTTGCTCAATTTGAATTTTTGACGTCTGGTCGTTTCACTTTTACAGTCGAGTTATTAGATGAGTCGTCATCCAATTTGCGTTTTACTTTATCTTCGCATACCATCAAAAGTCCTATTCGCAGGTGTCATTGTAACATCCATATCAGTCTGAGCTTTTAATGGTATCATATGGAAACTATATTCTGTAGTTTGGTACATCTTGTCAAAATGATCGAAAGGGAGTCTTAAATCTTTTGTGCCTTTAAGAATGTCTCGGATGATCATGGACTCAAATGAGACTAGAGCAACAATAAAGTGAGTCATCCTTGTTTTCGCTTGATGCAGAAGAAGTGCTGCGGCTGCTTCAGGATAGTCGAAATCTGCTGGGTTAACGAAGTACTCAATTCTCTTGTTGAATTTAGTCATGCAAGCCATGTTAAGTACTTGTAGCGAGAACCAACCATCTGGTGATGGTTTATGTTCTGAGTTGTTGAGTTCTACTTTAAGAGATTCTTCATAAAATCGCTGTTGGTAGTTTTACAGAAAACTGAAGTTAATTCTATCGATATATAAATGATCTGCAATGAAGTTGAGCGATGACCATCCGCATTCTCCACTGAGAAGACCTTCTCCTGATGTTTGATGAAGGGATGATGGAAATCGTTTATCCAAGGAATGGCTTGTAGAGCCAGTATGGTTAATTGTATCCTTTTCGATGCTTAATCTATGAATTAAGGACTTTGTGACTAAACTTCTCAAAAGTAAGGCTGATACGTCGACGCATTGCAGCTGCAGTATTACCATCATCAATGTGAGAGCTAACGAAGCGGAGGCATGCTGCTATGATATTGTCAGATTTATAGCCCCGGTTGAGTAATCTATAAGTTACCTGAGATAGAAGTTAGTATCATTCATTTTAGAACAGAAAGGTGAGAATAAGAAAAGCAGAGATTAGTAAAAGAATAGTATTCATTTCCACAGTTTCCTAACATCAAAAGGGTACATCGGGTTGGCAAGAATAAACTAAATAAACAAAGAAAGTAGGAGTAAACGGGGTCATCACATTCGTTAACTTATTCCAAAAGAGTGTTCATCACATAGTGCCGCATACAAATATGCACTTAGTTAAATTATAGAAGGTGGGATTGGGGAGCTTTTCTTTTCTGGCAGTGAGTATTCTTTGTTGGTGTTGTTACTTTAACCCATTTTACGACATACCATATGTTCGATTGAACACAACTTAAGATCGCAGAATAAACCCTTCGCATTAACTTGTCTACTTCTTTTTGACCAAAGACAGTTCAAAGTCATAGTTTACTCAGGGAATGATCACCAAGTCCACTTTTGTGCCTTTTTCTTACTGTTTTTTACTTTAAAATTTTCTGGTTAAAAATACCAAAAATTGTGCCGTGACCGGGAATTGAACCCCCGACCACGGTTACGTAAGCGATTTAAGGTCGACGACCATAACAACTCGGCTATGTAGGCTCTGGTACGTCGAAAACTATTTTATACTTATTACTTTTCTGTCCTAACGGAACGGAAAATGAAAAATGTCCTTCCTTATCTAAAATGCACTCTGCACCTATTATGTTTTTTTTCGGGGGCGTCATAGTGCAGTGGATGGGGTGGTGCCCCCGCACCCAATCGGCCTCGGTTCGAACCCCGCTGTACGCACCGCGCCTCACAGCGCAATCAGTTTCCGTGTCGCATCCCCCATTGTCTCGAAAAAGTGAACGGCCACCCAGTAAGGGCAGCGCCTAAGCAATTATAGTAGTAACAAAAAGAAGGAGAAACACAGTAGTGAAACACTCAAAAAAAAAAAAAAATGTTGGTTCAGCAGTGGCTTATCGAACTTATTAGCTCTCGTTGCACTGGTTAGCGCTGTGTTTGAGACGTTATATTATATCGGTACACTTTTAACTAATATGTTACTTCCTTTCCTTAGCAAATTTTGCTCTTTTTGTTATTTCTCTAAAACAAAAGAATTTCCCACCCTCCCACCCTGGGTGTTTCTTCTTGAGGTTCGCTATTGGTGTACCTGTTGTTTCTGGCTTGTTGCACCTCTTGCCTCGGTGTTTTTCAAAGTCTTGGGTAACCGACCTCTCGAAGATGCAACATTACCCCGACGTCAGTTGTTTGTGTTTAATCTCTTTAACATTATAATTATAATTTAGTATCCATTTATTTATTCAGTCTTAATTACACAATATGGACGATGATGGTCATTCTCTCTTGTGGGGATTAACGGGACTGTTTGCTAATACATCATCTCTGGAGGAAGCTGCTCACCAAGGTCTTCAGTCTCCATGTAAGAGGCTATATTCTTCGGGAACTCGTCAGGAATTTGGTCGACCGACTTCTTGACGAAGACAACCTGGGCTCCTGTTTGGGCAAGGTACTCACCAGACACTTCAATCAACTGTCTTGTTCTCCACCAATTCTGAAGTAGGAAGATGTGTTGGTCTCCGTCTTTGCGTGAGCCGACAAGTACCATTGCATGTTTTCCCTTTTTCTTCTTGGAATTGTACTTCTCAGTCACAAATGAGGCAAGATCCGATTCGTGGAAGGTCGCGTCCACGTTGAAGCCAGAAACCAGGCCAACTCCATATTCTTGAAGAGCATCATGAATCCCTGCAGCTGTGGCTGTCAGAAGACCATCATGTTTAGGAATGTAAAAGGACTCAATATCCTCATCATCCAACTGCATGATTTGCTGCATGAACCCTACAGAATGCCCACCCTCACACTGCACAATGTGTTTAAAAAGCTGCCTTGCAGTGAAGTATTGCTTCATAAACTTGGCCACATTCAGCATCTCATGATGGGTGCCACCAGAGTTCATGGTAACTACGTAGTGTTGGAGGGCAGCAGGTGCATGCATGTAACACAACCCACTGTTCTGAACGCGGACAACCAGAACCCCCTCCTTATCCTTCACATTGGAATGGTCTCTCCAGAATACATATGATCCGCCATCCTTCCAAGCCGGTATCCTCTCGCAGAACTTGTCGAATTCGTCCTGGAGTTTGATCGGTGCTGGATCTTCATTGTGACCTTCACGTCCATGGACGATATCCCCATTCATTATCTTGTGCAGGCGGTCCTTTTCCTTCTCCAACATGTCATCATAATTCAAGTTGTAAGGACGCTGGGTCAGCCTCTTCTTCTGCAGAAAAGCCTGAAACTCACAAGCTATCTTTCCTCTAACTGAGGTCACAATAACTCGGGAAGTCCTGAACATGGTAAAGGAACAGTCAGCTGCACGTACTTCTCAATAGCACTTTCTTCCTTCACTATAGTGTTAGTGTCAATTATTTGGTTAATTTAACGTATACTTGGGGGGGTTAATGAACATGTAAATATCTTAAATTATCCCGAAGGATGCAAGCTAGCTCAAATATTTGTGTGCTCTTCTTTGCTGTTAGTTATTTAATGGGTTTGCCTAGATCCACGTGTTCGATTGAACACAACTTAAAGATCGTTACAAGGAATAAACCCTTCGCATTATTTGACCAAAGACAGTTTAGTTGAAAGTCTCTTGCGGGGATAAACAGGATTGTTCAAATACATCATCTCTGGAGGAAGCTGCCCACCAAGGGGAACGAATAACATTTGTAATTGATATCACGTAGACAATAAACAACCGAAAACCCTCACCGATACGTTGTGATAAACTACTAATAACCAGAACAGGACGACATGTCCTCCCTTCCTTCACAAAAATATAGCTGGCTAATAACTTTTAAGCCCAAACACACATTAGCTCACCCTGTTTCTACCTCTTCTGTTAATCATTTTCCTTCATCCCTATTATTTGTCTACTATTAAATATTAATTGTAGAGCCCGTATGGTTAATTGTATCCTTTTCGATGGTTAAACTTAAGGACTTTGTGACTAAACTTCTCAAAAGCAAGGCTGATACGTCGACGCATTGCAGCTGCAGTATTACCATCATCAATGTGAGAGCTAACGAAGCGGAGGCATGCTGCTATGATATTGTCAGATTTATAGCCCCGGTTGAGTAATCTATAAGTTACCTGAGATAGAAGTTAGTATCATTAATTTTAGAACAGAAAAGTGAGAATAAGAAAAGCAGAGATTAGTAAAAGAATAGTATTCATTTCCACAGGTTCCTATCATCAAAAGGGTACATCGGGTTGGCAAGAATAAACTAAATCAACAAAGAAAGTAGGAGTAAACGGGGTCATCACATTCGGTAACTTATTCCAAAAGAATGTTCATCACATAGTGCCGCATACAAATATGCACTTAGTTAAATTATAGAAGGTGGGATTGGGGAGCTTTTCTTTTCTGGCAGTGAGTATTCTTTGTTGGTGTTGTTACTTTAACCCATTTTCCGAGATACCACATGTTCGATTGAACACAACTTAAGATCGCAGAATAAACCCTTCGCATTAACTTGTCTACTTCTTTTTGACCAAAGACAGTTCAAAGTCTCTTGTGGGGATAAACGAGACTGTTTGCTAATACATCATCTCTGGAGGAAGCTGCTCACCAAGGTCTTCAGTCTCCATGTAAGAGGCTACATTCTTCGGGAACTCGTCAGGAATTTGGTCGACCGACTTCTTGACGAAGACAACCTGGGCTCCTGTTTGGGCAAGGTACTCACCAGACACTTCAATCAACTGTCTTGTTCTCCACCAATTCTGAAGTAGGAAGATGTGTTGGTCTCCGTCTTTGCGTGAGCCGACAAGTACCATTGCATGTTTTCCCTTTATCTCCTTGGAATTGTACTTGTCAGTCACAAATGAGGTAAGGTCCGATGTGTGGAAGGTCGCGTCCACGTTGAAGCCAGAAACCAGGCCAACTCCATATTGTTTAAGGGCATCGTGGATATCGGAGTCTTCCGCTTTTCCACGACGTGGGATAGTCTCAATATCCAAAACACCCTATTGCCCGATTTGCCGCATGAACCCTACAGAATGCCCACCCTCACAATGCACAATGTGTTTAAAAAGCTGCCTTGCAGTGAAGTATTGCTTCATAAACTTGGCCACATTCAGCATCTCATGATGGGTGCCACCAGAGTTCATGGTAACTACGTAGTGTTGGAGGGCAGCAGGTGCATGCATGTAACACAACCCACTGTTCTGAACGCGGACAACCAGAACCCCCTCCTTATCCTTCACATTGGAATGGTCTCTCCAGAATACATATGATCCGCCATCCTTCCAAGCCGGTATCCTCTCGCAGAACTTGTCGAATTCGTCCTGGAGTTTGATCGGTGCCGGATCTTCATTGTGACCTTCACGTCCATGGACGATATCCCCATTCATTATCTTGTGCAGGCGGTCCTTTTCCTTCTCCAACATGTCATCATAATTCAAGTTGTAAGGACGCTGGGTCAGCCCCTTCTCCAGCAGAAAAGTCTGAAACTCACAAGCTATCTTTCCTCTAACTGAGGTCACAATAACTCGGGAAGTCTTGAACATGGTAAAGGAACAGTCGGCTGCACGTACTTCTCAATAGCACTTTCTTCCTTCACTATAGTGTTAGTGTCAATTATTTGGTAAATTAAACGTATACTTGGGGGGGTTAATGAACATGTAATTATCTTAACTTATCCCGAAGGATGTAAGCTAGCTCAAATATTTGGGTGTTCTTCTTCGCTGTAGGTTATTTAATGGGTTTGCCGAGATGCACGTGTTCGATTGAACACAACTTAAAGATCGTTACAAGGAATAAACCCTTCGCATTATTTGACCAAAGACAGTTTAGTTGAAAGTCTCTTGTGGGGATAAACAGGATTGTTCAAATACATCATCTCTGGAGGAAGCTGCTCACCAAGGGGAATGAATAACATTTGTAATTGATATCACGTAGACAATAAACAACCGAAAACCCTCACCGATACGGTGTCATAAACTACTAATAACCAGAACAGGACGACATGTCCTCCCTTCCTTCACAAAAATATAGCTGGCTAATAACTTTTAAGCCCAAACACACATTAGCTCACCCTGTTTCTACCTCTTCTGTTAATCATTTTCCTTCATCCCTATTGTTTGTAACTGTATTGAGAAGAATTATGGTTAATATACTGTACTTGGAATAATTAGCGTGGCTTTTTGGATTTTTAGAAGTCAGTGTGGTTTTTTCTTCAAAGACTCAAAGAGATGATCCCTTGAGAGCGCTGCGTTCTCGCCCCATCTTGACGTCGTCTTCCAACACACCTCAACATAAAAAACGCACCAGACCCTACGAATGGGAATCCACTGGATAGACGACAACACACTCTATCGATACCCGTATTTACTGCCAAGGTACTCGGAGAAAAGCTTCGTTCATAGCACATGCTGTAGGAATAGAAAATAAAAGGTAAAACAAAACAAATTAACCGGCTGTTGGGTTGAACATCGGGTTGGCAAGAATAAACTAAATCAACAAAGAAAGTAGGAGTAAACGGGGTCATCACATTCATTAACTTATTCCAAAAGAGTGTTCATCACACAGTGCCGCATACAAATATGCACTTAGTTAAATTATAGAAGGTGGGATTGGGGAGCTTTTCTTTTCTGGCAGTGAGTATTCTTTGTTGGTGTTGCTACTTTAACCCATTTTCCGAGATACCTCATGTTCGATTGAACACAACTTAAGATCGCAGAATAAACCCTTCGCATTAACTTTTTTTCTTCTTTTTGACCAAAGACAGTTCAAAGACTCTTGTGGGGATAAACGGGACTGTTTGCTAATACATCATCTCTGGAGGAAGCTGCTCACCAAGGTCTTCAGTCTCCATGTAAGAGGCTACATTCTTCGGGAACTCGTCAGGAATTTGGTCGACCGACTTCTTGACGAAGACAACCTGGGCTCCTGTTTGGGCAAGGTACTCACCAGACACTTCAATCAACTGTCTTGTTCTCCACCAATTCTGAAGCAGGAAGATGTGTTGGTCTCCGTCTTTGCGTGAGCCGACAAGTACCATTGCATGTTTTCCCTTTATCTCCTTGGAATTGTACTTCTCAGTCACAAATGAGGTAAGGTCCGATGTGTGGAAGGTCGCGTCCACGTTGAAGCCAGAAACCAGGCCAACTCCATATTGTTTAAGGGCATCGTGGATATCAGAGTCTTCCGCTTTTCCAAGACGAGGGATAGTCCCAATATCCTCATCATCTAACTGCATGATTTGCTGCATGAACTCTACAGAATGCCCACCCTCACAATGCACAATGTGTTTAAAAAGCTGCCTTGCAGTGAAGTATTGCTTCATAAACTTGGCCACATTCAGCATCTCATGATGGGTGCCACCAGAGTTCATGGTAACTACGTAGTGTTGGAGGGCAGCAGGTGCATGCATGTAACACAACCCACTGTTCTGAACGCGGACAACCAGAACCCCCTCCTTATCCTTCACATTGGAATGGTCTCTCCAGAATACATATGATCCGCCATCCTTCCAAGCCGGTATCCTCTCGCAGAACTTGTCGAATTCGTCTTGGAGTTTGATCGGTGCCGGATCTTCATTGTGACCTTCACGTCCATGGACGATATCCCCATTCATTATCTTGTGCAGGCGGTCCTTTTCCTTCTCCAACATGTCATCATAATTCAAGTTGTAAGGACGCTGGGTCAGCCCCTTCTCCAGCAAAAAAGTCTGGTACTCGCAACCAACGTCTGGCTCTTCTCCATTAGGCTTCAGTCGCTTAAGTTCACCTCCACCTCCTGACGGTGGATTCTTTTTCATTTTGTGGTGCTAGTTAGTATCATTCATTTTAAAACAGAAAAGTGAGAATAAGAAAAGCAGAGATTAGTAAAAGAAATGTATACATTTCCACAGTTTCCTAACATCAAAAGGGTAATAGAATATGTAGTTTCAGGAGCCTTAATCTTATACTACTTGTCCCTTTTTAGTCCTTCATCAGTAAGTTCTAAGGGACTTCATTCTATGTTGAAGTTGCTATCGTTCTAAGATAAAAGTTAGTTAGAATATGAGTTTATTATAAAAAAGTGCACTAAATTAAAATACAAACACATTGTTCTACTCAACCTACGACCTTGCATATTCTGGGGCAGAGAGAGATTGTAAAGGGGATAAGAATTGTGTACGAAGACAGAAACACAAGGCTGACTGGAAACTCAAAAAGGGGAACATAAAAAACGCACTAAACCGAGAGACGGAAGCATCGATATCGCTCCAGCAGATGCGAGTACCTGTAAGCTGTGTGTGTATTTTGTATTTTTTACAACAGGAGAGAAAAGAAAGAATGTCAAGGTTGATCACCTTGCCTATCAACGCACAACATTGGCGATCTCTACAGGACCCCGAGCGATCCCACTGGATCTCTCATCGTTCATAGTACCTATGTGAAGTTATAAAATCAAAGGTAAACTATGAACTACAAATGACTTAACCTGTTATTACGTCTTCAGTCTCCATGTAAGAGGCTACATTCTTCGGGAACTCGTCAGGAATTTGGTCGACCGACTTCTTGACGAAGACAACCTGGGCTCCTGTTTGGGCAAGGTACTCACCAGACACTTCAATCAACTGTCTTGTTCTCCACCAATTCTGAAGTAGGAAGATGTGTTGGTCTCCGTCTTTTCGTGAGCCGACAAGTACCATTGCATGTTTTCCCTTTTTCTTCTTGGAATTGTACTTCTCAGTCACAAATGAGGTAAGGTCCGATGTGTGGAAAGTCGCGTCCACGTTGAAGCCAGAAACCAGGCCAACTCCATATTGTTTTAGGGCATCGTGGATATCAGAGTCTTCCGCTTTCCCACGACAAGGGAATGTCTCAATATCCTCATTATTCAACGCATGAAATCCACAGAATACCTACCCTCACAATGCACAAAGTGTTTAAAAAGCTGCCTTGCAGTGAAGTATTGCTTCATAAACTTGGCCACATTCAGCATCTCATGATGGGTGCCACCAGAGTTCATGGTAACTACGTAGTGTTGGAGGGCAGCAGGTGCATGCATGTAACACAACCCACTGTTCTGAACGCGGACAACCAGAACCCCCTCCTTATCCTTCACATTGGAATGGTCTCTCCAGAATACATATGATCCGCCATCCTTCCAAGCCGGTATCCTCTCGCAGAACTTGTCGAATTCGTCCAGGAGTTTGCATGCAAGACTATAGCATGCAGTCGTAGCTGTAGCAGCAGTGATGTGTAGCGCTGACGAGTTTTCTGTCACAGATGTTGCGTCACTTACCAGGCAGAAGGTACTCTCCCGGTTGCGAATGAGAAACACACAATCCTGCACATACAACCACCGGATCATCTCTCTTCGTGCAGCCCAATAACTGACGGAGTCAAGACCATGAAGCTGGCGGGTAAACTGCGGAATGCGGCGCATGGCGATGTGCTGCAAGAGGATCGGGACAACTGTACTTGGTGGCTGTGGGCGGTGATGCAGGGTCCCAGCAACAGTGTATTGCGATACACCGTCAACCTCACCAATCTTCTCATCGCACTAGATCAGCATTCCATCCGTGCCAGCAACACGAGCCCTAACCTCCAAGTCATCTTCAACTTCTAGTCCCATACCACCCAATACATCTAACAGCTTTGATCTGCTAGTCACATACAGCAAGATCTCTGCTGGCAAGGAATCGCGAAGTTGCACTGTTACTCTTACGAGAGCCATGTGAATGCATTACCACAATAGAGTTGAATTTCCAGGTGAGATTTGGACTGTTAGCTTTTGGCTAAGGCCCTCCCTGAAGAGCAAGAACAAAAAAACTACTCACACCTGAAGAAAACATACACAAAGAACACACTGTAAGCTGTGTGTGTATTTTGTGTTTGTCACAACAGGAGAGAAAAGAAAGAATGTCAAGGTTGGTCACCTTGCCTATCAACGCACAACATTGGTGGTCTCTACTAGACCCTGAGTGATCCCACTGGATCTCTCATCGTTCATAGTACCTATGTGAAGTTATAAAATCAAAGGTAAACTATGAACTACAAATGACTTAGCCTGTTATTATAATGCCACAGGCAGGCCCTGCATTCAGCAACTATCCAGCAGTGCTTGGATGTCCTGATCTTCTTCTAAAAAAAAGAAAGAAAAACAAAACTGTAGCTGGGATCACTCAGGATCAACAGACTACCAATGCTACCTGTTGTACTTGCTCACTATGGGGGGTGATGCCAAACACCCAGAAGTACTCAACTACTTTCCTTCTTGCTGCCCAGGAGTTTCTGACCAGAACTAATAGAAAATAAAAAGTAGATGGGAAACAATAAAAAGTAAAATGGATATAACTGAAGTTATACAAGACAAATGAAGTAACAGACCAGAACAGAAAGAGAATTGTAATAGAAGATTACAAATAAAAAAATGCAAGTATCAACACATAATCAAGATACACCAGCAGCTAACAAACAACATAAAATTGAAGATCAGTTGCCAGAGTATTTCAACCATGGTAGAATACTCGCCCCTCTGGCAGGGATTATCCCAGACTTGTCCTTTAATCTAGTTGGACACCATGGCTTACAACCCTTCCAGAGGGAAGCACCATTATGACTTCTATTTTTTTTCTTCAAGAAAATCATAAGGTGGGAACAAAGAAAAATGCTAAGAGGAACCCCCTATTAACACCTAAGACATCTAAACTGCAGCCCAGCCTATGCCCAATGCACTAACAGGTCATTCCCTCACACTCAGATCAAAAAATCAAAGTTCAGAGTGCATCTTAGCGTGAATGAGAGAATTTCCTCCCGCTTATTTTGAACAAAAGGGATAGGAGAAGGGATAGAAAACGAACATAAAAATAAAATTCTAAGTGAGAAACACTTAGCAGAAACACTTAGCAGCTTTTAAGGAGCTGAAAAGCAAAAAAAAAATCTAAGTGAGAAACACTTAGTAGAAACAATTTGTAGCTAATTAAGCTGAAAATAAAAAAATAAAAAATTTCTAAGTGAGAAATACTTAGCAACTTTTAGAACAAATATTTCAGTAAATAACCTGTAATGATTAAACCATTACAAGTTTGATGCCAAAACTGACAAGGACTGAGTTGAATTTCCAGGTGAGATTTGGACTGTTAGCTTTTGGCTAAGGCCCTCCCTGAAGAGCAAGAACAAAAAAACTACTCACACCTGAAGAAAACATACACAAAGAACACACTGTAAGCTGTGTGTGTATTTTGTGTTTGTCACAACAGGAGAGAAAAGAAAGAATGTCAAGGTTGGTCACCTTGCCTATCAACGCACAACATTGGTGGTCTCTACTAGACCCTGAGTGATCCCACTGGATCTCTCATCGTTCATAGTACCTATGTGAAGTTATAAAATCAAAGGTAAACTATGAACTACAAATGACTTAGCCTGTTATTATAATGCCACAGGCAGGCCCTGCATTCAGCAACTATCCAGCAGTGCTTGGATGTCCTGATCTTCTTCTAAAAAAAAGAAAGAAAAACAAAACTGTAGCTGGGATCACTCAGGATCAACAGACTACCAATGCTACCTGTTGTACTTGCTCACTATGGGGGGTGATGCCAAACACCCAGAAGTACTCAACTACTTTCCTTCTTGCTGCCCAGGAGTTTCTGACCAGAACTAATAGAAAATAAAAAGTAGATGGGAAACAATAAAAAGTAAAATGGATATAACTGAAGTTATACAAGACAAATGAAGTAACAGACCAGAACAGAAAGAGAATTGTAATAGAAGATTACAAATAAAAAAATGCAAGTATCAACACATAATCAAGATACACCAGCAGCTAACAAACAACATAAAATTGAAGATCAGTTGCCAGAGTATTTCAACCATGGTAGAATACTCGCCCCTCTGGCAGGGATTATCCCAGACTTGTCCTTTAATCTAGTTGGACACCATGGCTTACAACCCTTCCAGAGGGAAGCACCATTATGACTTCTATTTTTTTTCTTCAAGAAAATCATAAGGTGGGAACAAAGAAAAATGCTAAGAGGAACCCCCTATTAACACCTAAGACATCTAAACTGCAGCCCAGCCTATGCCCAATGCACTAACAGGTCATTCCCTCACACTCAGATCAAAAAATCAAAGTTCAGAGTGCATCTTAGCGTGAATGAGAGAATTTCCCCCCGCTTATTTTGAACAAAAGGGATAGGAGAAGGGATAGAAAACGAACATAAAAATAAAATTCTAAGTGAGAAACACTTAGCAGAAACACTTAGCAGCTTTTAAGGAGCTGAAAAGCAAAAAAAAAATCTAAGTGAGAAACACTTAGTAGAAACAATTTGTAGCTAATTAAGCTGAAAATAAAAAAATAAAAAATTTCTAAGTGAGAAATACTTAGCAACTTTTAGAACAAATATTTCAGTAAATAACCTGTAATGATTAAACCATTACAAGTTTGATGCCAAAACTGACAAGGACTGAGTTGAATTTCCAGGTGAGATTTGGACTGTTAGCTTTTGGCTAAGGCCCTCCCTGAAGAGCAAGAACAAAAAAACTACTCACACCTGAAGAAAACATACACAAAGAACACACTGTAAGCTGTGTGTGTATTTTGTGTTTGTCACAACAGGAGAGAAAAGAAAGAATGTCAAGGTTGGTCACCTTGCCTATCAACGCACAACATTGGTGGTCTCTACTAGACCCTGAGTGATCCCACTGGATCTCTCATCGTTCATAGTACCTATGTGAAGTTATAAAATCAAAGGTAAACTATGAACTACAAATGACTTAGCCTGTTATTATAATGCCACAGGCAGGCCCTGCATTCAGCAACTATCCAGCAGTGCTTGGATGTCCTGATCTTCTTCTAAAAAAAAGAAAGAAAAACAAAACTGTAGCTGGGATCACTCAGGATCAACAGACTACCAATGCTACCTGTTGTACTTGCTCACTATGGGGGGTGATGCCAAACACCCAGAAGTACTCAACTACTTTCCTTCTTGCTGCCCAGGAGTTTCTGACCAGAACTAATAGAAAATAAAAAGTAGATGGGAAACAATAAAAAGTAAAATGGATATAACTGAAGTTATACAAGACAAATGAAGTAACAGACCAGAACAGAAAGAGAATTGTAATAGAAGATTACAAATAAAAAAATGCAAGTATCAACACATAATCAAGATACACCAGCAGCTAACAAACAACATAAAATTGAAGATCAGTTGCCAGAGTATTTCAACCATGGTAGAATACTCGCCCCTCTGGCAGGGATTATCCCAGACTTGTCCTTTAATCTAGTTGGACACCATGGCTTACAACCCTTCCAGAGGGAAGCACCATTATGACTTCTATTTTTTTTCTTCAAGAAAATCATAAGGTGGGAACAAAGAAAAATGCTAAGAGGAACCCCCTATTAACACCTAAGACATCTAAACTGCAGCCCAGCCTATGCCCAATGCACTAACAGGTCATTCCCTCACACTCAGATCAAAAAATCAAAGTTCAGAGTGCATCTTAGCGTGAATGAGAGAATTTCCCCCCGCTTATTTTGAACAAAAGGGATAGGAGAAGGGATAGAAAACGAACATAAAAATAAAATTCTAAGTGAGAAACACTTAGCAGAAACACTTAGCAGCTTTTAAGGAGCTGAAAAGCAAAAAAAAAATCTAAGTGAGAAACACTTAGTAGAAACAATTTGTAGCTAATTAAGCTGAAAATAAAAAAATAAAAAATTTCTAAGTGAGAAATACTTAGCAACTTTTAGAACAAATATTTCAGTAAATAACCTGTAATGATTAAACCATTACAAGTTTGATGCCAAAACTGACAAGGACTGAGTTGAATTTCCAGGTGAGATTTGGACTGTTAGCTTTTGGCTAAGGCCCTCCCTGAAGAGCAAGAACAAAAAAACTACTCACACCTGAAGAAAACATACACAAAGAACACACTGTAAGCTGTGTGTGTATTTTGTGTTTGTCACAACAGGAGAGAAAAGAAAGAATGTCAAGGTTGGTCACCTTGCCTATCAACGCACAACATTGGTGGTCTCTACTAGACCCTGAGTGATCCCACTGGATCTCTCATCGTTCATAGTACCTATGTGAAGTTATAAAATCAAAGGTAAACTATGAACTACAAATGACTTAGCCTGTTATTATAATGCCACAGGCAGGCCCTGCATTCAGCAACTATCCAGCAGTGCTTGGATGTCCTGATCTTCTTCTAAAAAAAAGAAAGAAAAACAAAACTGTAGCTGGGATCACTCAGGATCAACAGACTACCAATGCTACCTGTTGTACTTGCTCACTATGGGGGGTGATGCCAAACACCCAGAAGTACTCAACTACTTTCCTTCTTGCTGCCCAGGAGTTTCTGACCAGAACTAATAGAAAATAAAAAGTAGATGGGAAACAATAAAAAGTAAAATGGATATAACTGAAGTTATACAAGACAAATGAAGTAACAGACCAGAACAGAAAGAGAATTGTAATAGAAGATTACAAATAAAAAAATGCAAGTATCAACTTTAGAGAACGATAGGATTAACAAGCACCACCACTTCAACGATCACCACACATGCCTATCAACCCACCTGTGCTAGAATAGTTCAGCAACCACATGAAACTGGAACAAGAGCTGGATTAAAGAGAAGTAGTATTAACAATAAACTGTAGAGAACGATAGGATTAACAAGCACCACCACTTCAACAATCACCACACATGCCTATCAACCTACCTGTGCTAGAATAGTTCAGCAACCACATGAAACTGGAACAAGAGCTGGATTAAAGAGAAGTAGTATTAACAATAAACTTTAGAGAACGATAGGATTAACAAGCACCGATGACAACTACGAAGCAGTGCAGTTCAGGCCCCCCCTGAGTAGTTTTTTTTACCAAACCACAAATCTCAATATCAAAATTCACGATTATTCACGAAAATTCACGATTTTTCACCATGCTTTTTGGCAGTGAATTTTCGTGAATTTTCGTGATAGGTAGTGACAACTCGTGACAAACCGTGAAGGATCGTGAAAATTCGTGAAACCTCCACCCCTGCCGATCGCCTCAGTCCTGGAGTTTGATCGGTGCCGGATCTTCATTGTGACCTTCACGTCCATGGACGATATCCCCATTCATTATCTTGTGCAGGCGGTCCCTTCTCTCTTCTACCATGGTTTCATAATTCAGGAAGTATGGATCGCCTGTCAGCCCCTTCTTCAGTAGAAAAGCCTGAAACTCACAAGCTATCTTTCCTCTAACTGAGGTCACAATAACTCGGGAAGTCTTGAACATGGTAAAGGAACAGTCAGCTGCACGTACTTCTCAATAGCACTTTCTTCCTTCACTATAGTGTTAGTGTCAATTACTTGGTTAATTTAACGTATACTTGGGGGGGTTAATGAACATGTAATTATCTTAAATTATCCCGAAGGATGTAAGCTAGCTCAAATATTTGGGTGTTCTTCTTCGCTGTTGGTTATTTAATGGGTTTGCCGAGATGCACGTGTTCGATTGAACACAACTTAAAGATCGTTACAAGGAATAAACCCTTCGCATTATTCGACCAAAGACAGTTTAGTTGAAAGTCTCTTGTGGGGATAAACAGGATTGTTCTAATACATCATCTCTGGAGGAAGCTGCTCACCAAGGGGAATGAATAACATTTGTAATTGATATCACGTAGACAATACACAACCGAAAACCCTCACCGATACGGTGTCATAAACTACTAATAACCAGAACAGGACGACATGTCCTCCCTTCCTTCACAAAAATATAGCTGGCTAATAACTTTTAAGCCCAAACACACATTAGCTTACCCTGTTTCTACCTCTTCTGTTAATCATTTTCCTTCATCCCTATTGTTTGTAACTGTATTGAGAAGAATTATGGTTAATATACTGTACTTGGAATAATTAGCGTGGTTTTTTGGATTTTTAGAAGTCAGTGTAGACTCACAGAGATGGTCCCCTGAGAGAGCTGCGTTCTCGCCCCATTTTGACACCGTCTTCCAACACACCTCAACATAAAAAACGCACCAGACCCTACGAATGGGAATCCACTGGTTAGACTACAACACACTCTATCGATACCCGTATTTACTGCCAAGGTACTCGGAGAAAAGCTTCTTTCATAGCACATGCTGTAGGAATAGGAAATTTGGGAGAGGAATAGGGGCAGTGAACTTTTGATTCAGGCCCTTCCCAACGAACAGGACGAAGACTTCTAAAACCTGAGATGAACCAATTGAGTTGAAACAAACAAATAACAGAGACGCAACACATACCGGAACATCATCGCAAGCAATGCTTCGGACCTCCGTCGACCTTCGTTCTTCCGGCGGCAAAGGGAAACAAGAAAGAACGGGCAATGAGACAAACCTGTTAGTTGGTGTTGTGTTGTTGTTAAAAACAAAAACATAAACGCCAGGAAGTTCGACAACGAAGACATCGACATCGATCGCTGCTCTGCAGATGTCCGGCGGGTGTTTGTCTACACTGTGTTTATTGTTTGTTTTTTTCCCAAGGTTCAACCCTGGGAAGAGAAGTAAAAAATTCCGTCAGTGTTGGCCTTCCTGTTCGAAGGTGCGCACCAATGACGATAAATAGAGTGGGGGGGAGAAAACCTTTGATCCAACTGGATCCCTTCACGAGCTGACATTGCCATGTGAAGTTAAATATTCTGGCGATGCCAGCTCAGGCGACTTAGCCTGCTTTTTTCTTTAAATAAAAAAAATAAAAAGATACCAACAGGTGGGGTGATGGGTTGCGCCACTGCAATCCAGTCACAAAAAGAAACAAAGGTAATCTCCAGGGTTCTCGACCCTTGGCTCTCCCTGCGCAAGCATCGCATGGAGGGTGACGCTAAGCACCCGGGGGGTACGAAACAAACTTTCCCCCTGCTGTCCTGTTTGAAATAAAAAAAAAAAAAAAAAAAAAAAAACAAAGGGATAGAAGTAAACAGAATACATTACACCTCAACAGGTGACGCTAAACACCCAGGGGATACAAACCAAACTTTCCCCCTGTTGCCCTGTTTGAAATAAATTAAAAAAAGAACAAGAAAACAGAATACAATACTCAGCAATCAGACTCGTTCACTCGCTTCGCCAGAGCCGTTCGAGCCGATGCTCATGTAAAGTTACCTGTTTTCTTTTAACAAATTAAATAAAATAAAATAAAAATAAAGTATACAAACCAAACTTTCCCTGGAATACAATACCTAACAATCAGTGCGTTCACTGGCCTTAGGGCTGTTCGGACTTATGCTTTGGACTGTTCCCTTGCAGAAAAAAAAAGTAAAATAAACCAACTTTGGGACATTAGAAAAGCATAAAATAAAAGTTGCTACAACCAAAAGACAACTGCAAAAAATAAGGTTTTTGTAGGGGAGCTACAATGTAGCAATAATGTCACACAGTCATGTGGCAAGCTGAATAAGAAATTTGGGAGAGGAATAGGGGCAGTGAACTTTTGATTCAGGCCCTTCCCAACGAACAGGACGAAGACTTCTAAAACCTGAGATGAACCAATTGAGTTGAAACAAACAAATAACAGAGACGCAACACATACCGGAACATCATCGCAAGCAATGCTTCGGACCTCCGTCGACCTTCGTTCTTCCGGCGGCAAAGGGAAACAAGAAAGAACGGGCAATGAGACAAACCTGTTAGTTGGTGTTGTGTTGTTGTTAAAAACAAAAACATAAACGCCAGGAAGTTCGACAACGAAGACATCGACATCGATCGCTGCTCTGCAGATGTCCGGCGGGTGTTTGTCTACACTGTGTTTATTGTTTGTTTTTTTCCCAAGGTTCAACCCTGGGAAGAGAAGTAAAAAATTCCGTCAGTGTTGGCCTTCCTGTTCGAAGGTGCGCACCAATGACGATAAATAGAGTGGGGGGGAGAAAACCTTTGATCCAACTGGATCCCTTCACGAGCTGACATTGCCATGTGAAGTTAAATATTCTGGCGATGCCAGCTCAGGCGACTTAGCCTGCTTTTTTCTTTAAATAAAAAAAATAAAAAGATACCAACAGGTGGGGTGATGGGTTGCGCCACTGCAATCCAGTCACAAAAAGAAACAAAGGTAATCTCCAGGGTTCTCGACCCTTGGCTCTCCCTGCGCAAGCATCGCATGGAGGGTGACGCTAAGCACCCGGGGGGTACGAAACAAACTTTCCCCCTGCTGTCCTGTTTGAAATAAAAAAAAAAAAAAAAAAAAAAAAACAAAGGGATAGAAGTAAACAGAATACATTACACCTCAACAGGTGACGCTAAACACCCAGGGGATACAAACCAAACTTTCCCCCTGTTGCCCTGTTTGAAATAAATTAAAAAAAGAACAAGAAAACAGAATACAATACTCAGCAATCAGACTCGTTCACTCGCTTCGCCAGAGCCGTTCGAGCCGATGCTCATGTAAAGTTACCTGTTTTCTTTTAACAAATTAAATAAAATAAAATAAAAATAAAGTATACAAACCAAACTTTCCCTGGAATACAATACCTAACAATCAGTGCGTTCACTGGCCTTAGGGCTGTTCGGACTTATGCTTTGGACTGTTCCCTTGCAGAAAAAAAAAGTAAAATAAACCAACTTTGGGACATTAGAAAAGCATAAAATAAAAGTTGCTACAACCAAAAGACAACTGCAAAAAATAAGGTTTTTGTAGGGGAGCTACAATGTAGCAATAATGTCACACAGTCATGTGGCAAGCTGAATAAGAAATTTGGGAGAGGAATAGGGGCAGTGAACTTTTGATTCAGGCCCTTCCCAACGAACAGGACGAAGACTTCTAAAACCTGAGATGAACCAATTGAGTTGAAACAAACAAATAACAGAGACGCAACACATACCGGAACATCATCGCAAGCAATGCTTCGGACCTCCGTCGACCTTCGTTCTTCCGGCGGCAAAGGGAAACAAGAAAGAACGGGCAATGAGACAAACCTGTTAGTTGGTGTTGTGTTGTTGTTAAAAACAAAAACATAAACGCCAGGAAGTTCGACAACGAAGACATCGACATCGATCGCTGCTCTGCAGATGTCCGGCGGGTGTTTGTCTACACTGTGTTTATTGTTTGTTTTTTTCCCAAGGTTCAACCCTGGGAAGAGAAGTAAAAAATTCCGTCAGTGTTGGCCTTCCTGTTCGAAGGTGCGCACCAATGACGATAAATAGAGTGGGGGGGAGAAAACCTTTGATCCAACTGGATCCCTTCACGAGCTGACATTGCCATGTGAAGTTAAATATTCTGGCGATGCCAGCTCAGGCGACTTAGCCTGCTTTTTTCTTTAAATAAAAAAAATAAAAAGATACCAACAGGTGGGGTGATGGGTTGCGCCACTGCAATCCAGTCACAAAAAGAAACAAAGGTAATCTCCAGGGTTCTCGACCCTTGGCTCTCCCTGCGCAAGCATCGCATGGAGGGTGACGCTAAGCACCCGGGGGGTACGAAACAAACTTTCCCCCTGCTGTCCTGTTTGAAATAAAAAAAAAAAAAAAAAAAAAAAAACAAAGGGATAGAAGTAAACAGAATACATTACACCTCAACAGGTGACGCTAAACACCCAGGGGATACAAACCAAACTTTCCCTGAAAATAAAAGGTAAAAAAAAACAAATAAACCGGCTGTTGGGTTGAACATCGGGTTGGCAAGAATAAACTAAATCAACAAAGAAAGTAGGAGTAAACGGGGTCATCACATTCGTTAACTTATTCCAAAAGAGTGTTCATCACATAGTGCCGCATACAAATATGCACTTAGTTAAATAATAGAAGGTGGGATTGGGGAGCTTTTCTTTTCTGGCAGTGAGTATTCTTTGTTGGTGTTGCTACTTTAACCCATTTTACGACATACCACATGTTCGATTGAACACAACTTAAGATCGCAGAATAAACCCTTCGCATTAACTTGTTTTCTTCTTTTTGACCAAAGACAGTTCAAAGTCTCTTGTGGGGATAAACGGGACTGTTTGCTAATACATCATCTCTGGAGGAAGCTGCTCACCAAGGTCTTCAGTCTCCATGTAAGAGGCTACATTCTTCGGGAACTCGTCAGGAATTTGGTCGACCGACTTCTTGACGAAGACAACCTGGGCTCCTGTTTGGGCAAGGTACTCACCAGACACTTCAATCAACTGTCTTGTTCTCCACCAATTCTGAAGTAGGAAGATGTGTTGGTCTCCGTCTTTGCGTGAGCCGACAAGTACCATTGCATGTTTTCCCTTTATCTCCTCGGAATTGTACTTCTCAGTCACAAATGAGGTAAGCTTCGATGTGTAGAAGGTCGCGTCCACGTTGAAGCCAGAAACCAGGCCAACTCCATATTCTTGAAGAGCATCATGAATCCCTGCAGCTGTGGCTGTCAGAAGACCACCACGTTGAAGAATGTAAAGGGACTCAATATCCAAAACACCCAACTGCATGATTTGCTGCATGAACCCTACAGAATGCCCACCCTCATCCTCCACAATGTGTTTAAAAAGCTGCCTTGCAGTGAAGTATTGCTTCATAAACTTGGCCACATTCAGCATCTCATGATGGGTGCCACCAGAGTTCATGGTAACTACGTAGTGTTGGAGGGCAGCAGGTGCATGCATGTAACACAACCCACTGTTCTGAACGCGGACAACCAGAACCCCCTCCTTATCCTTCACATTGGAATGGTCTCTCCAGAATACATATGATCCGCCATCCTTCCAAGCCGGTATCCTCTCGCAGAACTTGTCGAATTCGTCTTGGAGTTTGATCGGTGCCGGATCTTCATTGTGACCTTCACGTCCATGGACGATATCCCCATTCATTATCTTGTGCAGGCGGTCCTTTTCCTTCTCCAACATGTCATCATAATTCAAGTTGTAAGGACGCTGGGTCAGCCCCTTCTTCTGCAGAAAAGCCTGAAACTCACAAGCTATCTTTCCTCTAACTGAGGTCACAATAACTCGGGAAGTCTTGAACATGGTAAAGGAACAGTCAGCTGCACGTACTTCTCAATAGCACTTTCTTCCTTCACTATAGTGTTAGTGTCAATTATTTGGTTAATTAAACGTATACTTGGGGGGGTTAATGAACATGTAATTATCTTAACTTATCCCGAAGGATGTAAGCTAGCTCAAATATTTGGGTGTTCTTCTTCGCTGTAGGTTATTTAATGGGTTTGCCGAGATGCACGTGTTCGATTGAACACAACTTAAAGATCGTTACAAGGAATAAACCCTTCGCATTATTTGACCAAAGACAGTTTAGTTGAAAGTCTCTTGTGGGGATAAACAGGATTGTTCTAATACATCATCTCTGGAGGAAGCTGCTCACCAAGGGGAATGAATAACATTTGTAATTGATATCACGTAGACAATAAACAACCGAAAACCCTCACCGATACGGTGTCATAAACTACTAATAACCAGAACAGGACGACATTTCCTCCCTTCCTTCACAAAAATATAGCTGGCTACTAACTTTTAAGCCCAAACACACATTAGCTTACCCTTTTTCTACCTCTTCTGTTAATCATTTTCCTTCATCCCTATTGTTTGTAACTGTATTGAGAAGAATTATGGTTAATATACTGTACTTGGAATAATTAGCGTGGCTTTTTGGATTTTTAGAAGTCAGTGTGGTTTTTTCTTCAAAGACTCACAGAGATGATCCCTTGAGAGAGCTGCGTTCTCGCCCCATCTTGACACCGTCTTCCAACACACCTCAACATAAAAAACGCACCAGACCCTACGAATGGGAATCCACTGGATAGACTACAACACACTCTATCGATACCCGTATTTACTGCCAAGGTACTCGGAGAAAAGCTTCTTTCATAGCACATGCTGTAGGAATAGAAAATAAAAGGTAAAAAAAAACAAATAAACCGGCTGTTGGGTTGAACATCGGGTTGGCAAGAATAAACTAAATCAACAAAGAAAGTAGGAGTAAACGGGGTCATCACATTCGTTAACTTATTCCAAAAGAGTGTTCATCACATAGTGCCGCATACAAATATGCACTTAGTTAAATTATAGAAGGTGGGATTGGGGAGCTTTTCTTTTCTGGCAGTGAGTATTCTTTGTTGGTGTTGTTACTTTAACACATTTTACGACATACCACATGTTCGATTGAACACAACTTAAGATCGCAGAATAAACCCTTCGCATAAACTTTTTTTCTTCTTTTTGACCAAAGACAGTTCAAAGTCTCTTGTGGGGATTAACGGGACTGTTTGCTAATACATCATCTCTGGAGGAAGCTGCTCACCAAGGTCTTCAGTCTCCATGTAAGAGGCTACATTCTTCGGGAACTCGTCAGGAATTTGGTCGACCGACTTCTTGACGAAGACAACCTGGGCTCCTGTTTGGGCAAGGTACTCACCAGACACTTCAATCAACTGTCTTGTTCTCCACCAATTCTGAAGTAGGAAGAAGTGTTGGTCTACAAGTACCATTGCATGTTTTCTCTTTATCTCCTTGGAATTGTACTTCTCAGTCACAAATGAGGTAAGGTCCGATGTGTGGAAGGTCGCGTCCACGTTGAAGCCAGAAACCAGGCCAACTCCATATTGTTTAAGGGCATCGTGGATATCGGAGTCTTCCGCTTTTCCACGACGAGGGATAATCTCAATATCCAAAACACCCAACTGCATGATTTGCCGCATGAACCCTACAGAATGCCCACCCTCACAATGCATAATGTGTTTAAAAAGCTGCCTTGCAGTGAAGTATTGCTTCATAACCTAGGCCACATTCAGCATCTCATGATGGGTGCCACCAGAGTTCATGGTAACTACGTAGTGTTGGAGGGCAGCAGGTGCATGCATGTAACACAACCCACTGTTCTGAACGCGGACAACCAGAACCCCCTCCTTATCCTTCACATTGGAATGGTCTCTCCAGAATACATATGATCCGCCATCCTTCCAAGCCGGTATCCTCTCGCAGAACTTGTCGAATTCGTCCTGGAGTTTGATCGGAGCTGGATCTTCATTGTGACCTTCACGTCCATGGACGATATCCCCATTCATTATCTTGTGCAGGCGTTCCTTTTCCTTCTCCAACATGTCATCATAATTCAAGTTGTAAGGACGCTGGGTCAGCCCCTTCTCCAGCAGAAAAGTCTGGTACTCGCAACCAACATCTGGCTCTTCTCCATTAGGCTTCAGTCGCTTAAGTTCACCTCCACCTCCTGACGGTGGATTCTTTTTCATTTTGTGGTGCTAGTTTGTATCATTCATTTTAGAACAGAAAAGTGAGAATAAGAAAAGCAGAGATTAGTAAAAGAAAAGTATTCATTTCTGTAGTTTCCTAACATCAAAAGGGTAATAGAATATATAGTTTTAGGAGTCTTAATCTTATACTACTTGTCCCTTTTTAGTCCTTCATCAGTAAGTTCTAAGGGACTTCATTCTATGTTGAAGTTGCTATAATTATAAGATAAAAATCCATCGGAGCTCGCCAGGATAGGGCTAGCAACAAATTAACCGGCTGATGGGTTGAACATTAGGTTGGCAAGAATAAACTAAATCAACAAAGAAAGTAGGAGTAAACGGGGTCATCACATTCATTAACTTATTCCAAAAGAGTGACTCAATCACATAGTGCCGCATACAAATATGCACTTAGTTAAATTATAGAAGGTGGGATTGGGGAGCTTTTCTTTTCTGGCAGTGAGTATTCTTTGTTGGTGTTGTTACTTTAACCCATTTTCCGAGATACCACATGTTCGATTGAACACAACTTAAGATCGCAGAATAAACCCTTCGCATTAACTTGTCTACTTCTTTTTGACCAAAGACAGTTCAAAGTCTCTTGTGGGGATAAACGGGACTGTTTGCTAATACATCATCTCTGGAGGAAGCTGCTCACCAAGGTCTTCAGTCTCCATGTAAGAGGCTACATTCTTCGGGAACTCGTCAGGAATTTGGTCGACCGACTTCTTGACGAAGACAACCTGGGCTCCTGTTTGGGCAAGGTACTCACCAGACACTTCAATCAACTGTCTTGTTCTCCACCAATTCTGAAGTAGGAAGATGTGTTGGTCTCCGTCTTTGCGTGAGCCGACAAGTACCATTGCATGTTTTCCCTTTTTCTTCTTGGAATTGTACTTCTCAGTCACAAATGAGGCAAGCTCCGATTCGTGGAAGGTCGCGTCCACGTTGAAGCCAGAAACCAGGCCAACTCCATATTGTTTAAGGGCATCGTGGATATCGGAGTCTTTCGCTTTTCCAAGACGAGGGATAGCCTCAATATCCTCATCATCCAACTGCATGATTTGCTGCATGAACTCTACAGAATGCCCACCCTCACACTGCACAATGTGTTTAAAAAGCTGCCTTGCAGTGAAGTATTGCTTCATAAACTTGGCCACATTCAGCATCTCATGATGGGTGCCACCAGAGTTCATGGTAACTACGTAGTGTTGGAGGGCAGCAGGTGCATGCATGTAACACAACCCACTGTTCTGAACGCGGACAACCAGAACCCCCTCCTTATCCTTCACATTGGAATGGTCTCTCCAGAATACATATGATCCGCCATCCTTCCAAGCCGGTATCCTCTCGCAGAACTTGTCGAATTCGTCCTGGAGTTTGATCGGTGCCGGATCTTCATTGTGACCTTCACGTCCATGGACGATATCCTCATTCATTATCTTGTGCAGGCGGTCCCTTCTCTCTTCTACCATGGTTTCATAATTCAGGAAGTATGGATCGCCTGTCAGCCCCTTCTCCAGTAGAAAAGTCTGGTACTCGCAACCAACAGCTGGCTCTTCTCCATTAGGCTTCAGTCGCTTAAGTTCACCTCCACCTCCTGACGGTGGATTCTTTTTCATTTTGTGGTGCTAGTTTGTATCATTCATTTTAGAACAGAAAAGTGAGAATAAGAAAAGCAGAGATTAGTAAAAGAATAGTATTCATTTCCACAGTTTCCTAACATCAAAAGGGTACATCGGGTTGGCAAGAATTAACTAAATAAACAAAGAAAGTAGGAGTAAACGGGGTCATCACATTCATTAACTTATTCCAAAAGAGTGACTCAATCAAATAGTGCCGCATACAAATATGCACTTAGTTAAATTATAGAAGGTAAGATTGGGGAGCTTTTCTTTTCTGGCAGTGAGTATTCTTTGTTGGTGTTGTTACTTTAACACATTTTCCGAGATACCACATGTTCGATTGGACACAACTCAAGATCGCAGAATAAACCCTTCGCATTAACTTTTCTCCTTCTTTTTGACCAAAGACATTTCAAAGTCTCTTGTGGGGATAAACGGGACTGTTTGCTAATATATCATCTCTGGAGGAAGCTGCTCACCAAGGTCTTCAGTCTCCATGTAAGAGGCTACATTCTTCGGGAACTCGTCAGGAATCTGTTCGACCGACTTCTTGACGAAGACAACCTGGGCTCCTGTTTGGGCAAGGTACTCACCAGACACTTCAATCAACTGTCTTGTTCTCCACCAATTCTGAAGTAGGAAGATGTGTTGGTCTCCGTCTTTGCGTGAGCCGACAAGTACCATTGCATGTTTTCCCTTTATCTCCTTGGAATTGTACTTTTCAGTCACAAATGAGGTAAGGTTCGATGTGTGGAAGGTCGCGTCTACGTTGAAGCCAGAAACCAGGCCAACCCCGTATTCTTGAAGAGCATCATGAATCCCTGCAGCTGTGGCTGTCAGAAGACCATCACGTTGAAGAATGTAAAGGGACTCAATATCCAAAACACCCAACTGCATGATATGCCGCATGAACCCTACAGAATGCCCACCCTCACAATGCACAATGTGTTTAAAAAGCTGCCTTGCAGTGAAGTATTGCTTCATAAACTTGGCCACATTCAGCATCTCATGATGGGTGCCACCAGAGTTCATGGTAACTACGTAGTGTTGGAGGACAGCAGGTGCATGCATGTAACACAACCCACTGTTCTGAACGCGGACAACCAGAACCCCCTCCTTATCCTTCACATTGGAATGGTCTCTCCAGAATACATATGATCCGCCATCCTTCCAAGCCGGTATCCTCTCGCAGAACTTGTCGAATTCGTCCTGGAGTTTGATCGGTGCCGGATCTTCATTGTGACCTTCACGTCCATGGACGATATCTCCATTCATTATCTTGTGCAGGCGGTCCCTTCTCTCTTCTACCATGGTTTCATAATTCAGGAAGTATGGATCGCCTGTCAGCCCCTTCTCCAGTAGAAAAGTCTGGTACTCGCAACCAACATCTGGCTCTTCTCCATTAGGCTTCAGTCGCTTAAGTTCACCTCCACCTCCTGACGGTGGATTCTTTTTCATTTTGTGGTGCTAGTTAGTATCATTCATTTTAGAACAGAAAAGTGAGAATAAGAAAAGCAGAGATTAGTAAAAGAAAAGTATTCATTTCTGCAGTTTCCTAACATCAAAAGGGTAATAGAATATGTAGTTTCAGGAGCCTTAATCTTATGCTACTTGTCCCTTTTTAGTCCTTCAGCAGTAAGTTCTAAGGGACTTCATTCTGTGTTGAAGTTGCTATCGTTCAAAGATAAAAATCCATCGGAGCTCGCCAGGATAGGGCTAGCAATGTTTATTTGCTTTTGCTCAACTTGAATTTTTGACGTCTGGTCGTTTCACTTTTACAGTCGAGTTATTAGATGAGTCGTCATCCAATTTGCGTTTTACTTTATCTTCGCATACCATCAAAGGTCCTATTCGCAGGTGTCATTGTAACATCCATATCAGTCCGAGCTTTTAATGGTATCATATGGAAACTATATTCTGTAGTTTGGTACATCTTGTCAAAATGATCGAAAGGGAGTCTTAAATCTTTTGTGCCTTTAAGAATGTCTCGGATGATCATGGACTCAAATGAGACTAGAGCAACAATAAAGTGAGTCATCCTTGTTTTCGCTTGATGCAGAAGAAGTGCTGCGGCTGCTTCAGGATAGTCGAAATCTGCTGAGTTAACGAAGTACTCAATTCTCTTGTTGAATTTAGTCATGCAAGCCATGTTAAGTACTTGTAGCGAGAACCAACCATCTGGTGATGGTTTATGCTCTGAGTTGTTGAGTTCTACTTTAAGAGATTCTTCATAAAATCGCTGTTGGTAGTTTTACAGAAAACTGAAGTTTATTCTATCGATATATAAATGATCTGCAATGAAGTTGAGCGCTGCCCATCCGCATTCTCCACTGAGAAGACCTTCTCCTGATGTTTGATGAAGGGATGATGGAAATCGTTTAACCAAGGAATGGCTTGTAGAGCCTGTGTGGTTAATTGTATCCTTTTCGATGCTTAATCTATGAATTAAGGGCTTTGTGACTAAACTTCTCAAAAGCAAGGCTGATACGTCGACGCATTGCAGCTGCAGTATTACCATCATCAATGTGAGAGCTAACGAAGCGGAGGCATGCTGCTCTGATATTGTCAGATTTATAGCCCCGGTTGAGTAATCTATAAGTTACCTGAGATAGAAGTTAGTATCATTCATTTTAGAACAGAAAGGTGAGAATAAGAAAAGCAGAGATTAGTAAAAGAATAGTATTCATTTCCACAGTTTCCTAACATCAAAAAGGTACATCGGATCACATTCGTTAACTTATTCCAAAAGAGTGACTCAATCAAATAGTGCCGCATACAAATATGCACTTAGTTAAATTATAGAAGGTGGGATTGGGGAGCTTTTCTTTTCTGGCAGTGAGTATTCTTTGTTGGTGTTGTTACTTTAACCCATTTTCCGAGATACCACATGTTCGATTGAACACAACTTAAGATCGCAGAATAAACCCTTCGCATTAACTTGTCTACTTCTTTTTGACCAAAGACAGTTCAAAGTCTCTTGTGGGGATAAACGGGACTGTTTGCTAATACATCATCTCTGGAGGAAGCTGCTCACCAAGGTCTTCAGTCTCCATGTAAGAGGCTACATTCTTCGGGAACTCGTCAGGAATTTGGTCGACTTCTTGACGAAGACAACCTGGGCTCCTGTTTGGGCAAGGTACTCACCAGACACTTCAATCAACTGTCTTGTTCCCCACCAATTCTGAAGCAGGAAGATGTGTTGGTCTCCGTCTTTGCGTGAGCCGACAAGTACCATTGCATGTTTTCCCTTTATCTCCTTGGAATTGTACTTCTCAGTCACAAATGAGGTAAGGTCCGATGTGTGGAAGGTCGCGTCCACGTTGAAGCCAGAAACCAGGCCAACTCCATATTCTTGAAGAGCATCATGAATCCCTGCAGCTGTGGCTGTCAGAAGACCACCACGTTGAAGAATGTAAAGGGACTCAATATCCAAAACACCCAACTGCATGATTTGCCGCATGAACTCTACAGAATGCCCACCCTCACAATGCACAATGTGTTTAAAAAGCTGCCTTGCAGTGAAGTATTGCTTCATAAACTTGGCCACATTCAGCATCTCATGATGGGTGCCACCAGAGTTCATGGTAACTACGTAGTGTTGGAGGGCAGCAGGTGCATGCATGTAACACAACCCACTGTTCTGAACGCGGACAACCAGAACCCCCTCCTTATCCTTCACATTGGGATGGTCTCTCCAGAATACATATGATCCGCCATCCTTCCAAGCCGGTATCCTCTCGCAGAACTTGTCGAATTCGTCCTGGAGTTTGATCGGTGCCGGATCTTCATTGTGACCTTCACGTCCATGGACGATATCCCCATTCATTATCTTGTGCAGGCGTTCCTTTTCCTTCTCCAACATGTCATCATAATTCAAGTTGTAAGGACGCTGGGTCAGCCTCTTCTTCTGCAGAAAAGCCTGAAACTCACAAGCTATCTTTCCTCTAACTGAGGTCACAATAACTCGGGAAGTCTTGAACATGGTAAAGGAACAGTCAGCTGCACGTACTTCTCAATAGCACTTTCTTCCTTCACTATAGTGTTAGTGTCAATTATTTGGTTAATTTAACGTATACTTGGGGGGATTAATGAACATGTAATTATCTTAAATTATCCCGAAGGATGCAAGCTAGCTCAAATATTTGAGTGCTCTTCTTTGCTGTTAGTTATTTAATGGGTTTGCCGAGATCCACGTGTTCGATTGAACACAACTTAAAGATCGTTACAAGGAATAAACCCTTCGCATTATTTGACCAAAGACAGTTTAGTTGAAAGTCTCTTGTGGGGATAAACAGGATTGTTCTAATACATCATCTCTGGAGGAAGCTGTCAAAATTCCATTTAGGTAATTTTCCACCGAAACTGAGCACCAAACAAAAACCGCCGTTAGCGGGTTTTGAACCCTCGACCGCCATTCTTGCAGATCGGCGTTCTATCAATTGAGCTATGTAGCCACATAATCGACGTTTCTTTTATTTCTATAAGTCAATGTCTCTATTAGTTTTCTGACGATATCAAATATTTCTATCCCTTTATCAGTTCTCACACCCCTGTCTTCATCACAAGAAAACTTATATTTAAATTAAGTTAAATAATGACTCGTGTAAATTTTGAGTTCCCTGAGTTCCTAGTGGAGATTTGGAAGGCACGAATGGGTGAGGAACCGCCAAAGAAGTTGGATAATATTAACTTGGATGAGCTGATTGCATGCATCCCCTTTAGCATCGATCTAAGTACATTGAGATCGGACAAGGAGACGAGGAGGTTGATCCAAGGCACACTGGCTATGTGTCTTGGGATCTCAAGCGACGCAGCCAAGACACTTTCGATGAATAAGTGTCTAGTAATACTGGGGGTTCTATCAAGGAGCCGCTTGCAGTTGGTCAACCAGAGCGCCGCCCGGATGAGCGAGCGGATATCCAAGGGGGGGTCGGATAGGTTGGTGACACACGACGAGGCGGAGGATGCGATGGGATCGCTGCAGCAGGGCACGGACACGCTCCGAAGCGACACCAAGCAAGGATTCGACTCGTTGAGAAACGAATGTCAGAAGGAATCCCAATCGGTGAGGAGAAGGGTTGGGGAGGCCGCCGAGAAAGCTGAGAACATCGGGGGCATGTGGGAAGCATTCAAAGAGCAACAGGTTCTACAACAGCAACAACAAGATAACATCATCCAGCAGCTCACACAGCAACAACAAGATCAGCAGGACCAGAATACTGCATTGTTCCAGAGCATCAGTCAGCAACAACAGGTCCATCAGGAACAACAGGCAGCCGTGATACAAGGTATCATGCAGGAATTAGCAGGTCTGAAGAAGAGGTCTACCACAACTCAGCAAGGGCCAGTAGCAGTACCTCAAGCACCAAAGACGGAAGAAGAAGAAGCAACACAGGAGGTGACCGACCCATCTGCAGCCAGAGATGTAAAAAGATGGGCAGCAGTAATGAGTTCGGGAAGGACCGAGGCTCTGGTACACGGGATCAGAGAGAGGTATGTTAACAGCCTCGAATACAAAGTTGGGGGAAGCCAACTTCTCAGTTATTTCAAGCAATTGAAAAACTTTATACTCGGGTTCGAATATGTAGTAGCGTGGGAAGAAAACCCCCACTTCGTAGAGCTAGGCAACGATTTGTTGGAGCAGCTGCGGATTCAGCATTACTTCTGCAAGGATGGGACGAAGAGATCCGAGCTGGAGATGATAATGAAAGTGGCATCGGAAGACCCGTTGGAGAAGGCAAACGCCATAGCTAAGAGGAACAAACATGTGAAGCTGCAGCAACCAAAATGGAAAGGAGGGAAGGCGTCTGTTTCCACATACCCAGCATCGGGAAACGGGAGAGGGTTCGCGAAGTGACCAGCCGACCGGACCCTGCAAGTAACAACAGTACTCCCAAGACGAAGGTTAGAGTACAGGAATATGCAAGTATTAGAAACACTCCCATTACCAAGGTTGAAGTATTTAAGGAAACCAGCAAGACTTATGCAGAAGCGCTCAAAACAGGTATTGAAGGACGGCCGACTACGAACAAGGTTAAGAAGATCCATAAGTTCGATCGTTCGAGGCCCGGACAACAATATAAAATCCGCAGTCCGAGGATCCCCCAGCGGAAGGGAGATGGAAGCAAATTCAGACAGAGAAACGGGAGAGATAAATTCCACACCAATCACAGTCACAACGGATACAATGCCCTCAGAAGAATTAGGAAAAAACATAGTTGGAAGAATCCTGCTGAACATGATGGAGGGATGCCCCGAGGGGGCAAAGAAGCGGCATGCGGAGGATTCCGTTACATACATAGAAGCGACGGAAAGACTTCAAGAAACACTAGAGAAGATGTGGGCCTCAAAGACAACAGCAAGCAGGCGGAATCTGTGGAGAAGATTTCGGGCCTGGGCAAGGGAAAAGGAGAAACCAGCAAACGCAAGCTCGGCTGTTCTGTTCGTGATGGCGACAGGTGTAGCAGTGCAGGGGCTTCTCTCTTATGCAAAGAGTCTATCTGCAGTGATGGGGGGAATCGGAATAGAAAACGGACCTCTGTTGAGCTTAGCTGCAGCACTGAGGGCGAACGGAGCGGCAATACCACTAGAACAGGCAACGCCAATGACAAGTTTCGACCTGGTGGATTGGGCAAGGGGGCAAGAATTAAAGACCCACTTGGCAATGCTAGTGTGCTGGAAGACTGCATCAAGATGGGGCGAGACCGCAGCGCTCTCAAGGGACCAGTTCATCTCTGTAAGTCCGTCAGAGATCATTATCGATTGGTTCCGCACGCCGAAGGGAAGGAGGGCAAACCCTTACTCGCCAAGCAGATGGACGGTGATAAAGGGGAATCACACAGAAGAGATAAAGATCTTGCTGGATGCGATGGGGGAGTTCAAAAAACTACACCCGTGGGACACGTCAAAATTAGTGAAAACGTTCCAGCAAGACGGCAGGATGAAAAGATACACCGCCCACTCAATAAAAAGGGGTGCGATAAGTCATCTGTTGGAAGTTCTGGCATCCGACCAAGAGCAGCAAGGACTCACAGAAGGGCTGATAAGCAGGCTGGCCAAGCATGCAGGAGTGTCGGCTCTTTCGGACACCACGCTGAGGTACGGGGGGAACCCAATTGCAATGGCGAGGGCGTTAAAGACAGGGGATGTCACCTGTTTCCTGTAGTTGATAGATCAAAAAATGCGAGCGAACGGGATGTGATGCGGAGCGTAGCAGCTCAGTTCACACACAGAACAAAGAGCACGCGCATTCCCATAACGAAGGAGGAGATATCTTCACCACTACATGTGGCCCCTACACCTAAGATGGATGTTTCAGCTGTGAGGGGGAGGATGCTGCCATCGGTCCTGAAGAGGTTTGATTATGTTTGGGACCTCACCTTCTTTCCTAAGGATTCTTCTGTCAATGCACGGCTCTCGAGGAGGGCAACTTCGAAGTTGGCAGGGAAACATGCAAGAGAATTGGTTGAGTGTGGTATTGCAGTGCCGAGTGATTCTGTACCGCTGTCTCGGAATGTACCATTTACAGTGTATGAGGAGAGGGAGACGGGGAACAGACAGCGGTTCATCCTCTGGACAAAAGAGCAGAACGAACTGGTCTCGTCTGGGGGATATGAACCATTCGTTCCACTGCAGCACATTTCTTGTTACCTGGATGCTGTACATTCGGAGGTGGCATCCTGCAGGGACTTCAAGACTGGATTCTACCAGGTCTGCATACCTGAGGGGTCAACTTCACTCTTCAGTTTCTCTGATTCAGCTGGGAAGGTTTATTCTTTGACTCGACTTCCGATGGGTCATGTGTGTGCCCCAGAACTGATGAACACCATCGCTGCAGTAGTTGCTGGTGACCCGCTGTTCGTTAAGAAAGAATTTGCGGAGGAGGAAGTTGGGATTCACTGGTGGATTGATAACATTAGGTTATTTGGTCCCAAGGAGAAGGTTAAATGCGCAGCTGAGAGGATGGACTCCTTTGCCAGAATGGCAAACATCACATGGAAACCAAGTGATACTGTGGATCTCTCTCCGGAGTATGAGTTCTTGGGGGTCACCTTTGATCACCATACAGACAGGGTGAGCTTGGGGACCAAGATTGGGAGAAAAATCAAGAACACCAACCTTGATTCATTGACTGCATCGGAGTTGGAGTCCTTAGGAGGTCGCCTGTTGCATGCCAGCTCCATTGTTGGAGTTCCACCTGGGAAGTACTGGTTTAGCTTGAAGTATCTTCGCAGAGTCACAAATTACTTGAACAAGGGAACCCTACAAGTACAGCAGGTACTAAAATTGCCCCGTTCAGTAAGGAGGGAATTAGAAATGTGGATCGGTGCTGTGCAGAAGGAGAGAATAATTATGCCTGAGCAGAAAGAGGGGAGGACTGCCGAAGTGTTTGTAGATGCCTCATTGCAGGGATGGGGAGGTGTCATTGTTTGGAAAACAGGTGAGTTGGAAATTCTTGGTGCGGCATGGCCTGCTGGTGAAGACCGACATATAAATATCCTTGAAGCGGACGCTCTTGGGAAGACACTCAAAGGAATTGCAAAGGCCGACCACCTTTCCATCTGGGTTGACAACACTACAGTTTGTGGTGCTTTTCGGAAGAAGATGTGTGTTCGCTCACACAGTCTCAACAGGTGTTTGATAACTGCGATTGAATGCCTTTTAGTTTTGAAATGTTCCTACTCCCTTGCCTGGGTAAGCACGAAGCTAAACCCAGCAGACATTCCTTCTCGAGAGGAAGTCTCACACGGAACGAGAGCGAAGGTTGAACAAGCGTTGGGGTCGTTCTTTAACTCGCGTGGTGGTGGTGGTGCCGGTGTCCCGTCGAATCGAAACGGCCCGGTACAACCCCTACGCAGAAGTAATCTGCACCACAGTGTAGATTCTTCTAAGTGATCTCAGACTTGTTAACTGCATGTTCATTCAATTAAGTATACTTCTCTTTCCCAGGTGCATACAGTATAGGAAGGCTAATTATCAAAATTCCATTTAGGTAATTTTCCACCGAAACTGAGCACCAAACAAAAACCGCCGTTAGCGGGTTTTGAACCCTCGACCGCCATTCTTGCAGATCGGCGTTCTATCAATTGAGCTATGTAGCCACATAATCGACGTTTCTTTTATTTCTATAAGTCAATGTCTCTATTAGTTTTCTGACGATATCAAATATTTCTATCCCTTTATCAGTTCTCACACCCCTGTCTTCATCACAAGAAAACTTATATTTAAATTAAGTCCCACCCACCCTTCCCCCGCCGGTGTCCCGTCGAATCGAAACGGCCCGGTACAACCCCTACGCAGAAGTAATCTGCACCACAGTGTAGATTCTTCTAAGTGATCTCAGACTTGTTAACTGCATGTTCATTCAATTAAGTATACTTCTCTTTCCCAGGTGCATACAGTATAGGAAGGCTAATTACTCACCAAGGGGAATGAATAACATTTGTAATTGATATCACGTAGACAATAAACAACCGAAAACCCTCACCGATACGGTGTCATAAACTACTAATAACCAGAACAGGACGACATGTCCTCCCTTCCTTCACAAAAATATAGCTGGCTACTAACTTTTCAGCCCAAACACACATTAGCTCACCCTGTTTCTACCTCTTCTGTTAATCATTTTCCTTCATCCCTATTATTAAAAAAAAAAAAAAAAAAAAAGAATAAACAATGTTATCATTGTTTTTTTTATCGTTCGACTTTGTTGACTAATTTCTATTTTCCGTTTTTTTTCTTTAAAAAATAAATAAAAAGAATTTAAATAAAAAAAAAGAATAAACAATGTTATCATTGTTTTTTTATCGATCGACTATGTCGATCACTTTCTATTTTCCGTCCTGGTCAAGACGCTAAACTGATTGTTTTTTTTTCAAAATTAATAAAAAAGAATATAAAAAAAAAAAAAAAAAAAGAATAAACAATGTTATCAGTGTTTTTTTTTTATCGTTCGACTTTGTCGACTAATTTCTATTTTCCGTTTCTTTTCTTTAAAGAATAAATAAAAAGAATTTAAAATAAAAAAAAAGAATAAACAATGTTATCATTGTTTTTTTATCGATCGACTATGTCGATCACTTTCTATTTTCCGTCCTGGTCAAGACGCTAAACTGATTGTTTTTTTTTTCAAAATTAATAAAAAAGAATATAAAAAAATACAAAAAAAAGAATAAACAATGTTATCATTGTTTTTTTTATCGTTCGACTTTGTCGACTAATTTCTATTTTCCGTTTTTTTTTTCTTTAAAAAATAAATAAAAAGAATTTAAAATAAAAAAAAAGAATAAACAATGTTATCATTGTATTTTTATCGATCGACTATGTCGATCACTTTCTATTTTCCGTCCTGGTCAAGACGCTAAACTGATTGTTTTTTTTTTCAAAATAAAAAAAAAATATTAAAAAAAAAAAATAAAAAAAAAGAATAAACAATGTTATCATTGTTTTTTTTTATCGTTCGACTTTGTTGACTAATTTCTATTTTCCGTTTTTTTTCTTTAAAAATAAATAAAAAGAATTTAAAAAAAAAAAAAAAAAAAAAAGAATAAACAATGTTATCATTGTTTTTTTATCGATCGACTATGTCGATCACTTTCTATTTTCCGTCCTGGTCAAGACGCTAAACTGATTGTTTTTTTTTTCAAAATAAAAAAAAAATATTAAAAAAAAAAAATAAAAAAAAAGAATAAACAATGTTATCATTGTTTTTTTTTATCGTTCGACTTTGTTGACTAATTTCTATTTTCCGTTTTTTTTTCTTTAAAAAATTAATAAAAAGAATTTAAAAAAAAAAAAAAAAAAAAAGGAATAAACAATGTTATCATTGTTTTTTTTATCGATCGACTATGTCGATTACTTTCTATTTTCCGTCCTGGTCAAGACGCTAAACTGATTGTTTTTTTTTTCAAAATTAATAAAAAAGAATATAAAAAAATACAAAAAAAAGAATAAACAATGTTATCATTGTTTTTTTTTATCGTTCGACTTTGTCGACTAATTTCTATTTTCCGTTTTTTTTCTTTAAAAAATAAATAAAAAGAATTTAAAATAAAAAAAAAAAAGAATAAACAATGTTATCATTGTTTTTTTTATCGATCGACTATGTCGATTACTTTCTATTTTCCGTCCTGGTCAGGACGCTAAACTGATTGTTTTTTCTTTAAAAATAAATAAAAAGAATAAAAAAAAAAAAAAAGGAATAAACAATGTTATCATTGTTTTTTCTTTATCGATCGACTATGTCGATTACTTACTATTTTCCGTCCTGGTCAAGACGCTAAACTGATTGTTTTTTTTTCAAAATTAATAAAAAAGAATATAAAAAAAAAAAAAAAAAAAGAATAAACAATGTTATCAGTGTTTTTTTTTTATCGTTCGACTTTGTTGACTAATTTCTATTTTCCGTTTTTTTTCTTTAAAAATAAATAAAAAGAATTTAAAAAAAAAAAAAAAAAAAAAGAATAAACAATGTTATCATTGTTTTTTTATCGATCGACTATGTCGATCACTTTCTATTTTCCGTCCTGGTCAAGACGCTAAACTGATTGTTTTTTTTTTCAAAATAAAAAAAAAATATTAAAAAAAAAAAATAAAAAAAAAGAATAAACAATGTTATCATTGTTTTTTTTTATCGTTCGACTTTGTTGACTAATTTCTATTTTCCGTTTTTTTTTCTTTAAAAAATTAATAAAAAGAATTTAAAAAAAAAAAAAAAAAAAAAGGAATAAACAATGTTATCATTGTTTTTTTTATCGATCGACTATGTCGATTACTTTCTATTTTCCGTCCTGGTCAAGACGCTAAACTGATTGTTTTTTTTTTCAAAATTAATAAAAAAGAATATAAAAAAATACAAAAAAAAGAATAAACAATGTTATCATTGTTTTTTTTTATCGTTCGACTTTGTCGACTAATTTCTATTTTCCGTTTTTTTTCTTTAAAAAATAAATAAAAAGAATTTAAAATAAAAAAAAAAAAGAATAAACAATGTTATCATTGTTTTTTTTATCGATCGACTATGTCGATTACTTTCTATTTTCCGTCCTGGTCAGGACGCTAAACTGATTGTTTTTTCTTTAAAAATAAATAAAAAGAATAAAAAAAAAAAAAAAGGAATAAACAATGTTATCATTGTTTTTTCTTTATCGATCGACTATGTCGATTACTTACTATTTTCCGTCCTGGTCAAGACGCTAAACTGATTGTTTTTTCTTTAAAATAATTAAAAAGATTTAAAAAAAAAAAAAAAAAAAAAAATGAATAAACAATGTTATCATTGTTTTTTTTTCTATCGATCAACTATGTCGATTAATTTCTATTTTCCGTCCTGATCGAGACGCTAAACTGATTGTTTCCTTTTTTTAAATAATAAATAAGAAAAAAAAAAAAAAAAAAAAAAAAAAAGAGCATCTCCCTGCTATCCCTCATATCCCCACAATAATATTATACCTTTTCATTTTCTCTTTCCTTTTCTGGTCTTTTTTTTTTTCTTTTTTTTCCTTTTTCATACAACGTTTTTTATTTATATATATATTTTTTTTTTTTTTTTTTTTCATGTTTGATTATTTCCTCCTCATTTTTTTTTTTTTCTTTTCTTTTCTTTTCTTTCTTTTTTTTTTTTTTTTCCTCTGCCTCTCTCTTAATTCTGTTCGTTTCTTTGAAACGAAAATTCATTTGAATATTATTCCTTGGTCAGCAACCATCATTGTCGCCCTTTGGGCCTGTTAAAAAAAAATAAAAATAAAAAGAAAGTTTACATCGGGATAGGGCAGGAGCCAAAAGCTCCCAGTCCGTTACTTCCCACTCTATCGAAATTCAGCTTTTTGTGGAGCTATCCACTCTGCGGTCTTTTTAGGCCCCTCTATCTCCTTTGCTTTATAAGACCCAATGTTTCTTCTCATCCAATTGCTTTTCTCAAGTTGCCTCTTCGGCATTCATTTGCCAACCACATTATTTATCAAAATATATATTATAAACAAGTAGTTACTCCGATTTTTCTGTTTTAGAGCGTAGCTCGTTTTCCTTTAAACAGTATTTACCAAAAAAAAACTCTAGGGTTAGCTGCCCGAAATTAAAAAAAAAAGGAATAGTTTAAAAAAAAAGATCTTAACTCATCGATATTGTTTCTGAGCCATTCTCTTTTCTATTTTTTTTTTTTTTTTATTATTGCTACTTCACAACAAAAAAAAAAAGAAACACCGGGCCGGCGGTGTCATAAAGATACTGGCAACCATCTCTCAGCCAACCCAGCCCCCGAGGCTTTGCAAGAGGCTATTTCGAGATCGGCTCTGGATGGGGATAAAACTTTAGTAGCCAAATGTCCTTTATGTTTTGAGACATACCTCAAAGGTCCAGTTGCGCATTTTAGACGTAACTGTAAGTTTAGTAAGGAATTTAAGGACTATAAGTCACGTTTTCCCCCATCTACCCACTCCCAAGTTAAAGATTGTTACCACTTACCTTGTCCAGATTGTGGTAAGCTTTTCAAAAGTATCGCTACGAGAGCGAAACACTGTGTTAACGGTACATGTAAAGGTACACCTCTGTCTCCCCTCACAGGGAATAATTCAGACCTGGAACCTCCCTTTGTAGGAGAATCTGTAGATTTTAAAACTTCACAAACAGCTTTCGTTCCTTATAACTCTACAACACCCACTTTTACCCCGTTACACCCGTCTCGTCTCAAATTCCGATCTTTTGGAACTGAATGGAAGGACATCGACGTTTCTGCTGCAGAAAAACTTCAAACTTTCTCCGTCGAAACAGAAAACTCTTCAAAACCTGCCGACCAACTTGATAAACTACTCAAAACGGTTTATCAAATATGTAGCGGTTTCTTTGAAGAAACAAAGCGGAATTTACCCCGCAAACAGAAATCAAGGGAAGAGGTCATCCTTGACCAAGAAAAACTTGAATGTCGTCTGGAAATGAAACAGCTAAGACAGGAGCTCCGCAAATCTGGGCCTTCTATAGAGAACGCTGTCAAATGGAAAGAGGCAAGAACGAGAATGAAAAGGATTTTCCGAATGTATCGGAATTTAGAAAAGAAAAATTTATTCAAAAAATTACAAGATAAATTTCGTCAAAATCCGTTTACTGCCATAAAAGAAGAACTCCAAAAAGAAGATCCTCAACCCCCCTCCCTTGATATTCCAGAGGAAAAAATAATTGAACATTTTAAAAACAATTATTGTGACAATGAAAAAAAAAAAACTGATTTCACCCATCCCTCTTTTTTACCTAAGTCTGACTACAAGACAATGGATGATATCCAGTTCCCGAGCTTCGAACAGTTTGGTATTCTCTTATCAAAGAAAAAAAACAAATGTGCCCCTGGTCCCAATTGCATACCTTATGTTGTATGGAAAAAGGTCCCAACTTTTATGGAAGCACTTTACAAGGTATTAAAGAGAATTTTCGAACTCAAGGCCTATCCGGATAGTTGGGGCTTAGCATTTGTAACAATGCTCCCAAAGCCCAACTCCGATGGGAAAGACATCTCGAAAACGAGACCGATAGCTGTGGGCTACTGCGACGGGAAAATTTTTAATACGGTTATTCAGGAAGCCGTCGCAAACCACACTCTTTCTAAATTTAATTTTCAAAAAGGCTTTAGGAAAGGTGTCTCTGGGTGTATCGAACATGCCACGATCACCTCAGAGATTTTTAAAGAAGTGAAAGCTCTCCGGAAAAACCTAACAATTGTCTGGGTGGATTTGGCAGATGCTTTCGGCTCAGTCAAACATCAATTAATTTTCTTTGCTTTAAAATATTTCGGAATTCACGAAAGAATAATCGGTTTCTATAAAAGGTATTATTCCTCCATGCGCGTCCAAATCAGAGTTGGAGAAGGCCTGACGCCCACTATCCCTTTTGAAGTTGGTGTCTTTCAAGGCTGCGTTTCCTCAAAAGCTAACAGTCCAAATCTCACCTGGTAACTTAACTCATTCTTTGTCAGTTTTGGCATCAAACCTGTAATGGTTACATTAACTACCATTTCAACAGGTTATTTACTTAATTATTTGTTCTAAAAGTTGCTAAGTATCTCTCACTTAGAAATTTTTTTTTTTTATTTTCAGCTCAATTAGCTACAAAGTGTTACTACTAAGTGTTTCTCACTTAGATTTTTTTTTTGCTTTTCAGCTCCTTAAAAGCTGCTAAGTGTTTCTGCTAAGTGTTTCTCACTTAGAATTTTATTTTTATGTTCGTTTTCTATCCCTTCTCCTATCCCTTTTGTTCAAAATAAGCGGGAGGAAATTCTCTCATTCACGCTAAGATGCACTCTGAACTTTGATTTTTTGATCTGAGTGTGAGGGAATGACCTGTTAGTGCATTGGGCATAGGCTGGGCTGCAGTTTAGATGTCTTAGGTGTTAATAGGGGGTTCCTCTTAGCATTTTTCTTTGTTCCCACCTTATGATTTTCTTGAAGAAAAAAAATAGAAGTCATAATGGTGCTTCCCTCTGGAAGGGTTGTAAGCCATGGTGTCCAACTAAATTAAAGGACAAGTCTGGGATAATCCCTGCCAGAGGGGCGAGTATTCTACCATGGTTGAAATACTCTGGCAACTGATCTTCAATTTTATGTTGTTTGTTAGCTGCTGGTGTATCTTGATTATGTGTTGATACTTGCATTTTTTTATTTGTAATCTTCTATTACAATTCTCTTTCTGTTCTGGTCTGTTACTTCATTTGTCTTGTTTAACTTCAGTTATATCCATTTTACTTTTTATTGTTTCCCATCTACTTTTTATTTTCTATTAGTTCTGGTCAGAAACTCCTGGGCAGCAAGAAGGAAAGTAGTTGAGTACTTCTGGGTGTTTGGCATCACCCCCCATAGTGAGCAAGTACAACAGGTAGCATTGGTAGTCTGTTGATCCTGAGTGATCCCAGCTACAGTTTTGTTTTTCTTTCTTTTTTTTAGAAGAAGATCAGGACATCCAAGCACTGCTGGATAGTTGCTGAATGCAGGGCCTGCCTGTGGCATTATAATAACAGGCTAAGTCATTTGTAGTTCATAGTTTACCTTTGATTTTATAACTTCACACAGGGTACTATGAACGATGAGAGATCCAGTGGGATCACTCAGGGTCTAGTAGAGACCACCAATGTTGTGCGTTGATAGGCAAGGTGACCAACCTTGACATTCTTTCTTTTCTCTCCTGTTGTGACAAACACAAAATACACACACAGCTTACAGTGTGTTCTTTGTGTATGTTTTCTTCAGGTGTGAGTAGTTTTTTTGTTCTTGCTCTTCAGGGAGGGCCTTAGCCAAAAGCTAACAGTCCAAATCTCACCTGGTAACTTAACTCCCCAACCCTTTTTAATTTGGTATTCCAACTACTGCTCTTTTCCTTAGCAGTTCATCAACAGGAAGCCTACGAGTTTAACAATAAATCCCTCCAACTATTAGTTGCAGCTTTTGCTGATGATTTACAACTTACCACGTCATCAAAGGCGGGGGCAAAATTGCTAATCAAGTCGCTCGAACAGTTTCTTTCCTGGTCTCGTGGTATGAAAGCGAAACCCCAGAAATGCATTGCCCACAGCTTTGTACAAGGGAAACCAGCTAACCCGGACCTGAAGATTAACAATGTTCCGATTACGAATCTCCAGGAAGCTGGAGAGTTCAAATACCTCGGGCGTTGGTTTGAGCCGAACGCCAAAGAACAGAAACTGCGAGAGCGCCTGACCACTTTTACCAGGAATTTTTTAAAAAAAGTCGACGCCATGCCACTATATGGGTCTCAGAAGGCTTGGTCTGTCCAACACTTGTTATTGTCAAGGTTAACATGGAGTTTAATGATCCATGACTTATCTCTCCCTTTTGCCAAAAAATTGGACAATATTATTAAACCTTTTTTGAAGAAATGGTGGGGATTTGTCCGCTCTGCGAACACAGTCATCCTTTTTACCGGTTCAAAGAACACTGTTGGTCTCAGACACAAAAGAGTTGAGACGCTATATAAACAAGCGCAATCAATTAAACTAGACATCCTCAGATCCTCACAGGACTCTGACATGCACGGTGTCTACAATGTTATTATGGAGAAATCGTCCAATTGGTCGAAAAAGTTTTCAGCTTCTGCTGAGTGGGAGCGCCTTATTAAGTTTTTTTCTTACCGTTCTCTTGCGAAGCAATCAGCTGGTCTTGGTCACCGATTGCGCGATCTACGTACTACTCGCCCCGATCTCCTTAAGCGTTTTGAAGTGGAAGCCACAGATGAACTACTGAACTCTTTGAATAATTTACAAGTCCAAGGTCAGTGGAAGGAGTGGTCTAAATGTATGATAAACGACTTCACCTGGAATAAGGTACTTAGGGAGGGAAATCCTGCCTATATCTCATTTCAACTGAAAGCGGTTACAAACACCCTCCCCTCACAAGATAATTTAAAGAGGTGGAACATCACCAATGTGGACCAAAATTGTGTTTTGTGTGGCAAAGTGAATCCTACCCTCAGGCATGTCTTAACAGGCTGTCCTGTCTCTTTAACACAAGGGAGGTTCACGTGGCGTCACGACAGCGTTCTAAAACGCATTGTTATCTTCTTGGAAGAGTTGATAATAAAAGCCAACAAAAGAAAAGAAAACCTCCCGCCTCCCTCTCAAACTTTTTTAAAAACAGGGGAAAATAAACCCCTAGAAAGAATTTCTAAAGAGACAGGCGAACTCTCACTAGCGAATGATTGGGTCATCCTCGACGATGTCGGTGATAACCGCCTAAGTTAAAAAAAAAAAAAAAAATAAAAAGAAAGTTTACATCGGGAATAGGGCAGGAGCCAAAAGCTCCCAGTCCGTTACTTCCCACTCTATCGAATTCCTCGTTCCTCTTGAAGTGTGCCATGTCTCGTCCTCTCTAAGACCAGACATTTTTATTTATTCTTTTCTTGCGAAAAGAGCACTGATTCTGGAGCTGACGTGTCCAAATGAAGATCGTTTCGAAACCTCTCATGTCTTAAAGGAAAAGAAATACCTAAAGCTAAGAGACTCGATCATCGCTAATGGCTTCGACTGTAACATTTTTACTATTGAAGTTGGCGTACGAGGAAACATCTGCATGGACCAGCTGAACATCTGGACACGTCACATCGGTTCACCTTTAGCACCAACAAAAGCTTTATTTTGTGAATGCACCAGAATCGCCAGACAGTGCTCATATGTTCTGTTCCAGACGAGGAACCTCCCCACGTGGCATTCAAGACCACTAATGCGCAGCATTAAAGAAGAACCTGCCACCGCAAGTTTTATAAAAGATGGTAAAGAAATCTTCCCTGTGGAAGAAGTCAAAATCCACAAAGTAACAAAACTGAAAACGATCGAAAAGCTCACCATTGAAAGATCGTGGCTTGAGAAATGTTTTATCTCATATCCCCACAATAATATTATACCTTTTCATTTTCTCTTTCCTTTTCTGGTCTTTTTTTTTTCTTTTTTTCCTTTTTCATACAACGTTTTTTATTTATATTTTATTTTTTTTTTTTTTTTTCATGTTTATTTCTGCTCAGAAGTGATTTTTTTCCAGCTGCATTTTTCTGCTGGTGCCTTACACAGCAAAAAAGCAACCAATTTTTTTTCTACCACCAGGCGGAAAAAACCGCACTAAATTTTTCTCAAAAAAACCGCACTAATTTTTCCGCGCAGTAATATTTCCCCGCAGTAATTATTCAGCGCAGTAATATTTCCAGTTACAGTAGATGAGGATGAGCTCACTGGACTCTCCTTGTCATTCTCTTCTATTTCTTCCATCTCTCTCCAGAATTCCCCACCTGAACTCATGTCAACACTTCCTGCTGATTTCGCTATAGTGATAAGAAGTCAATCTGACATGGGTTCCCAAACCCCCTTGTACAATAAAAAAGAAGGAAGATTAAGGCTGAAACTTTCCTTGAAATGCCAGATTTTAGAAAACGAACTAGAACAAATGAAAGAACGAATGTTTTATGTTCTATTTTTATTTTACTTTAATGCGATGTCAGCCTCCCTTGAGAATGACAAGCAGCTACTGAATGGATTGTCTATTGAGAACAAAGCATCCAAACAACGGGCCGCCGAGAGTGTATCTCACAGCCCACTCCCTTTAAATCTATCCGCACCACCATCTGTCTTTAACGTAGAAACGGAACAGAAAAAACGTGAACTATTGGAAAAAGAGAATCAACACCTGATCGCTGAATGTGATTTAGTGAAAAGTTCTCTTCTCTCATTAGTTCAAAGAACTAACTCTCTGGAGGAAAAAAGGACGAGCGAGCTGGCGCGACAATCACAAAGAGCGGACCACGCTGAAATGTTTTATTTCAACTTACAACAAAGGTTCATTCTATTAAACAATGAATTAGAATCTAAGCTGAATTTCGATAAAGTGGGAAGTAACGGACTGGGAGCTTTTGGCTCCTGCCCTATTCCCGATGTAAACTTTCTTTTTATTTTTATTTTTTTTTAACAGGCCCAAAGGGCGACAATGATGGTTGCTGACCAAGGAATAATATTCAAATGAATTTTCGTTTCAAAGAAACGAACAGAATTAAGAGAGAGGCAGAGGAAAAAAAAAAAAAAAGAAAGAAAAGAAAAGAAAAAAAAAATGAAGAGGAAATAATCAAACATGAAAAAAAAAAAAAAAAAAAAATATATATATAAATAAAAAACGTTGTATGAAAAAGGAAAAAAAAGAAAAAAAAAAGACCAGAAAAGGAAAGAGAAAATGAAAAGGTATAATATTATTGTGGGGATATGAGGGATAGCAGGGAGATGCTCTTTTTTTTTTTTTTTTTTTTTTTTTCTTATTTATTATTTAAAAAAAGGAAACAATCAGTTTAGCGTCTCGATCAGGACGGAAAATAGAAATTAATCGACATAGTTGATCGATAGAAAAAAAAACAATGATAACATTGTTTATTCATTTTTTTTTTTTTTTTTTTTTTTTAAATCTTTTTAATTATTTTAAAGAAAAAACAATCAGTTTAGCGTCTTGACCAGGACGGAAAATAGTAAGTAATCGACATAGTCGATCGATAAAAAAAAAACAATGATAACATTGTTTATTCCTTTTTTTTTTTTTTTATTCTTTTTATTTATTTTTAAAGAAAAAACAATCAGTTTAGCGTCTTGACCAGGACGTAGGGATGAAACTGGAACAAAAATTCAACTCTATTTGTCTCAACAAGAGGTCGCAACATTGCGTGCTGGCCCTCAACTGTCCCATTTTTCCCAACAATTTTCCCCAACACCCCCTTTTTTATTCGAATCAACGTCCACGGTAAAGAATTATCGACTCCCTCTCATCGCAACAACCTATTACTCCTGGACTCCCAAACCCCGTCTTTCCTTTTTTTTTAAACCTCATTCTCCATTGATCACGTTCCCTTCTGAACTGTCTCAAAGTAGACTACTGGTATCGTCTTCTGCTCAAACGGAACAAGAAAAAGACAGTGCGGCGACCTCATCGACGGAAGATTCACCTATTGCGAGGCAATGGTCCGAAGGTAGACTCGATTTACTGGACAACTACTGTCAAGCGGTAAGTGACTCTCTCCAGACAAATGAGAAAGTGGCGCTGCTCTCGGAAAAACTAGTGGAAGAGCAACGTCGATGCTCCGAGTTGAGCTATCAACAGAAGACTATCCATAAAGAACAACTGGATCATTCCATGTTGTTGATGGAGATGGCCAGTGAGCTCTCTGAGCAACTCTATTTGGCAAAAGACCAAAACAGAGCTCTCAAATTTCAGTTACAAACATGGGCAAATGGTTTTAACCCACCCGAAAAGGAAGCGCAAGAAGAAAATGAGACCCCAAAGCGTCCGAGGGAGCGCCTATCACAAAAAAAGCGAACTCCACCCTCAACGAATCCTCATGATCGCAGAAGAATCTTTTTAGATGACGATTGCTAAGTTCTAGTTTCTATTAGTATTAAATTATTTGTATTATTTTGTCGATATGTTTATGTCTGTCCGATCATAACGTCAATCAGATTAATTGTTAATTGTAATTGGTTTGAGCGCTTATCAAAAAAAAAAAAAAGCGAACTCCAACCTCAACGAACTTTCATGATCGCAGAAGAATCTTTTTAGATGACGATTGCTAAGTTCTAGTTTCTATTAGTATTTATTTATTTGTATTATTTTGTCGATATGTTTATGTCCGTCAGATCATAACGTTAATCAGATTAATTGTCAACTGTTAATTGTAAATGGTCTAAACCCCAATCCAAGTTCCCAAGGCTTGGCATAGATTTGAGTGACGCCTTACTGGCCTCCTCATCCTCTATGAGTGGTGAGGGGGCCAGCAATGGTTTTTTTTTTTTTTTTTTTTCTCTTATTTCTTTTTTTCTTTTTCTTTTACTCTAATAGGAAATATTTTTGAACAAAATGTGATTATTAATTTAAAAAAAAAAAAAAAAAAAAAAATGTAAATGAATAATAAAAAGAATTTAAAATAAAAAAAAAGAATAAACAATGTTATCATTGTTTTTTTATCGATCGACTATGTCGATCACTTTCTATTTTCCGTCCTGGTCAAGACGCTAAACTGATTGTTTTTTTTTCAAAATTAATAAAAAAGAATATAAAAAAAAAAAAAAAAAAAAGAATAAACAATGTTATCATTGTTTTTTTTTTATCGTTCGACTTTGTCGACTAATTTCTATTTTCCGTTTCTTTTCTTTAAAGAATAAATAAAAAGAATTTAAAATAAAAAAAAAAGAATAAACAATGTTATCATTGTTTTTTTTATCGATCGACTATGTCGATCACTTTCTATTTTCCGTCCTGGTCAAGACGCTAAACTGATTGTTTTTTTTTTTTCAAAATTAATAAAAAAGAATATAAAAAAATACAAAAAAAAGAATAAACAATGTTATCATTGTTTTTTTTATCGTTCGACTTTGTCGACTAATTTCTATTTTCCGTTTTTTTTCTTTAAAAAATAAATAAAAAGAATTTAAAATAAAAAAAAAGAATAAACAATGTTATCATTGTTTTTTTATCGATCGACTATGTCGATCACTTTCTATTTTCCGTCCTGGTCAAGACGCTAAACTGATTGTTTTTTTTTCAAAATTAATAAAAAAAAAAAAAAAAAAAAGAATAAACAATGTTATCATTGTTTTTTTTATCGTTCGACTTTGTTGACTAATTTCTATTTTCCGTTTTTTTTCTTTAAAAAATAAATAAAAAGATTTTAAATAAAAAAAAAGAATAAACAATGTTATCATTGTTTTTTTATCGATCGACTATGTCGATCACTTTCTATTTTCCGTCCTGGTCAAGACGCTAAACTGATTGTTTTTTTTTTCAAAATTAATAAAAAAGAATATAAAAAAAAAAAAAAAAAAGAATAAACAATGTTATCATTGTTTTTTTTTTATCGTTCGACTTTGTCGACTAATTTCTATTTTCCGTTTCTTTTCTTTAAAGAATAAATAAAAAGAATTTAAAATAAAAAAAAAGAATAAACAATGTTATCATTGTTTTTTTTTTATCGTTCGACTTTGTCGACTAATTTCTATTTTCCGTTTCTTTTCTTTAAAGAATAAATAAAAAGAATTTAAAATAAAAAAAAAGAATAAACAATGTTATCATTGTTTTTTTATCGATCGACTATGTCGATCACTTTCTATTTTCCGTCCTGGTCAAGACGCTAAACTGATTGTTTTTTTTTTTTCAAAATTAATAAAAAAGAATATAAAAAAAAAAAAAAAAAGGAAAAACAATGTTATCATTGTTTTTTTTTTATCGTTCGACTTTGTCGACTAATTTCTATTTTCCGTTTCTTTTCTTTAAAGAATAAATAAAAAGAATTTAAAATAAAAAAAAAGAATAAACAATGTTATCATTGTTTTTTTTTATCGATCGACTATGTCGATCACTTTCTATTTTCCGTCCTGGTCAAGACGCTAAACTGATTGTTTTTTTTTTTTCAAAATTAATAAAAAAGAATATAAAAAAATACAAAAAAAAGAATAAACAATGTTATCATTGTTTTTTTTATCGTTCGACTTTGTCGACTAATTTCTATTTTCCGTTTTTTTTTTTCTTTAAAAAATAAATAAAAAGAATCTAAAATAAAAAAAAAGAATAAACAATGTTATCATTGTTTTTTTATCGATCGACTATGTCGATCACTTTCTATTTTCCGTCCTGGTCAAGACGCTAAACTGATTGTTTTTTTTTTTTTCAAAATTAATAAAAAAGAATATTAAAAAAAATACAAAAAAAAAAAGAATAAACAATGTTATCATTGTTTTTTTTTTTTATCGTTCGACTTTGTCGACTAATTTCTATTTTCCGTTTTTTTTCTTTAAAAAATAAATAAAAAGAATTTAAAATAAAAAAAAAGAATAAACAATGTTATCATTGTTTTTTTTTATCGATCGACTATGTCGATTACTTTCTATTTTCCGTCCTGGTCAAGACGCTAAACTGATTGTTTTTTTTTTTAAAATAAAAAAAATATTAAAAAAAAAAAATAAAAAAAAAGAATAAACAATGTTATCATTGTTTTTTTTTATCGTTCGACTTTGTTGACTAATTTCTATTTCCGTTTTTTTTCTTTAAAAAATAAATAAAAAGAATTTAAAAAAAAAAAAAAAAAAAAGAATAAACAATGTTATCATTGTTTTTTTTATCGATCGACTATGTCGATTACTTTCTATTTTCCGTCCTGGTCAAGACGCTAAACTGATTGTTTTTTTTTTCAAAATAAAAAAAATATTAAAAAAAAAAAAATAAAAAAAAGAATAAACAATGTTATCATTGTTTTTTTTTATCGTTCGACTTTGTTGACTAATTTCTATTTTCCGTTTTTTTTCTTTAAAAAATAAATAAAAAGAATTTAAAAAAAAAAAAAAAAAAAAAGAATAAACAATGTTATCATTGTTTTTTTTATCGATCGACTATGTCGATTACTTTCTATTTTCCGTCCTGGTCAAGACGCTAAACTGATTGTTTTTTTTTCAAAATAAAAAAAAAATATTAAAAAAAAAAAATAAAAAAAAAGAATAAACAATGTTATCATTGTTTTTTTTTATCGTTCGACTTTGTTGACTAATTTCTATTTTCCGTTTTTTTTCTTTAAAAAATTAATAAAAAGAATTTAAAAAAAAAAAAAAAAAAAGAATAAACAATGTTATCATTGTTTTTTTTATCGATCGACTATGTCGATTACTTTCTATTTTCCGTCCTGGTCAAGACGCTAAACTGATTGTTTTTTTTTCAAAATTAATAAAAAAGAATATAAAAAAATACAAAAAAAAGAATAAACAATGTTATCATTGTTTTTTTTTATCGTTCGACTTTGTCGACTAATTTCTATTTTCCGTTTTTTTTCTTTAAAAAATAAATAAAAAGAATTTAAAATAAAAAAAAAAAAGAATAAACAATGTTATCATTGTTTTTTTTATCGATCGACTATGTCGATTACTTTCTATTTTCCGTCCTGGTCAAGACGCTAAACTGATTGTTTTTTTTTTCAAAATTAATAAAAAAGAATATAAAAAAATAAAAAAAAAAAGAGAATAAACAATGTTATCATTGTGTTTTTTTTATCGTTCGACTTTGTTGACTAATTTCTATTTTCCATTTTTTTTCTTTTTAAAAAATAAATAAAAAGAATTCTTAACTCCTGTTAAATAAAAAAAATTTCAAAAAAAAAGAAATTAAAAAAGAAGAATTTTCAAATGAAGTTATATCAACCCCTGCCACCCATTATGATCAATTCCGCTTGTTTTTTTTTTTTTTTTTTCTTCTTTCTTTTCTTCAAATATAAAAAAAAATTAAAAAATATAAAAGATGAAACAATGTTATCATTGTTTTTTTTATCGATCGACTATGTCGATTACTTCCAGTTTTCCGTCCTGGTCAAGACGCTAAACTGATTGTTTTTTTTTTTTTAAAAAATTAATAAAAAGAATATAAAAAAAAAAAAAAAGAATAAACAATGTTATCATTGTTTTTTTTTATCGTTCGACTTTGTCGACTAATTTCTATTTTCCGTTTCTTTTCTTTAAAGAATAAATAAAAAGAATTTAAAATAAAAAAAAAAGAATAAACAATGTTATCATTGTTTTTTTTATCGATCGACTATGTCGATTACTTTCTATTTCCCGTCCTGGTCAAGACGCTAAACTGATTGTTTTTTTTTTCAAAATTAATAAAAAAGAATATAAAAAAAAAAAAAAAAAAAAAGAATAAACAATGTTATCATTGTTTTTTTTTATTGTTCGACTTTGTTGACTAATTTCTATTTTCCGTTTTTTTTCTTTAAAAAATAAATAAAAAGAATTTAAAATAAAAAAAAGAATAAACAATGTTATCACTGTTTTTTTATCGATCGACTATGTCGATCACTTTCTATTTTCCGTCCTGGTCAAGACGCTAAACTGATTGTTTTTTTTTTCAAAATTAATAAAAATGAATATAAAAAAAAAAAAAAAAAAAGAATAAACAATGTTATCATTGTTTTTTTTTATCGTTCGACTTTGTCGACTAATTTCTATTTTCCGTTTCTTTTCTTTAAAGAATAAATAAAAAGAATTTAAAATAAAAAAAAAGAATAAACAATGTTATCATTGTTTTTTTATCGATCGACTATGTCGATCACTTTCTATTTTCCGTCCTGGTCAAGACGCTAAACTGATTGTTTTTTTTTCAAAATTAATAAAAAAGAATATAAAAAAAAAAAAAAAAAAAAGAATAAACAATGTTATCATTGTTTTTTTTTTATCGTTCGACTTTGTCGACTAATTTCTATTTTCCGTTTCTTTTCTTTAAAGAATAAATAAAAAGAATTTAAAATAAAAAAAAAGAATAAACAATGTTATCATTGTTTTTTTATCGATCGACTATGTCGATTACTTTCTATTTTCCGTCCTGGTCAAGACGCTAAACTGATTGTTTTTTTTTTCAAAATTAATAAAAAAGAATATAAAAAAAAAAAAAAAAAAAGAATAAACAATGTTATCATTGTTTTTTTTATTGTTCGACTTTGTTGACTAATTTCTATTTTCCGTTTTTTTTTCTTTAAAAAATAAATAAAAAGAATTTAAAATAAAAAAAAAGAATAAACAATGTTATCATTGTTTTTTTATCGATCGACTATGTCGATCACTTTCTATTTTCCGTCCTGGTCAAGACGCTAAACTGATTGTTTTTTTTTCAAAATTAATAAAAAAGAATATAAAAAAAAAAAAAAAAAAAGAATAAACAATGTTATCATTGTTTTTTTTTTATCGTTCGACTTTGTCGACTAATTTCTATTTTCCGTTTCTTTTCTTTAAAGAATAAATAAAAAGAATTTAAAATAAAAAAAAAGAATAAACAATGTTATCATTGTTTTTTTATCGATCGACTATGTCGATTACTTTCTATTTTCCGTCCTGGTCAAGACGCTAAACTGATTGTTTTTTTTTCAAAATTAATAAAAAAGAATATAAAAAAATACAAAAAAAAGAATAAACAATGTTATCATTGTTTTTTTTTATCGTTCGACTTTGTCGACTAATTCCTATTTTCCGTTTTTTTTCTTTAAAAAATAAATAAAAAGAAATTAAAATAAAAAAAAAAAGAATAAACAATGTTATCATTGTTTTTTTTTTATCGATCGACTATGTCGATTACTTTCTATTTTCCGTCCTGGTCAAGACGCTAAACTGATTGTTTTTTTTTCAAAATTAATAAAAAAGAATATAAAATAATACAAAAAAAAAGAATAAACAATGTTATCATTGTTTTTTTTTTATTGTTCGACTTTGTCGACTAATTTCTATTTTCCGTTTTTTTTCTTTAAAAAAATAAATAAAAAGAATTTAAAATAAAAAAAAAAGAATAAACAATGTTATCATTGTTTTTTTTATCGATCGACTATGTCGATTACTTTCTATTTTCCGTCCTGGTCAGGACGCTAAACTGATTGTTTTTTCTTTAAAAATAAATAAAAGAATAAAAAAAAAAAAAAAAAGGAATAAACAATGTTATCATTGTTTTTTTTTTATCGATCGACTATGTCGATTACTTACTATTTTCCGTCCTGGTCAAGACGCTAAACTGATTGTTTTTTCTTTAAAATAATTAAAAAGATTTAAAAAAAAAAAAAAAAAAAAAAAAAAAATGAATAAACAATGTTATCATTGTTTTTTTTTCTATCGATCAACTATGTCGATTAATTTCTATTTTCCGTCCTGATCGAGACGCTAAACTGATTGTTTCCTTTTTTTAAATAATAAATAAGAAAAAAAAAAAAAAAAAAAAAAAAAGAGCATCTCCCTGCTATCCCTCATATCCCCACAATAATATTATACCTTTTCATTTTCTCTTCTGGTCTTTTTTTTTTCTTTTTTTTCCTTTTTCATACAACGTTTTTTATTTATATATATATATATATATTTTTTTTTTTTTTTTTTCATGTTTGATTATTTCCTCTTCATTTTTTTTTTTCTTTTCTTTTCTTTCTTTTTTTTTTTTTTTTTTTTCTCTGCCTCTCTCTTAATTCTGTTCGTTTCTTTGAAACGAAAATTCATTTGAATATTATTCCTTGGTCAGCAACCATCATTGTCGCCCTTTGGGCCTGTTAAAAAAAATAAAAATAAAAAGAAAGTTTACATCGGGAATAGGGCAGGAGCCAAAAGCTCCCAGTCCGTTACTTCCCACTTTATCGAAATTCAAAAAAAAAAAAAAAAAAAAAGAATAAACAATGTTATCATTGTTTTTTTTTATCGATCGACTATGTCGATTACTTTCTATTTTCCGTCCTGGTCAGGACGCTAAACTGATTGTTTTTTCTTTAAAAATAAATAAAAAGAATAAAAAAAAAAAAAAAGGAATAAACAATGTTATCATTGTTTTTTTTTTATCGATCGACTATGTCGATTACTTACTATTTTCCGTCCTGGTCAAGACGCTAAACTGATTGTTTTTTCTTTAAAATAATTAAAAAGATTTAAAAAAAAAAAAAAAAAAAAAAAATGAATAAACAATGTTATCATTGTTTTTTTTTCTATCGATCAACTATGTCGATTAATTTCTATTTTCCGTCCTGATCGAGACGCTAAACTGATTGTTTCCTTTTTTTAAATAATAAATAAGAAAAAAAAAAAAAAAAAAAAAAAGAGCATCTCCCTGCTATCCCTCATATCCCCACAATAATATTATACCTTTTCATTTTCTCTTTCCTTTTCTGGTCTTTTTTTTTTCTTTTTTTTCCTTTTTCATACAACGTTTTTTATTTATATATATATATTTTTTTTTTTTTTTTTTTCATGTTTGATTATTTCCTCTTCATTTTTTTTTTCTTTTCTTTTCTTTCTTTTTTTTTTTTTTTCCTCTGCCTCTCTCTTAATTCTGTTCGTTTCTTTGAAACGAAAATTCATTTGAATATTATTCCTTGGTCAGCAACCATCATTGTCGCCCTTTGGGCCTGTTAAAAAAAAATAAAAATAAAAAGAAAGTTTACATCGGGAATAGGGCAGGAGCCAAAAGCTCCCAGTCCGTTACTTCCCACTTTATCGAAATTCAAAAAAAAAAAAAAAAAAAACATGCCTTGGGAATACAACCAAAGCCCCAATTAATCGGTCCTTTCTTTTTTCCTTCTTGTCAAGTGATCGCTCCACTCGTCGATCACCAAAACCGATTGTATTTATATCTGTTCTTTTCTCAACGATCGGCTATACCGATCATTTTTTTTAAAAATAATTGTTTTCTTCTTCTCGACGATCAGATCCAATTGATCGACCTTTTCTTTTTTTTTCCTTTATTCCTTCCATCCCTCCCGCTCCCCTTATTTTAATAAAAACAAGATCAGCTCAGCTTGATCGTTAAACTTTTTTTATTTATTTATTTTTTTTTTTTATTTAAACTGATTGTATTTATATCTGGTTATTTTTCTCAACGATCGGCTATGCCGATCGACCATTAAAATAATTGTCTTCTTCTTCTCGACGACCAGATCCAATTGATCGACCTTTTCTTTTTTTTTCCTTTATTCCTCCCATCCCTCCCGCTCCCCTTATTTTAATAAAAACAAGATCAGCTCAGCTTGATCGTTATTTATTTATTTATTTATATTTTTTTTTTTTTTGTTGGTCCTAGTCAAGACCTTAAACTGACTAATCGGTCTTAACTTTAACTAAGTGCATGAACCCTTTCCGTTTTCCTTTTCCCTTTATTACTCTCTATCTGGTCTGTTATGTCATAAATCTCATTTAATTTTATCATTGAATTTCGATAAAGTGGGAAGTAACGGACTGGGAGCTTTTGGCTCCTGCCCTATTCCCGATGTAAACTTTCTTTTTATTTTTATTTTTTTTTAACAGGCCCAAAGGGCGACAATGATGGTTGCTGACCAAGGAATAATATTCAAATGAATTTTCGTTTCAAAGAAACGAACAGAATTAGAGTTGAATTACCAGGTGAGATTTGGACAGTTAGCTTTTGGCTAAGGCCCTCCCTGAAGAGCAAGAACAGAAAAACTACTCACACCTGAAGAAAACATACACAAAGAACACACTGTAAGCTGTGTGTGTATTTTGTGTTTGTCACAACAGGAGAGAAAAGAAAGAATGTCAAGGTTGGTCACCTTGCCTATCAACGCACAACATTGGTGGTCTCTACTAGACCCTGAGTGATCCCACTGGATCTCTCATCGTTCATAGTACCCTGTGTGAAGTTATAAAATCAAAGGTAAACTATGAACTACAAATGACTTAGCCTGTTATTATAATGCCACAGGCAGGCCCTGCATTCAGCAACTATCCAGCAGTGCTTGGATGTCCTGATCTTCTTCTAAAAAAAAGAAAGAAAAACAAAACTGTAGCTGGGATCACTCAGGATCAACAGACTACCAATGCTACCTGTTGTACTTGCTCACTATGGGGGGTGATGCCAAACACCCAGAAGTACTTAACTACTTTCCTTCTTGCTGCCCAGGAGTTTCTGACCAGAACTAATAGAAAATAAAAAGTAGATGGGAAACAATAAAAAGTAAAATGGATATAACTGAAGTTAAACAAGACAAATGAGGTAACAGACCAGAACAGAAAGAGGATTGTAATAGAAGATTACAAATAAAAAAAAATGCAAGTATCAACACATAATCAAGATACACCAGCAGCTAACAAACAACATAAAATTGAAGATCAGTTGCCAGAGTATTTCAACCATGGTAGAATACTCGCCCCTCTGGCAGGGATTATCCCAGACTTGTCCTTTAATCTAGTTGGACACCATGGCTTACAACCCTTCCAGAGGGAAGCACCATTATGACTTCTATTTTTTTTCTTCAAGAAAATCATAAGGTGGTAACAAAGAAAAATGCTAAGAGGAACCCCCTATTAACACCTAAGACATCTAAACTGCAGCCCAGCCTATGCCCAATGCACTAACAGGTCATTCCCTCACACTCAGATCAAAAAATCAAAGTTCAGAGTGCATCTTAGCGTGAATGAGAGAATTTCCTCCCGCTTATTTTGAACAAAAGGGATAGGAGAAGGGATAGAAAACGAACATAAAAATAAGATTCTAAGTGAGAAACACTTAGCAGAAACACTTAGCAGCTTTTAAGGAGCTGAAAAGCAAAAAAAAAATCTAAGTGAGAAACACTTAGTAGAAACAATTCGTAGCTAATTAAGCTGAAAATAAAAAAATAAAAAATTTCTAAGTGAGAAATACTTAGCAACTTTTAGAACAAATATTTCAGTAAATAACCTGTAATGATTAAACCATTACAGGTTTGATGTCAAAACTGACAAGGACTGAGTTGAATTACCAGGTGAGATTTGGACAGTTAGCTTTTGGCTAAGGCCCTCCCTGAAGAGCAAGAACAGAAAAACTACTCACACCTGAAGAAAACATACACAAAGAACACACTGTAAGCTGTGTGTGTATTTTGTGTTTGTCACAACAGGAGAGAAAAGAAAGAATGTCAAGGTTGGTCACCTTGCCTATCAACGCACAACATTGGTGGTCTCTACTAGACCCTGAGTGATCCCACTGGATCTCTCATCGTTCATAGTACCCTGTGTGAAGTTATAAAATCAAAGGTAAACTATGAACTACAAATGACTTAGCCTGTTATTATAATGCCACAGGCAGGCCCTGCATTCAGCAACTATCCAGCAGTGCTTGGATGTCCTGATCTTCTTCTAAAAAAAAGAAAGAAAAACAAAACTGTAGCTGGGATCACTCAGGATCAACAGACTACCAATGCTACCTGTTGTACTTGCTCACTATGGGGGGTGATGCCAAACACCCAGAAGTACTTAACTACTTTCCTTCTTGCTGCCCAGGAGTTTCTGACCAGAACTAATAGAAAATAAAAAGTAGATGGGAAACAATAAAAAGTAAAATGGATATAACTGAAGTTAAACAAGACAAATGAGGTAACAGACCAGAACAGAAAGAGGATTGTAATAGAAGATTACAAATAAAAAAAAATGCAAGTATCAACACATAATCAAGATACACCAGCAGCTAACAAACAACATAAAATTGAAGATCAGTTGCCAGAGTATTTCAACCATGGTAGAATACTCGCCCCTCTGGCAGGGATTATCCCAGACTTGTCCTTTAATCTAGTTGGACACCATGGCTTACAACCCTTCCAGAGGGAAGCACCATTATGACTTCTATTTTTTTTCTTCAAGAAAATCATAAGGTGGTAACAAAGAAAAATGCTAAGAGGAACCCCCTATTAACACCTAAGACATCTAAACTGCAGCCCAGCCTATGCCCAATGCACTAACAGGTCATTCCCTCACACTCAGATCAAAAAATCAAAGTTCAGAGTGCATCTTAGCGTGAATGAGAGAATTTCCTCCCGCTTATTTTGAACAAAAGGGATAGGAGAAGGGATAGAAAACGAACATAAAAATAAGATTCTAAGTGAGAAACACTTAGCAGAAACACTTAGCAGCTTTTAAGGAGCTGAAAAGCAAAAAAAAAATCTAAGTGAGAAACACTTAGTAGAAACAATTCGTAGCTAATTAAGCTGAAAATAAAAAAATAAAAAATTTCTAAGTGAGAAATACTTAGCAACTTTTAGAACAAATATTTCAGTAAATAACCTGTAATGATTAAACCATTACAGGTTTGATGTCAAAACTGACAAGGACTGAGTTGAATTACCAGGTGAGATTTGGACAGTTAGCTTTTGGCTAAGGCCCTCCCTGAAGAGCAAGAACAGAAAAACTACTCACACCTGAAGAAAACATACACAAAGAACACACTGTAAGCTGTGTGTGTATTTTGTGTTTGTCACAACAGGAGAGAAAAGAAAGAATGTCAAGGTTGGTCACCTTGCCTATCAACGCACAACATTGGTGGTCTCTACTAGACCCTGAGTGATCCCACTGGATCTCTCATCGTTCATAGTACCCTGTGTGAAGTTATAAAATCAAAGGTAAACTATGAACTACAAATGACTTAGCCTGTTATTATAATGCCACAGGCAGGCCCTGCATTCAGCAACTATCCAGCAGTGCTTGGATGTCCTGATCTTCTTCTAAAAAAAAGAAAGAAAAACAAAACTGTAGCTGGGATCACTCAGGATCAACAGACTACCAATGCTACCTGAAGAGAGAGGCAGAGAAAAAAAAAAAAAAAAAAAAGAAAGAAAAGAAAAGAAAAAAAAAAAAAATGAAGAGGAAATAATCAAACATGAAAAAAAAAAAAAAAAAAAATATATATATATATAAATAAAAAACGTTGTATGAAAAAGGAAAAAAAAGAAAAAAAAAGACCAGAAAAGGAAAGAGAAAATGAAAAGGTATAATATTATTGTGGGGATATGAGGGATAGCAGGGAGATGCTCTTTTTTTTTTTTTTTTTTTTTTTTTATTTATTATTTATTTAATAATTTAATTATTTTAATTTTCACTGTTTCCCATCTACATTTTATTTTCAAATAGTTCCGGTCTGTCTCTGATGATAAATAAAACTGATCATGTTAACTCAATATTTTTTTTTTTTTTATTATGTTTGATTATTTCCTCTACATTTTTTTTTTTTTTTTTTCTTTTCTTTTCTTTCTTTTTTTTTTTTTTTTTTTTCCTCTGCCTCTCTCTTAATTCTGTTCGTTTCTTTGAAACGAAAATTCATTTGAATATTATTCCTTGGTCAGCAACCATCATTGTCGCCCTTTGGGCCTGTTAAAAAAAAATAAAAATAAAAAGAAAGTTTACATCGGGAATAGGGCAGGAGCCAAAAGCTCCCAGTCCGTTACTTCCCACTTTATCGAAATTCTCTGTGCAAGAGATACCAACACGCAAGAGATACCAACGCACATACGAGATACCAGCACTTCCGAGATACCGACACACAAGAGATACCAAGACACTTAAGATACCAGCAAGGACAGTGAGAGGTAGAATGAACTCTCCTCCTTGTGTCCGATCCTGATTATTTTTTGTTGAATTGGTAGTGTTACCTCATTTTGCTACTCTCGTATCTGTGTTGTGTTAACTCATGTAAGTGATCTTAACTCCTGTTAAATAAAAAAAAAATTTCGAAAAAAAAGAAATTAAAAAAGAAGAATTTTCAAATGAAGTTATATCAACCCCTGCCACCCATTATGATCAATTCCGCTTATTTTTTTTTTTTTTTTTTTTTTTTTTTTTTTCTTTCTTTTCTTTTGCATCACCCCCCATAGTGAGCAAGTACAACAGGTAGCATTGGTAGTCTGTTGATCCTGAGTGATCCCAGCTACAGTTTTGTTTTTCTTTCTTTTTTTTAGAAGAAGATCAGGACATCCAAGCACTGCTGGATAGTTGCTGAATGCAGGGCCTGCCTGTGGCATTATAATAACAGGCTAAGTCATAAAGTTGCTAAGTATTTCTCACTTAGAAATTTTTTATTTTTTTACTTTCAGCTTAATTAGCTACAAATTGTTTCTACTAAGTGTTTCTCACTTAGATTTTTTTTTTGCTTTTCAGCTCCTTAAAAGCTGCTAAGTGTTTCTACTAAGTGTTTCTCACTTAGAATCTTATTTTTATGTTCGTTTTCTATCCCTTCTCCTATCCCTTTTGTTCAAAATAAGCGGGAGGAAATTCTCTCATTCACGCTAAGATGCACTCTGAACTTTGATTTTTTTTGATCTGAGTGTGAGGGAATGACCTGTTAGTGCATTGGGCATAGGCTGGGCTGCAGTTTAGATGTCTTAGGTGTTAATAGGGGGTTCCTCTTAGCATTTTTCTTTGTTCCCACCTTATGATTTTCTTGAAGAAAAAAAATAGAAGTCATAATGGTGCTTCCCTCTGGAAGGGTTGTAAGCCATGGTGTCCAACTAGATTAAAGGACAAGTCTGGGATAATCCCTGCCAGAGGGGCGAGTATTCTACCATGGTTGAAATACTCTGGCAACTGATCTTCAATTTTATGTTGTTTGTTAGCTGCTGGTGTATCTTGATAATGTGTTGATACTTGCATTTTTTTATTTGTAATCTTCTATTACAATTCTCTTTCTGTTCTGGTCTGTTACTTCATTTGTCTTGTTTAACTTCAGTTATATCCATTTTACTTTTTATTGTTTCCCATCTACTTTTTATTTTCTATTAAGTAAATGAATAATAAAAAAAAAAAAAAAAAAACATGCCTTGGGAATACAATCAAAGCCCCAATTAATCGGTCCTTTCTTTTTCCTTCTTGTCAAGTGATCGCTCCACTCGTCGATCACCAAAACCGATTGTATTTATATCTGTTCTTTTCTCAACGATCGGCTATACCGACCATTTTTTTTTTATAAATAATTGTTTTCTTCTTCTCGACGATCAGATCCAATTGATCGACCTTTTTTTTTTTTTTTTTTCCTTTATTCCTTCCATCCCTCCCGCTCCCCTAATTTTAAATAAAAACAAGATCAGCTCAGCTTGATCGTTAATCTTTTTTTCTTTTTTTAATTTAAACTGATTGTATTTATATCTGTTTATTTTTCTCGACGATCGGCTATACCGATCAACCTTTAAAATAATTTCTTCTTCTCGACGATCAGATCCAATTGATCAACCTTTTCTTTTTTTTTCCTCTATTCCTTCCATCCCTCCCGCTCCCCTATTTGTAATAAAAACAAGATCAGCTCAGCTTGATCGTTAATCTTTTTTTCTTTTTTTAATTTAAACTGATTGTATTTATATCTGTTTATTTTTCTCAACGATCGGCTATACCGATCAACCTTTAAAAAAATTTCCTCTTCTCGACGATCAGATCCAATTGATCAACCTTTTCTTTTTTTTTTCCTCTATTCCTTCCATCCCTCCCGCTCCCCTATTTGTAATAAAAACAAGATCAGCTCAGCTTGATCGTTAAATTTTTTTTTCTTTCTTTTTTGTTGGTCCTAGTCAAGACCTTAAACTGACTAACCGGTCTTAATTTTAAATAAGTGTTAACCTAGTTTCTCTTTTCCTTTTCAATTTCCTTTTAATACTCTCTATCTGGTCTGTTATGTCATATTTCTCATTTAATTTTATCATCCATTTTACTTTTCACTGTTTCCCATCTACATTTTATTTTCAAATAGTTACGGTCTGTTAAAAAAAAAAAAAAAGTTTAAATAAGTTAAATTGAACATGTTAACTCAATTCCTCAATTCTTCCGTCATGGTCATGACATTCTTTTTCGTTTCTCTAATGCACAAGAGATACCATCACTCATGAGATACCAACGCACATACGAGATACCAGCACTCCAGAGATACCGACACGCTAGAGATACCAAGTCACTTGAGATACCTCCTTGTAAATTAATTCCCGGTATTTCAAATTTGAATTGATAGTGTCAACTCTGCTTGCTGCTCTTGTTAATGTGTTGTCTCCTGAAAGTGATCTTAACTCCTGTAAAAAGAAAAAAAAAAAGAAATCAAAAAAGAAGAATTTTCAAACGAAGTTATAACAACCCCTACCACCCATTATGATCAATTCCGCTTGTTTTTTTTTTTTTTTTTTAAAACAAAAAAAAAAATAAAAAATTATAAAAGATTAAACAATGTTATCATTGTATTTTTATCGATCGACTATGTCGATTACTTTCTATTTTCCGTCCTGGTCAAGACGCTAAACTGATTGTTTTTTTTTTTTTTTCAAAATTAATAAAAAAGAATATAAAAAAAAAAATAAAAAAAAGAATAAACAATGTTATCATTGTTTTTTTATCGTTCGACTTTGTCGACTAATTTCTATTCTCCGTTTTTTTCTTAAAAAATAAATAAAAAGAATTTAAAAAAAAAAAAAAAAAAAAAAGAATAAACAATGTTATCATTGTTTTTTTATCGATCGACTATGTCGATTACTTTCTATTTTCCGTTTTTTTCTTTAAAAATAAATAAAAAGAATAAAAAAAAAAAAAAAAGGAATAAACAATGTTATCATTGTTTTTATTTTATCGATCGACTATGTCGATTACTTTCTATTTTCCGTCCTGGTCAAGACGCTAAACTGATTGTTTTTTCTTTAAAAAATAAAAAGAAGGATTTAAAAAAAAGAAGAAAAAAAAAAAAAAGAATAAACAATGTTATCATTGTTTTTTTATCGATCGACTATGTCGATCACTTTCTATTTTTCGTCCTGGTCAAGACGCTAAACTGATTGTTTTTTCTTTAAAAATAATAAAAAGGATTTAAAAAAAAAAAAAAAAAAAAAAAGAATAAACAATGTTATCATTGTTTTTTTATCGATCGACTATGTCGATCACTTTCTATTTTCCGTCCTGGTCAAGACGCAAAACTGATTGTTTTTTTTTCAAAATTAATAAAAAAGAATACAAAAAAAAATAAAAAAAAAAAGAATAAACAATGTTATCATTGTTTTTTTTTTTATCGTTCGACGTTGTTGACTAATTTCTATTTTCCGTTTTTTTTTTTTCTTTTTAAAAAATAAATAAAAAGATTTAAAAAAAAAAAAAAAAAGAATAAACAATGTTATCATTGTTTTTTTTATCGATCGACTATGTCGATTACTTTCTATTTTCCGTCCTGGTCAAGACGCTAAACTGATTGTTTTTTCTTTAAAAAAAAAAAAAGGATTTAAAAAAAAAAAAAAAAAAAAAAAAAAAAAAGAATAAACAATGTTATCATTGTTTTTTTTTTATCGATCGACTATGTCGATCACTTTCTATTTTCCGTCCTGGTCAAGACGCTAAACTGATTGTTTTTTTTTTCAAAATTAATAAAAAAGAATATAAAAAAAAAAATAAAAAAAAAAGAATAAACAATGTTATCATTGTTTTTTTTTTTATCGTTCGACTTTGTTGACTAATTTCTATTTTCCGTTTTTTTTCTTTTTAAAATAAAAAGAATTTAAAAAAAAAAAAAAAAAAGAGTAAACAATGTTATCATTGTTTTTTTTATCGATCGACTATGTCGATTACTTTCTATTTTCCGTCCTGGTCAAGACGCTAAACTGATTGTTTTTTTTTCAAAATTAATAAAAAAGAATATAAAAAAAAACAAAAAAAAAAAGAATAAACAATGTTATCATTGTTTTTTTTTATCGTTCGACTTTGTCGACTAATTTTTATTTTCCGTTTTTTTTCTTTAAAAATAAATAAAAAGAATTTAAAAAAAAAAAAAAAAAAAGAATAAACAATGTTATCATTGTTTTTTTATCGATCGACTATGTCGATCACTTTCTATTTTCCGTCCTGGTCAAGACGCTAAACTGATTGTTTTTTCTTTAAAATAATAAAAAGGATTAAAAAAAAAAAAAAAAAAAAAAAAGAATAAACAATGTTATCATTGTTTTTTATCGATCGACTATGTCGATCACTTTCTATTTTCCGTCCTGGTCAAGACGCTAAACTGATTGTTTTTTCTTTAAAAAATAATTAAAAGGTTTAAAAAAAAAAAAAAAAAAAAAAAAAAGAATAAACAATGTTATCATTGTTTTTTTATCGATCGACTATGTCGATCACTTTCAATTTTCCGTCCTGGTCAGGACGCTAAACTGATTGTTTTTTCTTTAAAAATAAATAAAAAGAATAAAAAAAAAGAAAAAAAAAAGGAATAAACAATGTTATCATTGTTTTTTTTTTATCGATCGACTATGTCGATTACTTTCTATTTTCCGTCCTGGTCAGGACGCTAAACTGATTGTTTTTTCTTTAAAAATAAATAAAAAGAATAAAAAAAAAAGAAAAAAAAAAGGAATAAACAATGTTATCATTGTTTTTTATCGATCGACTATGTCGATCACTTTCTATTTTCCGTCCTGGTCAAGACGCTAAACTGATTGTTTTTTCTTTAAAATAATTAAAAGGATTTAAAAAAAAAAAAAAAAAAAAAAAAAAGAATAAACAATGTTATCATTGTCTTTTTTCTATCGATCGACTATGTGGATCACTTTCAATTTTCCGTCCTGGTCAGGACGCTAAACTGATTGTTTTTTCTTTAAAAATAAATAAAAAGAATAAAAAAAAAAAAAAAAAAAAGGAATAAACAATGTTATCATTGTTTTTTTTCTATCGATCGACTATGTCGATTAATTTCTATTTTCCGTCCTGATCGAGACGCTAAACTGATTGTTTCCTTTTTTTAAATAATAAATAAAAAAAAAAAAAAAAAAAAAAAAAAAAAAAAGAGCATCTCCCTGCTATCCTCATATCCCCACAATAATATTATACCTTTTCATTTTCTCTTTCCTTTTCTGGTCTTTTTTTTTTCTTTTTTTCCTTTTTCATACAACGTTTTTTATTTATATTTTATTTTTTTTTTTTTTTTTTCATGTTTGATTATTTCCTCTTCATATTTTTTTTCTATTCTTTCTTTTTTTTTTTTTTTTTTTTTTTCTCTACCTCTCTCTTAATTCTGTTCGTTTCTTTGAAACGAAAATTCATTTGAATATTATTCCTTGGTCAGCAACCATCATTGTCGCCCTTTGGGCCTGTTAAAAAAAAAAAAAAAATAAAAAGAAAGTTTACGTCGGGAATAGGGCAGGAGCCAAAAGCTCCCAGTCCGTTACTTCCCACTTATCGAAATTCAGTTCTGGTCAGAAACTCCTGGGCAGCAAGAAGGAAAGCAGTTTAGTACTTCTGGGTGTTTGGCATCACCCCCCATAGTGAGCAAGTACAACAGGTAGCATTGGTAGTCTGTTGATCCTGAGTGATCCCAGCTACAGTTTTGTTTTTCTTTCTTTTTTTTAGAAGAAGATCAGGACATCCAAGCACTGCTGGATAGTTGCTGAATGCAGGGCCTGCCTGTGGCATTATAATAACAGGCTAAGTCATTTGTAGTTCATAGTTTACCTTTGATTTTATAACTTCACACAGGGTACTATGAACGATGAGAGATCCAGTGGGATCACTCAGGGTCTAGTAGAGACCACCAATGTTGTGCGTTGATAGGCAAGGTGACCAACCTTGACATTCTTTCTTTTCTCTCCTGTTGTGACAAACACAAAATACACACACAGCTTACAGTGTGTTCTTTGTGTATGTTTTCTTCAGGTGTGAGTAGTTTTTTTGTTCTTGCTCTTCAGGGAGGGCCTTAGCCAAAAGCTAACAGTCCAAATCTCACCTGGAAATTCAACTCTTCAGGGAGGGCCTTAGCCAAAAGCTAACAGTCCAAATCTCACCTGGAAATTCAACTCAGTCCTTGTCAGTTTTGGCATCAAACTTGTAATGGTTTAATCATTACAGGTTATTTACTGAAATATTTGTTCTAAAAGTTGCTAAGTATTTCTCACTTAGAAATTTTTTATTTTTTTATTTTCAGCTTAATTAGCTACAAATTGTTTCTACTAAGTGTTTCTCACTTAGATTTTTTTTTTGCTTTTCAGCTCCTTAAAAGCTGCTAAGTGTTTCTGCTAAGTGTTTCTCACTTAGAATTTTATTTTTATGTTCGTTTTCTATCCCTTCTCCTATCCCTTTTGTTCAAAATAAGCGGGAGGAAATTCTCTCATTCACGCTAAGATGCACTCTGAACTTTGATTTTTTGATCTGAGTGTGAGGGAATGACCTGTTAGTGCATTGGGCATAGGCTGGGCTGCAGTTTAGATGTCTTAGGTGTTAATAGGGGGTTCCTCTTAGCATTTTTCTTTGTTCCCACCTTATGATTTTCTTGAAGAAAAAAAATAGAAGTCATAATGGTGCTTCCCTCTGGAAGGGTTGTAAGCCATGGTGTCCAACTAAATTAAAGGACAAGTCTGGGATAATCCCTGCCAGAGGGGCGAGTATTCTACCATGGTTGAAATACTCTGGCAACTGATCTTCAATTTTATGTTGTTTGTTAGCTGCTGGTGTATCTTGATTATGTGTTGATACTTGCATTTTTTTATTTGTAATCTTCTATTACAATCCTCTTTCTGTTCTGGTCTGTTACTTCATTTGTCTTGTTTAACTTCAGTTATATCCATTTTACTTTTTATTGTTTCCCATCTACTTTTTATTTTCTATTAGTTCTGGTCAGAAACCCCTGGGCAGCAAAAAGGAAAGTAGTTTAGTACTTCTGGGTGTTTGGCATCACCCCCCATAGTGAGCAAGTACAACAGGTAGCATTGGTAGTCTGTTGATCCTGAGTGATCCCAGCTACAGTTTTGTTTTTCTTTCTTTTTTTTAGAAGAAGATCAGGACATCCAAGCACTGCTGGATAGTTGCTGAATGCAGGGCCTGCCTGTGGCATTATAATAACAGGCTAAGTCATTTGTAGTTCATAGTTTACCTTTGATTTTATAACTTCACACAGGGTACTATGAACGATGAGAGATCCAGTGGGATCACTCAGGGTCTAGTAGAGACCACCAATGTTGTGCGTTGATAGGCAAGGTGACCAACCTTGACATTCTTTCTTTTCTCTCCTGTTGTGACAAACACAAAATACACACACAGCTTACAGTGTGTTCTTTGTGTATGTTTTCTTCAGGTGTGAGTAGTTTTTTTGTTCTTGCTCTTCAGGGAGGGCCTTAGCCAAAAGCTAACAGTCCAAATCTCACCTGGAAATTCAACTCAGTCCTTGTCAGTTTTGGCATCAAACTTGTAATGGTTTAATCATTACAGGTTATTTACTGAAATATTTGTTCTAAAAGTTGCTAAGTATTTCTCACTTAGAAATTTTTTATTTTTTTATTTTCAGCTTAATTAGCTACAAATTGTTTCTACTAAGTGTTTCTCACTTAGATTTTTTTTTTGCTTTTCAGCTCCTTAAAAGCTGCTAAGTGTTTCTGCTAAGTGTTTCTCACTTAGAATTTTATTTTTATGTTCGTTTTCTATCCCTTCTCCTATCCCTTTTGTTCAAAATAAGCGGGAGGAAATTCTCTCATTCACGCTAAGATGCACTCTGAACTTTGATTTTTTGATCTGAGTGTGAGGGAATGACCTGTTAGTGCATTGGGCATAGGCTGGGCTGCAGTTTAGATGTCTTAGGTGTTAATAGGGGGTTCCTCTTAGCATTTTTCTTTGTTCCCACCTTATGATTTTCTTGAAGAAAAAAAATAGAAGTCATAATGGTGCTTCCCTCTGGAAGGGTTGTAAGCCATGGTGTCCAACTAAATTAAAGGACAAGTCTGGGATAATCCCTGCCAGAGGGGCGAGTATTCTACCATGGTTGAAATACTCTGGCAACTGATCTTCAATTTTATGTTGTTTGTTAGCTGCTGGTGTATCTTGATTATGTGTTGATACTTGCATTTTTTTATTTGTAATCTTCTATTACAATCCTCTTTCTGTTCTGGTCTGTTACTTCATTTGTCTTGTTTAACTTCAGTTATATCCATTTTACTTTTTATTGTTTCCCATCTACTTTTTATTTTCTATTAGTTCTGGTCAGAAACCCCTGGGCAGCAAAAAGGAAAGTAGTTTAGTACTTCTGGGTGTTTGGCATCACCCCCCATAGTGAGCAAGTACAACAGGTAGCATTGGTAGTCTGTTGATCCTGAGTGATCCCAGCTACAGTTTTGTTTTTCTTTCTTTTTTTTAGAAGAAGATCAGGACATCCAAGCACTGCTGGATAGTTGCTGAATGCAGGGCCTGCCTGTGGCATTATAATAACAGGCTAAGTCATTTGTAGTTCATAGTTTACCTTTGATTTTATAACTTCACACAGGGTACTATGAACGATGAGAGATCCAGTGGGATCACTCAGGGTCTAGTAGAGACCACCAATGTTGTGCGTTGATAGGCAAGGTGACCAACCTTGACATTCTTTCTTTTCTCTCCTGTTGTGACAAACACAAAATACACACACAGCTTACAGTGTGTTCTTTGTGTATGTTTTCTTCAGGTGTGAGTAGTTTTTTTGTTCTTGCTCTTCAGGGAGGGCCTTAGCCAAAAGCTAACAGTCCAAATCTCACCTGGAAATTCAACTCAGTCCTTGTCAGTTTTGGCATCAAACTTGTAATGGTTTAATCATTACAGGTTATTTACTGAAATATTTGTTCTAAAAGTTGCTAAGTATTTCTCACTTAGAAATTTTTTATTTTTTTATTTTCAGCTTAATTAGCTACAAATTGTTTCTACTAAGTGTTTCTCACTTAGATTTTTTTTTTGCTTTTCAGCTCCTTAAAAGCTGCTAAGTGTTTCTGCTAAGTGTTTCTCACTTAGAATTTTATTTTTATGTTCGTTTTCTATCCCTTCTCCTATCCCTTTTGTTCAAAATAAGCGGGAGGAAATTCTCTCATTCACGCTAAGATGCACTCTGAACTTTGATTTTTTGATCTGAGTGTGAGGGAATGACCTGTTAGTGCATTGGGCATAGGCTGGGCTGCAGTTTAGATGTCTTAGGTGTTAATAGGGGGTTCCTCTTAGCATTTTTCTTTGTTCCCACCTTATGATTTTCTTGAAGAAAAAAAATAGAAGTCATAATGGTGCTTCCCTCTGGAAGGGTTGTAAGCCATGGTGTCCAACTAAATTAAAGGACAAGTCTGGGATAATCCCTGCCAGAGGGGCGAGTATTCTACCATGGTTGAAATACTCTGGCAACTGATCTTCAATTTTATGTTGTTTGTTAGCTGCTGGTGTATTGTATTCTGTTTTCTTGTTCTTTTTTTAATTTATTTCAAACAGGGCAACAGGGGGAAAGTTTGGTTTGTATCCCCTGGGTGTTTAGCGTCACCTGTTGAGGTGTAATGTATTCTGTTTACTTCTATCCCTTTGTTTTTTTTTTTTTTTTTTTTTTTTTATTTCAAACAGGACAGCAGGGGGAAAGTTTGTTTCGTACCCCCCGGGTGCTTAGCGTCACCCTCCATGCGATGCTTGTGCAGGGAGAGCCAAGGGTCGAGAACCCTGGAGATTACCTTTGTTTCTTTTTGTGACTGGATTGCAGTGGCGCAACCCATCACCCCACCTGTTGGTATCTTTTTATTTTTTTTATTTAAAGAAAAAAGCAGGCTAAGTCGCCTGAGCTGGCATCGCCAGAATATTTAACTTCACATGGCAATGTCAGCTCGTGAAGGGATCCAGTTGGATCAAAGGTTTTCTCCCCCCCACTCTATTTATCGTCATAGGTGCGCACCTTCGAACAGGAAGGCCAACACTGACGGAATTTTTTACTTCTCTTCCCAGGGTTGAACCTTGGGAAAAAAACAAACAATAAACACAGTGTAGACAAACACCCGCCGGACATCTGCAGAGCAGCGATCGATGTCGATGTCTTCGTTGTCGAACTTCCTGGCGTTTATGTTTTTGTTTTTAACAACAGCACAACACCAACTAACAGGTTTGTCCCATTGCCCGTTCTTTCTTGTTTCCCTTTGCCGCCGGAAGAACGAAGGTCGACGGAGGTCCGAAGCATTGCTTGCGATGATGTTCCGGTATGTGTTGCGTCTCTGTTATTTGTTTGTTTCAACTCAATTGGTTCATCTCAGGTTTTAGAAGTCTTCGTCCTGTTCGTTGGGAAGGGCCTGAATCAAAAGTTCACTGCCCCTATTCCTCTCCCAAATTTCTTATTCAGCTCTTGATTATGTGTTGATACTTGCATTTTTTTATTTGTAATCTTCTATTACAATCCTCTTTCTGTTCTGGTCTGTTACTTCATTTGTCTTGTTTAACTTCAGTTATATCCATTTTACTTTTTATTGTTTCCCATCTACTTTTTATTTTCTATTAGTTCTGGTCAGAAACCCCTGGGCAGCAAAAAGGAAAGTAGTTTAGTACTTCTGGGTGTTTGGCATCACCCCCCATAGTGAGCAAGTACAACAGGTAGCATTGGTAGTCTGTTGATCCTGAGTGATCCCAGCTACAGTTTTGTTTTTCTTTCTTTTTTTTAGAAGAAGATCAGGACATCCAAGCACTGCTGGATAGTTGCTGAATGCAGGGCCTGCCTGTGGCATTATAATAACAGGCTAAGTCATTTGTAGTTCATAGTTTACCTTTGATTTTATAACTTCACACAGGGTACTATGAACGATGAGAGATCCAGTGGGATCACTCAGGGTCTAGTAGAGACCACCAATGTTGTGCGTTGATAGGCAAGGTGACCAACCTTGACATTCTTTCTTTTCTCTCCTGTTGTGACAAACACAAAATACACACACAGCTTACAGTGTGTTCTTTGTGTATGTTTTCTTCAGGTGTGAGTAGTTTTTTTGTTCTTGCTCTTCAGGGAGGGCCTTAGCCAAAAGCTAACAGTCCAAATCTCACCTGGAAATTCAACTCAGTCCTTGTCAGTTTTGGCATCAAACTTGTAATGGTTTAATCATTACAGGTTATTTACTGAAATATTTGTTCTAAAAGTTGCTAAGTATTTCTCACTTAGAAATTTTTTATTTTTTTATTTTCAGCTTAATTAGCTACAAATTGTTTCTACTAAGTGTTTCTCACTTAGATTTTTTTTTTGCTTTTCAGCTCCTTAAAAGCTGCTAAGTGTTTCTGCTAAGTGTTTCTCACTTAGAATTTTATTTTTATGTTCGTTTTCTATCCCTTCTCCTATCCCTTTTGTTCAAAATAAGCGGGAGGAAATTCTCTCATTCACGCTAAGATGCACTCTGAACTTTGATTTTTTGATCTGAGTGTGAGGGAATGACCTGTTAGTGCATTGGGCATAGGCTGGGCTGCAGTTTAGATGTCTTAGGTGTTAATAGGGGGTTCCTCTTAGCATTTTTCTTTGTTCCCACCTTATGATTTTCTTGAAGAAAAAAAATAGAAGTCATAATGGTGCTTCCCTCTGGAAGGGTTGTAAGCCATGGTGTCCAACTAAATTAAAGGACAAGTCTGGGATAATCCCTGCCAGAGGGGCGAGTATTCTACCATGGTTGAAATACTCTGGCAACTGATCTTCAATTTTATGTTGTTTGTTAGCTGCTGGTGTATTGTATTCTGTTTTCTTGTTCTTTTTTTAATTTATTTCAAACAGGGCAACAGGGGGAAAGTTTGGTTTGTATCCCCTGGGTGTTTAGCGTCACCTGTTGAGGTGTAATGTATTCTGTTTACTTCTATCCCTTTGTTTTTTTTTTTTTTTTTTTTTTTTTATTTCAAACAGGACAGCAGGGGGAAAGTTTGTTTCGTACCCCCCGGGTGCTTAGCGTCACCCTCCATGCGATGCTTGCGCAGGGAGAGCCAAGGGTCGAGAACCCTGGAGATTACCTTTGTTTCTTTTTGTGACTGGATTGCAGTGGCGCAACCCATCACCCCACCTGTTGGTATCTTTTTATTTTTTTTATTTAAAGAAAAAAGCAGGCTAAGTCGCCTGAGCTGGCATCGCCAGAATATTTAACTTCACATGGCAATGTCAGCTCGTGAAGGGATCCAGTTGGATCAAAGGTTTTCTCCCCCCCACTCTATTTATCGTCATAGGTGCGCACCTTCGAACAGGAAGGCCAACACTGACGGAATTTTTTACTTCTCTTCCCAGGGTTGAACCTTGGGAAAAAAACAAACAATAAACACAGTGTAGACAAACACCCGCCGGACATCTGCAGAGCAGCGATCGATGTCGATGTCTTCGTTGTCGAACTTCCTGGCGTTTATGTTTTTGTTTTTAACAACAGCACAACACCAACTAACAGGTTTGTCCCATTGCCCGTTCTTTCTTGTTTCCCTTTGCCGCCGGAAGAACGAAGGTCGACGGAGGTCCGAAGCATTGCTTGCGATGATGTTCCGGTATGTGTTGCGTCTCTGTTATTTGTTTGTTTCAACTCAATTGGTTCATCTCAGGTTTTAGAAGTCTTCGTCCTGTTCGTTGGGAAGGGCCTGAATCAAAAGTTCACTGCCCCTATTCCTCTCCCAAATTTCTTATTCAGCTCTTGATTATGTGTTGATACTTGCATTTTTTTATTTGTAATCTTCTATTACAATCCTCTTTCTGTTCTGGTCTGTTACTTCATTTGTCTTGTTTAACTTCAGTTATATCCATTTTACTTTTTATTGTTTCCCATCTACTTTTTATTTTCTATTAGTTCTGGTCAGAAACCCCTGGGCAGCAAAAAGGAAAGTAGTTTAGTACTTCTGGGTGTTTGGCATCACCCCCCATAGTGAGCAAGTACAACAGGTAGCATTGGTAGTCTGTTGATCCTGAGTGATCCCAGCTACAGTTTTGTTTTTCTTTCTTTTTTTTAGAAGAAGATCAGGACATCCAAGCACTGCTGGATAGTTGCTGAATGCAGGGCCTGCCTGTGGCATTATAATAACAGGCTAAGTCATTTGTAGTTCATAGTTTACCTTTGATTTTATAACTTCACACAGGGTACTATGAACGATGAGAGATCCAGTGGGATCACTCAGGGTCTAGTAGAGACCACCAATGTTGTGCGTTGATAGGCAAGGTGACCAACCTTGACATTCTTTCTTTTCTCTCCTGTTGTGACAAACACAAAATACACACACAGCTTACAGTGTGTTCTTTGTGTATGTTTTCTTCAGGTGTGAGTAGTTTTTTTGTTCTTGCTCTTCAGGGAGGGCCTTAGCCAAAAGCTAACAGTCCAAATCTCACCTGGAAATTCAACTCAGTCCTTGTCAGTTTTGGCATCAAACTTGTAATGGTTTAATCATTACAGGTTATTTACTGAAATATTTGTTCTAAAAGTTGCTAAGTATTTCTCACTTAGAAATTTTTTATTTTTTTATTTTCAGCTTAATTAGCTACAAATTGTTTCTACTAAGTGTTTCTCACTTAGATTTTTTTTTTGCTTTTCAGCTCCTTAAAAGCTGCTAAGTGTTTCTGCTAAGTGTTTCTCACTTAGAATTTTATTTTTATGTTCGTTTTCTATCCCTTCTCCTATCCCTTTTGTTCAAAATAAGCGGGAGGAAATTCTCTCATTCACGCTAAGATGCACTCTGAACTTTGATTTTTTGATCTGAGTGTGAGGGAATGACCTGTTAGTGCATTGGGCATAGGCTGGGCTGCAGTTTAGATGTCTTAGGTGTTAATAGGGGGTTCCTCTTAGCATTTTTCTTTGTTCCCACCTTATGATTTTCTTGAAGAAAAAAAATAGAAGTCATAATGGTGCTTCCCTCTGGAAGGGTTGTAAGCCATGGTGTCCAACTAAATTAAAGGACAAGTCTGGGATAATCCCTGCCAGAGGGGCGAGTATTCTACCATGGTTGAAATACTCTGGCAACTGATCTTCAATTTTATGTTGTTTGTTAGCTGCTGGTGTATCTTGATTATGTGTTGATACTTGCATTTTTTTATTTGTAATCTTCTATTACAATCCTCTTTCTGTTCTGGTCTGTTACTTCATTTGTCTTGTTTAACTTCAGTTATATCCATTTTACTTTTTATTGTTTCCCATCTACTTTTTATTTTCTATTAGTTCTGGTCAGAAACCCCTGGGCAGCAAAAAGGAAAGTAGTTTAGTACTTCTGGGTGTTTGGCATCACCCCCCATAGTGAGCAAGTACAACAGGTAGCATTGGTAGTCTGTTGATCCTGAGTGATCCCAGCTACAGTTTTGTTTTTCTTTCTTTTTTTTAGAAGAAGATCAGGACATCCAAGCACTGCTGGATAGTTGCTGAATGCAGGGCCTGCCTGTGGCATTATAATAACAGGCTAAGTCATTTGTAGTTCATAGTTTACCTTTGATTTTATAACTTCACACAGGGTACTATGAACGATGAGAGATCCAGTGGGATCACTCAGGGTCTAGTAGAGACCACCAATGTTGTGCGTTGATAGGCAAGGTGACCAACCTTGACATTCTTTCTTTTCTCTCCTGTTGTGACAAACACAAAATACACACACAGCTTACAGTGTGTTCTTTGTGTATGTTTTCTTCAGGTGTGAGTAGTTTTTTTGTTCTTGCTCTTCAGGGAGGGCCTTAGCCAAAAGCTAACAGTCCAAATCTCACCTGGAAATTCAACTCAGTCCTTGTCAGTTTTGGCATCAAACTTGTAATGGTTTAATCATTACAGGTTATTTACTGAAATATTTGTTCTAAAAGTTGCTAAGTATTTCTCACTTAGAAATTTTTTATTTTTTTATTTTCAGCTTAATTAGCTACAAATTGTTTCTACTAAGTGTTTCTCACTTAGATTTTTTTTTTGCTTTTCAGCTCCTTAAAAGCTGCTAAGTGTTTCTGCTAAGTGTTTCTCACTTAGAATTTTATTTTTATGTTCGTTTTCTATCCCTTCTCCTATCCCTTTTGTTCAAAATAAGCGGGAGGAAATTCTCTCATTCACGCTAAGATGCACTCTGAACTTTGATTTTTTGATCTGAGTGTGAGGGAATGACCTGTTAGTGCATTGGGCATAGGCTGGGCTGCAGTTTAGATGTCTTAGGTGTTAATAGGGGGTTCCTCTTAGCATTTTTCTTTGTTCCCACCTTATGATTTTCTTGAAGAAAAAAAATAGAAGTCATAATGGTGCTTCCCTCTGGAAGGGTTGTAAGCCATGGTGTCCAACTAAATTAAAGGACAAGTCTGGGATAATCCCTGCCAGAGGGGCGAGTATTCTACCATGGTTGAAATACTCTGGCAACTGATCTTCAATTTTATGTTGTTTGTTAGCTGCTGGTGTATCTTGATTATGTGTTGATACTTGCATTTTTTTATTTGTAATCTTCTATTACAATCCTCTTTCTGTTCTGGTCTGTTACTTCATTTGTCTTGTTTAACTTCAGTTATATCCATTTTACTTTTTATTGTTTCCCATCTACTTTTTATTTTCTATTAGTTCTGGTCAGAAACCCCTGGGCAGCAAAAAGGAAAGTAGTTTAGTACTTCTGGGTGTTTGGCATCACCCCCCATAGTGAGCAAGTACAACAGGTAGCATTGGTAGTCTGTTGATCCTGAGTGATCCCAGCTACAGTTTTGTTTTTCTTTCTTTTTTTTAGAAGAAGATCAGGACATCCAAGCACTGCTGGATAGTTGCTGAATGCAGGGCCTGCCTGTGGCATTATAATAACAGGCTAAGTCATTTGTAGTTCATAGTTTACCTTTGATTTTATAACTTCACACAGGGTACTATGAACGATGAGAGATCCAGTGGGATCACTCAGGGTCTAGTAGAGACCACCAATGTTGTGCGTTGATAGGCAAGGTGACCAACCTTGACATTCTTTCTTTTCTCTCCTGTTGTGACAAACACAAAATACACACACAGCTTACAGTGTGTTCTTTGTGTATGTTTTCTTCAGGTGTGAGTAGTTTTTTTGTTCTTGCTCTTCAGGGAGGGCCTTAGCCAAAAGCTAACAGTCCAAATCTCACCTGGAAATTCAACTCAGTCCTTGTCAGTTTTGGCATCAAACTTGTAATGGTTTAATCATTACAGGTTATTTACTGAAATATTTGTTCTAAAAGTTGCTAAGTATTTCTCACTTAGAAATTTTTTATTTTTTTATTTTCAGCTTAATTAGCTACAAATTGTTTCTACTAAGTGTTTCTCACTTAGATTTTTTTTTTGCTTTTCAGCTCCTTAAAAGCTGCTAAGTGTTTCTGCTAAGTGTTTCTCACTTAGAATTTTATTTTTATGTTCGTTTTCTATCCCTTCTCCTATCCCTTTTGTTCAAAATAAGCGGGAGGAAATTCTCTCATTCACGCTAAGATGCACTCTGAACTTTGATTTTTTGATCTGAGTGTGAGGGAATGACCTGTTAGTGCATTGGGCATAGGCTGGGCTGCAGTTTAGATGTCTTAGGTGTTAATAGGGGGTTCCTCTTAGCATTTTTCTTTGTTCCCACCTTATGATTTTCTTGAAGAAAAAAAATAGAAGTCATAATGGTGCTTCCCTCTGGAAGGGTTGTAAGCCATGGTGTCCAACTAAATTAAAGGACAAGTCTGGGATAATCCCTGCCAGAGGGGCGAGTATTCTACCATGGTTGAAATACTCTGGCAACTGATCTTCAATTTTATGTTGTTTGTTAGCTGCTGGTGTATCTTGATTATGTGTTGATACTTGCATTTTTTTATTTGTAATCTTCTATTACAATCCTCTTTCTGTTCTGGTCTGTTACTTCATTTGTCTTGTTTAACTTCAGTTATATCCATTTTACTTTTTATTGTTTCCCATCTACTTTTTATTTTCTATTAGTTCTGGTCAGAAACCCCTGGGCAGCAAAAAGGAAAGTAGTTTAGTACTTCTGGGTGTTTGGCATCACCCCCCATAGTGAGCAAGTACAACAGGTAGCATTGGTAGTCTGTTGATCCTGAGTGATCCCAGCTACAGTTTTGTTTTTCTTTCTTTTTTTTAGAAGAAGATCAGGACATCCAAGCACTGCTGGATAGTTGCTGAATGCAGGGCCTGCCTGTGGCATTATAATAACAGGCTAAGTCATTTGTAGTTCATAGTTTACCTTTGATTTTATAACTTCACACAGGGTACTATGAACGATGAGAGATCCAGTGGGATCACTCAGGGTCTAGTAGAGACCACCAATGTTGTGCGTTGATAGGCAAGGTGACCAACCTTGACATTCTTTCTTTTCTCTCCTGTTGTGACAAACACAAAATACACACACAGCTTACAGTGTGTTCTTTGTGTATGTTTTCTTCAGGTGTGAGTAGTTTTTTTGTTCTTGCTCTTCAGGGAGGGCCTTAGCCAAAAGCTAACAGTCCAAATCTCACCTGGAAATTCAACTCAGTCCTTGTCAGTTTTGGCATCAAACTTGTAATGGTTTAATCATTACAGGTTATTTACTGAAATATTTGTTCTAAAAGTTGCTAAGTATTTCTCACTTAGAAATTTTTTATTTTTTTATTTTCAGCTTAATTAGCTACAAATTGTTTCTACTAAGTGTTTCTCACTTAGATTTTTTTTTTGCTTTTCAGCTCCTTAAAAGCTGCTAAGTGTTTCTGCTAAGTGTTTCTCACTTAGAATTTTATTTTTATGTTCGTTTTCTATCCCTTCTCCTATCCCTTTTGTTCAAAATAAGCGGGAGGAAATTCTCTCATTCACGCTAAGATGCACTCTGAACTTTGATTTTTTGATCTGAGTGTGAGGGAATGACCTGTTAGTGCATTGGGCATAGGCTGGGCTGCAGTTTAGATGTCTTAGGTGTTAATAGGGGGTTCCTCTTAGCATTTTTCTTTGTTCCCACCTTATGATTTTCTTGAAGAAAAAAAATAGAAGTCATAATGGTGCTTCCCTCTGGAAGGGTTGTAAGCCATGGTGTCCAACTAAATTAAAGGACAAGTCTGGGATAATCCCTGCCAGAGGGGCGAGTATTCTACCATGGTTGAAATACTCTGGCAACTGATCTTCAATTTTATGTTGTTTGTTAGCTGCTGGTGTATCTTGATTATGTGTTGATACTTGCATTTTTTTATTTGTAATCTTCTATTACAATCCTCTTTCTGTTCTGGTCTGTTACTTCATTTGTCTTGTTTAACTTCAGTTATATCCATTTTACTTTTTATTGTTTCCCATCTACTTTTTATTTTCTATTAGTTCTGGTCAGAAACCCCTGGGCAGCAAAAAGGAAAGTAGTTTAGTACTTCTGGGTGTTTGGCATCACCCCCCATAGTGAGCAAGTACAACAGGTAGCATTGGTAGTCTGTTGATCCTGAGTGATCCCAGCTACAGTTTTGTTTTTCTTTCTTTTTTTTAGAAGAAGATCAGGACATCCAAGCACTGCTGGATAGTTGCTGAATGCAGGGCCTGCCTGTGGCATTATAATAACAGGCTAAGTCATTTGTAGTTCATAGTTTACCTTTGATTTTATAACTTCACACAGGGTACTATGAACGATGAGAGATCCAGTGGGATCACTCAGGGTCTAGTAGAGACCACCAATGTTGTGCGTTGATAGGCAAGGTGACCAACCTTGACATTCTTTCTTTTCTCTCCTGTTGTGACAAACACAAAATACACACACAGCTTACAGTGTGTTCTTTGTGTATGTTTTCTTCAGGTGTGAGTAGTTTTTTTGTTCTTGCTCTTCAGGGAGGGCCTTAGCCAAAAGCTAACAGTCCAAATCTCACCTGGAAATTCAACTCAGTCCTTGTCAGTTTTGGCATCAAACTTGTAATGGTTTAATCATTACAGGTTATTTACTGAAATATTTGTTCTAAAAGTTGCTAAGTATTTCTCACTTAGAAATTTTTTATTTTTTTATTTTCAGCTTAATTAGCTACAAATTGTTTCTACTAAGTGTTTCTCACTTAGATTTTTTTTTTGCTTTTCAGCTCCTTAAAAGCTGCTAAGTGTTTCTGCTAAGTGTTTCTCACTTAGAATTTTATTTTTATGTTCGTTTTCTATCCCTTCTCCTATCCCTTTTGTTCAAAATAAGCGGGAGGAAATTCTCTCATTCACGCTAAGATGCACTCTGAACTTTGATTTTTTGATCTGAGTGTGAGGGAATGACCTGTTAGTGCATTGGGCATAGGCTGGGCTGCAGTTTAGATGTCTTAGGTGTTAATAGGGGGTTCCTCTTAGCATTTTTCTTTGTTCCCACCTTATGATTTTCTTGAAGAAAAAAAATAGAAGTCATAATGGTGCTTCCCTCTGGAAGGGTTGTAAGCCATGGTGTCCAACTAAATTAAAGGACAAGTCTGGGATAATCCCTGCCAGAGGGGCGAGTATTCTACCATGGTTGAAATACTCTGGCAACTGATCTTCAATTTTATGTTGTTTGTTAGCTGCTGGTGTATCTTGATTATGTGTTGATACTTGCATTTTTTTATTTGTAATCTTCTATTACAATCCTCTTTCTGTTCTGGTCTGTTACTTCATTTGTCTTGTTTAACTTCAGTTATATCCATTTTACTTTTTATTGTTTCCCATCTACTTTTTATTTTCTATTAGTTCTGGTCAGAAACTCCTGGGCAGCAAGAAGGAAAGCAGTTTTGTACTTCTGGGTGTTTGGCATCACCCCCCATAGTGAGCAAGTACAACAGGTAGCATTGGTAGTCTGTTGATCCTGAGTGATCCCAGCTACAGTTTTGTTTTTCTTTCTTTTTTTTAGAAGAAGATCAGGACATCCAAGCACTGCTGGATAGTTGCTGAATGCAGGGCCTGCCTGTGGCATTATAATAACAGGCTAAGTCATTTGTAGTTCATAGTTTACCTTTGATTTTATAACTTCACACAGGGTACTATGAACGATGAGAGATCCAGTGGGATCACTCAGGGTCTAGTAGAGACCACCAATGTTGTGCGTTGATAGGCAAGGTGACCAACCTTGACATTCTTTCTTTTCTCTCCTGTTGTGACAAACACAAAATACACACACAGCTTACAGTGTGTTCTTTGTGTATGTTTTCTTCAGGTGTGAGTAGTTTTTTTGTTCTTGCTCTTCAGGGAGGGCCTTAGCCAAAAGCTAACAGTCCAAATCTCACCTGGAAATTCAACTCAGTCCTTGTCAGTTTTGGCATCAAACTTGTAATGGTTTAATCATTACAGGTTATTTACTGAAATATTTGTTCTAAAAGTTGCTAAGTATTTCTCACTTAGAAATTTTTTATTTTTTTATTTTCAGCTTAATTAGCTACAAATTGTTTCTACTAAGTGTTTCTCACTTAGATTTTTTTTTTGCTTTTCAGCTCCTTAAAAGCTGCTAAGTGTTTCTGCTAAGTGTTTCTCACTTAGAATTTTATTTTTATGTTCGTTTTCTATCCCTTCTCCTATCCCTTTTGTTCAAAATAAGCGGGAGGAAATTCGACTATGTCGATTACTTTCTATTTTCCGTCCTGGTCAAGACGCTAAACTGATTGTTTTTTTTTTCAAAATTAATAAAAAAGAATATAAAAAAAAAAAAAAAAAAAAAGAATAAACAATGTTATCATTGTTTTTTTTTATTGTTCGACTTTGTTGACTAATTTCTATTTTCCGTTTTTTTTCTTTAAAAAATAAATAAAAAGAATTTAAAATAAATAAAAAAGAATAAACAATGTTATCATTGTTTTTTTATCGATCGACTATGTCGATCACTTTCTATTTTCCGTCCTGGTCAAGACGCTAAACTGATTGTTTTTTTTTCAAAATTAATAAAAAAGAATATAAAAAAAAATAAAAAAAAAGAATAAACAATGTTATCATTGTTTTTTTTTTATCGTTCGACTTTGTCGACTAATTTCTATTTTCCGTTTCTTTTCTTTAAAGAATAAATAAAAAGAATTTAAAATAAAAAAAAAGAATAAACAATGTTATCATTGTTTTTTTTTATCGATCGACTATGTCGATCACTTTCTATTTTCCGTCCTGGTCAAGACGCTAAACTGATTGTTTTTTTTTTTCAAAATTAATAAAAAAGAATATAAAAAAATACAAAAAAAAGAATAAACAATGTTATCATTGTTTTTTTTATCGTTCGACTTTGTCGACTAATTTCTATTTTCCGTTTTTTTTTTCTTTAAAAAATAAATAAAAAGAATTTAAAATAAAAAAAAAGAATAAACAATGTTATCATTGTTTTTTTATCGATCGACTATGTCGATCACTTTCTATTTTCCGTCCTGGTCAAGACGCTAAACTGATTGTTTTTTTTCAAAATTAATAAAAAAGAATAAAAAAAAAAAAAAAAAAAGAATAAACAATGTTATCATTGTTTTTTTTATCGTTCGACTTTGTTGACTAATTTCTATTTTCCGTTTTTTTTCTTTAAAAAATAAATAAAAAGAATTTAAATAAAAAAAAAGAATAAACAATGTTATCATTGTTTTTTTATCGATCGACTATGTCGATCACTTTCTATTTTCCGTCCTGGTCAAGACGCTAAACTGATTGTTTTTTTTTCAAAATTAATAAAAAAGAATATAAAAAAAAAAAAAAAAAAAGAATAAACAATGTTATCAGTGTTTTTTTTTTATCGTTCGACTTTGTCGACTAATTTCTATTTTCCGTTTCTTTTCTTTAAAGAATAAATAAAAAGAATTTAAAATAAAAAAAAAGAATAAACAATGTTATCATTGTTTTTTTATCGATCGACTATGTCGATCACTTTCTATTTTCCGTCCTGGTCAAGACGCTAAACTGATTGTTTTTTTTTTTCATAATTAATAAAAAAGAATATAAAAAAAAAAAAAAAAAAGGAAAAACAATGTTATCATTGTTTTTTTTATCGTTCGACTTTGTCGACTAATTTCTATTTTCCGTTTTTTTTTTCTTTAAAAAATAAATAAAAAGAATTTAAAATAAAAAAAAAGAATAAACAATGTTATCATTGTTTTTTTATCGATCGACTATGTCGATCACTTTCTATTTTCCGTCCTGGTCAAGACGCTAAACTGATTGTTTTTTTTTTCAAAATAAAAAAAAAATATTAAAAAAAAAAAATAAAAAAAAAGAATAAACAATGTTATCATTGTTTTTTTTTATCGTTCGACTTTGTTGACTAATTTCTATTTTCCGTTTTTTTTTCTTTAAAAAATTAATAAAAAGAATTTAAAAAAAAAAAAAAAAAAAAAGGAATAAACAATGTTATCATTGTTTTTTTTATCGATCGACTATGTCGATTACTTTCTATTTTCCGTCCTGGTCAAGACGCTAAACTGATTGTTTTTTTTTTCAAAATAAAAAAAAAATATTAAAAAAAAAAAATAAAAAAAAAGAATAAACAATGTTATCATTGTTTTTTTTTATCGTTCGACTTTGTTGACTAATTTCTATTTTCCGTTTTTTTTCTTTAAAAATAAATAAAAAGAATTTAAAAAAAAAAAAAAAAAAAAAAGAATAAACAATGTTATCATTGTTTTTTTTATCGATCGACTATGTCGATTACTTTCTATTTTCCGTCCTGGTCAAGACGCTAAACTGATTGTTTTTTTTTTCAAAATTAATAAAAAAGAATATAAAAAAATACAAAAAAAAGAATAAACAATGTTATCATTGTTTTTTTTTATCGTTCGACTTTGTCGACTAATTTCTATTTTCCGTTTTTTTTCTTTAAAAAATAAATAAAAAGAATTTAAAATAAAAAAAAAAAAGAATAAACAATGTTATCATTGTTTTTTTTATCGATCGACTATGTCGATTACTTACTATTTTCCGTCCTGGTCAAGACGCTAAACTGATTGTTTTTTCTTTAAAATAATTAAAAAGATTTAAAAAAAAAAAAAAAAAAAAAAAATGAATAAACAATGTTATCATTGTTTTTTTTTCTATCGATCAACTATGTCGATTAATTTCTATTTTCCGTCCTGATCGAGACGCTAAACTGATTGTTTCCTTTTTTTAAATAATAAACATACTTGTACCCCTTTAAAGGGGGCAAAATAAAGGGGAAATTAAAGGGCTTTTAATGCCCTTTAATTTCCGTAATTCCAAAATAAAGGGGAAATAAAGGGCTTTTAATCCAAATAAAGGGCTTTTTTTCCTTTTTTTCCAAAATAAAGGGGAAATAAAGGGGAAATAAGCGGAATAAAGGGGGGTGGGAAAGCCCCTTTATTTCCGCTTTATTTAATAAATCCCAAGGCACCCACCACGCTGCGTCATCCTAAGCCGGAAAGGAAAATTACTCGAAAGTCGGGGCAGTTCGAACGTCAGCATTCACATCAGCAAGCAACCAGTCCTGAGTACTTAAAGAACCCAACCATTACGTGTATCAGTCACAGTCACACTTAGTATAGCGTTAGTACAGAGGACACGGATCTGCTATGCAGGGAAGTGACTTGAACTCGTTCAACTACTGCAACTGGAAATATTACTGCGCTGAATAATTACTGCAGGGAAATATTACTGCGCGGAAAAATTAGTGCGGTTTTTTTAAGAAAAAATTAGTGCAGTTTTTTCCACTTGGTGGTAGAAAAAAATTTGGTTGCTTTTTTGCTGTGTAAGGCACCAGCAGAAAAATGCAGCTGGAAAAAAGTCGATTCTGAGTAGAAATATTAGTGCGGTGGAAATATTACTGCGTGGAAAAATTAGTGCGGTTTTTTGCAGATTTGGAAATTAGTGCGGTTTTTTCCGCGCAGTAATATTTCCAGTTGCAGTAATTAATGTGTGTAGATATAAGCGCCGCGAATTGACGGGTCTGAAGTTATGCTTTCCGAAGAGAGCAACCACCCACGCGAGTGTTATTTTGACGCTATAACCTGTGACTTTCAACACGTAACAACCAGGGATAATTCTCAGTAAGGCCGCCGTCACCGTGAAGCTGCTACGAATATAACCCAACAAACTAGCAATTCCTCCAACCTTTTTCGTCAGTCGGGATTGTTACACGCCGGAAAAGGAAACTACTCGAAAGTCGGGGCAGTTCGAACGTCAGCATTCACATTAGCAAGCAACCAGTCTTGAGAACCCAACCATTACGTGCATCAGCCACAGTTAACCTGCAACTTTCAACATGTAACAACCAGGGATAATTCTCAATAAGGCCGCCGTCACCGTGAAGCTGCTACGAATAACAGTTCGAACGTCAGCATTCACATTAGCAAGCAACCAGTCTTGAGAACCCAATCATTACGTAACATGTAACAACCAGGGATAATTCTCAATAAGGCCGCCGTCACCGTGAAGCTGCTACGAACATAACCCAACAAACTAGCAATTCCACTCACTTCGAACGCACTCAGCCAGAGAGCTTGCCAACAGAACAGAACGCAAGGTTACTTTCGGGTCCAATCTTCGCCGTGAGCCTGGTGTCTTGTGCTGGGCTGGGTTTCCAGAGGGCCTCACCATGCACACAAACTCCTGGATGGGACGATCGAGGGAATCAACCAAGCCGAGAACTGAACCGGAAGGATAGGCTTACAAGACTAACCTGAAGTAAACTTCAGAGCTTCGCTTTCCAGCATGCCGAAACAGAGCCATGGAAGGGGATTACACAACAACCTCATTAAACCCACTGGCCACCCCGTGCATAGTCGCCGCCAATGGTTATTACTATCCAAAGCGCTAACACGAGGCACCACACATTCGTAAGAAGGGAGTCCTACCGGAACGGACCACGCATCTGATTCTACTGGTTAAAGCAACTCCGAAAGAATGTATTCTCCATGATTTCAGACATGTAACTTTTGGATATCATGCTCCTGTCTAATTGTTCCCACATAAGCTTTTGTCTTGAGAGATTGAAAATAAAGTTTGTAGTAATAGCCTAAAGAGAGGAGAAAGTTTTTATTTTAAAATTGCGAGAAAAAATGATGTCAAGTCAAATTGACCAGGTATTTCTCTGACAATCTTGGCTGTCAGCGGCAGCGTAGTAAATGACTGCAGATAAATAAATACCACGTGAACATAGTTGAGCACCACTTGCTTATGTAACCGCAACAGTTTTTTATAAAACCCATGAGTATTTAATTAATAATTATATTGTCTTGAAAACTTGAAGGGGGTTAACTGTTGGATTTCATACGTAAAATACAAGACGAACGCCTGCTTTGGACACGCTGGTTTGTTCACAGTAACTTCGGTGGTCTACCCACCAATTGATACTCACTGACAGATTTAATTATCATCCATTGCAATCTTCAGAATGCAAAAGCACTTGAAGTTACGATTCCTCTCAGCTGCATACACATCTCTTTTTTCCGTGTTGTCATTCAGTGCAGTACGGAATCGAGTTATTCAACTGTGAATTAATCACCAAGACGAACACCAGGAAGGGGGGCGTTTGAGTTTGATTTGTAAAATACAACTATATCATCATAACGATATTTAACATCATAAGGAAACCGCTAGCTACCATGCTGGTAACTGACCAACTCAGTCAACTCACTAATCTTTGGCCACCGTTCCGACTTTCTTTCCTTTCACACCGACAGTCCTCTAACAGACTAATCACGTATCGAAAAAAACAGCGAAGGTCGAGCAACTTAATACCTCGTGCCGAAATTCTTGTGAGGAACTCAAGAATTTTTGCTGAAAAAAAAATTTCCAAAAAAAAAATTCCTCACAATAATAATTCCTTACCAGATCACCAAAGGAAACCCCCAGTAAAAATTTTTCCTTGATCAGGAATTATTTTTGTGGGAGAAGAATCTTGTGAAATAACGATTTTTGAGGAGAAATTCCTTGCAAGGATAATTCCTGCAATAAGAATATAGGAAAGAAAATTAAAAAAGAACTTTTTTAAGTGACGCTGGTTGTCCACTGGTATGATTGTGGATTTGCATTCGCTAGGCTGCAGGTTCGAGTCCTGGTGGAGGATTTTTTTTTTAATTAAAAGCCCTTTATTTTTATTTTTCCAAATTAAAGGGGAATTAAATCCCCTTTAATTTTAAAATAAAGGGCCCTTTAATTCATTAAATCCCCTTTAATTCCCCTTTATTTCATTAAATTGGAAAATAAAGGGGAATTAATTAAAAGCCCTTTAATATTAAAAGCCCTTTATTTCCGCTTTAATTTTTAATTCCCCTTTAAAGGGGTACAAGTATGAATAAATAAGAAAAAAAAAAAAAAAAAAAAAAAAAAAGAGCATCTCCCTGCTATCCCTCATATCCCCACAATAATATTATACCTTTTCATTTTCTCTTTCCTTTTCTGGTCTTTTTTTTTTCTTTTTTTTCCTTTTTCATACAACGTTTTTTATTTATATATATATATATATATTTTTTTTTTTTTTTTTTCATGTTTGATTATTTCCTCTTCATTTTTTTTTTTTCTTTTCTTTTCTTTTCTTTCTTTTTTTTTTTTTTTTCCTCTGCCTCTCTCTTAATTCTGTTCGTTTCTTTGAAACGAAAATTCATTTGAATATTATTCCTTGGTCAGCAACCATCATTGTCGCCCTTTGGGCCTGTTAAAAAAAAATAAAAATAAAAAGAAAGTTTACATCGGGAATAGGGCAGGAGCCAAAAGCTCCCAGTCCGTTACTTCCCACTCTATCAAAAAAAAAAATGTCTACTATTAACTATTAATTGTAGAGCCCGTATGGTTAATTGTATCCTTTTCGATGGTTAATCTTAAGGACTTTGTGACTAAACTTCTCAAAAGCAAGGCTGATACGTCGACGCATTGCAGCTGCAGTATTACCATCATCAATGTGAGAGCTAACGAAGCGGAGGCATGCTGCTATGATATTGTCAGATTTATAGCCCCGGTTGAGTAATCTATAAGTTACCTGAGATAGAAGTTAGTATCATTCATTTTAGAACAGAAAAGTGAGAATAAGAAAAGCAGAGATTAGTAAAAGAATAGTATTCATTTCCACAGTTTCCTATCATCAAAAGGGTACATCGGGTTGGCAAGAATAAACTAAATCAACAAAGAAAGTAGGAGTAAACGGGGTCATCACATTCGTTAACTTATTCCAAAAGAGTGTTCATCACATAGTGCCGCATACAAATATGCACTTAGTTAAATTATAGAAGGTGGGATTGGGGAGCTTTTCTTTTCTGGCAGTGAGTATTCTTTGTTGGTGTTGTTACTTTAACCCATTTTCCGAGATACCACATGTTCGATTGAACACAACTTAAGATCGCAGAATAAACCCTTCGCATTAACTTGTCTAATTCTTTTTGACCAAAGACAGTTCAAAGTCTCTTGTGGGGATAAACGGGACTGTTTGCTAATACATCATCTCTGGAGGAAGCTGCTCACCAAGGTCTTCAGTCTCCATGTAAGAGGCTACATTCTTCGGGAACTCGTCAGGAATTTGGTCGACCGACTTCTTGACGAAGACAACCTGGGCTCCTGTTTGGGCAAGGTACTCACCAGACACTTCAATCAACTGTCTTGTTCTCCACCAATTCTGAAGTAGGAAGATGTGTTGGTCTCCGTCTTTGCGTGAGCCGACAAGTACCATTGCATGTTTTCCCTTTATCTCCACGGAATTGTACTTCTCAGTCACAAATGAGGTAAGGTCCGATGTGTGGAAGGTCGCGTCCACGTTGAAGCCAGAAACCAGGCCAACTCCATATTGTTTAAGGGCATCGTGGATATCGGAGTCTTCCGCTTTTCCACGACGAGGGATAATCTCAATATCCAAAACACCCAACTGCATGATTTGCCGCATGAACCCTACAGAATGCCCACCCTCACAATGCACAATGTGTTTAAAAAGCTGCCTTGCAGTGAAGTATTGCTTCATAACCTTGGCCACATTCAGCATCTCATGATGGGTGCCACCAGAGTTCATGGTAACTACGTAGTGTTGGAGGGCAGCAGGTGCATGCATGTAACACAACCCACTGTTCTGAACGCGGACAACCAGAACCCCCTCCTTATCCTTCACATTGGAATGGTCTCTCCAGAATACATATGATCCGCCATCCTTCCAAGCCGGTATCCTCTCGCAGAACTTGTCGAATTCGTCCTGGAGTTTGATCGGTGCCGGATCTTCATTGTGACCTTCACGTCCATGGACGATATCCCCATTCATTATCTTGTGCAGGCGTTCCTTTTCCTTCTCCAACATGTCATCATAATTCAAGTTGTAAGGACGCTGGGTCAGCCCCTTCTCCTGCAGAAAAGTCTGATACTCGCAACCAAAATCTGGCTCTTCTCCATTAGGCTTCAGTCGCTTAAGTGCACCTCCACCTCCTGACGGTGGATTCTTTTTCATTTTGTGGTGCTAGTTAGTATCATTAATTTTAGAACAGAAAAGTGAGAATAAGAAAAGCAGAGATTAGTAAAAGAAAAGTATTCATTTCTGCAGTTTCCTAACATCAAAAGGGTAATAGAATATGTAGTTTCAGGAGCCTTAATCTTATACTACTTGTCCCTTTTTAGTCCTTCATCAGTAAGTTCTAAGGGACTTCATTCTATGTTGAAGTTGCTATCGTTCAAAGATAAAAATCCATCGGAGCTCGCCAGGATAGGGCTAGCAATGTTTATTTGCTTGTGCTCAATTTGAATTTTTGACGTCTGGTCGTTTCACTATTACAGTCGAGTTATTAGATGAGTCGTCATCCAATTTGCGTTTTACTTTATCTTCGCGTACCATCAAAAGTCCTATTCGCAGGTGTCATTGTAACATCCATATCAGTCTGAGCTTTTAATGGTATCATATGGAAACTATATTCTGTAGTTTGGTACATATTGTCAAAATGATCGAAAGGGAGTCTTAAATCTCTTGTACCTTTAAGAATGTCTCGGATGATCATGGACTCAAATGAGACTAGAGCAACAATAAAGTGAGTCATCCTTGTTTTCGCTTGATGCAGAAGAAGTGCTGCGGCTGCTTCAGGATAGTCGAAATCTGCTGGGTTAACGAAGTACTCAATTCTCCTATTGAATTTGGTCATGCAAGCCATGTTAAGTACTTGTAGCGAGAACCAACCATCTGGTGATGGTTTATGCTCTGAGTTGTTGAGTTTTACATTAAGAGATTCTTCATAAAATCGTTGTTGGTAGTTTTACAGAAAACTGAAGTTAATTCTATCGATATATAAATGATCTGCAATGAAGTTGAGCGATGACCATCCGCATTCTCCACTGAGAAGACCTTCTCCTGATGTTTGATGTAGGGATGATGGAAATCGTTTATCCAAGGAATGGCTTGTAGAGCCCGTATGGTTAATTATATCCTTTTCGATGCTTAATCTATGAATTAAGGGCTTTGCGACTAAACTTCTCAAAAGCAAGGTTGATACGTCGACGCATTGCAGCTGCAGTATTACCATCATCAATGTGAGAGCTAACGAAGCGGAGGCATGCTGCTATGATATTGTCAGATTTATAGCCCCGGTTGAGTAATCTATAAGTTACCTGAGATAGAAGTCAGTATCATTCATTTTAGAACAGAAAAGTGAGAATAAGAAAAGCAGAGATTAGTAAAAGAATAGTATTCATTTCCACAGTTTCCTAACATCAAAAGGGTACATCGGGTTGGCAAGAATAAACTAAATAAACAAAGAAAGTAGGAGTAGACGGGGTCATCACATTCGTTAACTTATTCCAAAAGAGTGTTCATCACATAGTGCCGCATACAAATATGCACTTAGTTAAATTATAGAAGGTGGGATTGGGGAGTTTTTCTTTTCTGGCAGTGAGTATTCTTTGTTGGTGTTGCTACTTTAACCCATTTTCCGAGATACCACATGTTCGATTGAACACAACTCAAGATCGCAGAATAAACCCTTCGCATTAACTTGTTTAATTCTTTTTGACCAAAGACAGTTCAAAGTCTCTTGTGGGGATAAACGAGACTGTTTGCTAATACATCATCTCTGGAGGAAGCTGCTCACCAAGGTCTTCAGTCTCCATGTAAGAGGCTACATTCTTCGGGAACTCGTCAGGAATTTGGTCGACATTTTTTTTTTTTTTTTTAAACCTTTTTAATTGTTTTAAAGAAAAAACAATCAGTTTAGCGTCCTGACCAGGACGGAAAATAGAAAGTAATCGACATAGTCGATCGATAAAAAAAACAATGATAACATTGTTTATTCTTTTTTTTTTTTTTTTTTTAATTCTTTTTATTTATTTTTAAAAAGAAAAAAAATGGAAAATAGAAATTAGTCAACAAAGTCGAACGATAAAAAAAAACAATGATAACATTGTTTATTCTTTTTTTTTTTATTTTTTTTATATTCTTTTTTATTAATTTTGAAAAAAAAACAATCAGTTTAGCGTCTTGACCAGGACGGAAAATAGAAAGTAATCGACATAGTCGATCGATAAAAAAAACAATGATAACATTGTTTATTCTTTTTTTTTTTTATTTTAAATTCTTTTTATTTATTTTTTAAAGAAAAAAAACGGAAAATAGAAATTAGTCGACAAAGTCGAACGATAAAAAAAAAACAATGATAACATTGTTTATTCTTTTTTTTTATTTTTTTTTTTAATATTTTTTTTTATTTTGAAAAAAAAACAATCAGTTTAGCGTCTTGACCAGGACGGAAAATAGAAAGTAATCGACATAGTCGATCGATAAAAAAAAACAATGATAACATTGTTTATTCTTTTTTTTTATTTTAAATTCTTTTTATTTATTTTTTAAAGAAAAAAAACGGAAAATAGAAATTAGTCGACAAAGTCGAACGATAAAAAAAAAACAATGATAACATTGTTTATTCTTTTTTTTTTTGTATTTTTTTTAATATTCTTTTTTATTAATTTTGAAAAAAAAAAACAATCAGTTTAGCGTCTTGACCAGGACGGAAAATAGAAAGTGATCGACATAGTCGATGTTTCCTCGTACGCCAACTTCAATAGTAAAAATGTTACAGTCGAAGCCATTAGCGATGATCGAGTCTCTTAGCTTTAGGTATTTCTTTTCCTTTAAGACATGAGAGGTTTCGAAACGATCTTCATTTGGACACGTCAGCTCCAGAATCAGTGCTCTTTTCGCAAAAAAAGAATAAATAAAAATGTCTGGTCTTAGAGAGGACGAGACATGGCACACTTCAAGAGGAACAATTAGGCGGTTATCACCGACATCGTCGAGGATGACCCAATCATTCGCTAGTGAGAGTTCGCCTGTCTCTTTAGAAATTCTTTCTAGGGGTTTATTTTCCCCTGTTTTTAAAAAAGTTTGAGAGGGAGGCGGGAGGTTTTCTTTTCTTTTGTTGGCTTTTATTATCAACTCTTCCAAGAAGATAACAATGCGTTTTAGAACGCTGTCGTGACGCCACGTGAACCTCCCTTGTGTTAAAGAGACAGGACAGCCTGTTAAGACATGCCTGAGGGTAGGATTCACTTTGCCACACAAAACACAATTTTGGTCCACATTGGTGATGTTCCACCTCTTTAAATTATCTTGTGAGGGGAGGGTGTTTGTAACCGCTTTCAGTTGAAATGAGATATAGGCAGGATTTCCCTCCCTAAGTACCTTATTCCAGGTGAAGTCGTTTATCATACATTTAGACCACTCCTTCCACTGACCTTGGACTTGTAAATTATTCAAAGAGTTCAGTAGTTCATCTGTGGCTTCCACTTCAAAACGCTTAAGGAGATCGGGGCGAGTAGTACGTAGATCGCGCAATCGGTGACCATATATATAAATAAAAAAAAACGTTGTATGAAAAAGGAAAAAAAAGAAAAAAAAAAAAAAAGACCAGAAAAGGAAAGAGAAAATGAAAAGGTATAATATTATTGTGGGGATATGAGGGATAGCAGGGAGATGCTCTTTTTTTTTTTTTTTTTTTTTTTTTTATTTATTATTTAAAAAAAGGAAACAATCAGTTTAGCGTCTTGACCAGGACGGAAAATAGAGATTAATCGACATAGTCGATCGATAGAAAAAAAAAAAACAATGATAACATTGTTTATTCTTTTTTTTTTTTTTTTTTTTTTTTTTATTTCCTTTTACTTATTTTAAAGAAAAAACAATCAGTTTAGCGTCTTGACCAGGACGGAAAATAGAAAGTAATCGACATAGTCGATCGATAAAAAAAACAATGATAACATTGTTTATTCTTTTTTTTTATTTTAAATTCTTTTTATTTATTCTTTAAAGAAAAGAAACGGAAAATAGAAATTAGTCGACAAAGTCGAACGATAAAAAAAAAACAATGATAACATTGTTTATTTTTTTTTTTTTTTTTTTATATTCTTTTTTATTAATTTTGAAATAAAAACAATCAGTTTAGCGTCTTGACCAGGACGGAAAATAGAAAGTAATCGACATAGTCGATCGATAAAAAAAACAATGATAACATTGTTTATTTTTTTTTTTTATTTTAAATTCTTTTTATTTATTCTTTAAAGAAAAGAAACGGAAAATAGAAATTAGTCGACAAAGTCGAACGATAAAAAAAAAACAATGATAACATTGTTTATTCTTTTTTTTATTAATTTATTAGAAAAAAGAATATAAAAAAAAAACAAAAAAAAAAAAGAATAAACAATGTTATCACTGTTTTTTTTTTTATCGTTCGACTTTGTCGACTAATTTTTATTTTCCGTTTTTTTTTTCTTTAAAAAATAAATAATAAGAATTTAAAAAAAAAAAAAAAGAATAAACAATGTTATCATTGTTTTTTTATCGATCGACTATGTCGATCACTTTCTATTTTCCGTCCTGGTCAAGACGCTAAACTGATTGTTTTTTCTTTAAAATAATTAAAAGGATTTAATAAAAAAAAAAAAAAAAAAAAAAGAGCATCTCCCTGCTATCCTCATATCCCCACAATAATATTATACCTTTTCATTTTCTCTTTCCTTTTCTGGTCTTTTTTTTTTTTTTTTTTCTTTTTTTTCCTTTTTCATACAACGTTTTTTATTTATATTTTATTTTTTTTTTATTTTTTTCATGTTTGATTATTTCCTCTTCATATTTTTTTTTTCTTTTCTTTCTTTTTTTTTTTTTTTTCTCTCTGCCTCTCTCTTAATTCTGTTCGTTTCTCTGAAACGAAAATTCATTTGAATATTATTCCTTGGTCAGCAACAGTCATTGTCGCCCTCTGGGCCTGTTAAAAAAAAAAAAAAAATAAAAAGAAAGTTTACATCGGGAATAGGGCAGGAGCCAAAAGCTCCCAGTCCGTTACTTCCCACTCTATCGAATTCCTTTAAATTCTTTTTATTTATTTTTTAAGAAAAAAAACGGAAAATAGAAATTAGTCAACAAAGTCGAACGATAAAAAAAAACAATGATAACATTGTTTATTCTTTTTTTTTATTTTTTTTTTTTAATATTTTTTTTAGGGAAAACCTACAGATCCACCCCCAGGTTTGGGGAAACGTACACTACGGTCACGGCCTTGTGTAACTTTTTTGACCCCTGGATATGTGTTTAAATCCGCAAAATCGAAGACAACGCAATTTGTCGAGTGGTATGATTGCAGACTTGCATTCGCTAGGCTGCGGTTCGAACCCCTGTCGGGTCTTTTTTTTTTTTTTTTTTTTTTTTTTCCCAGTGACCAACAGGTACACTGTCTGCACTGGCCGTTCGGTCAGGAACGCCGCCGCTGACGTCGTGCGTCGTATCCGTACTGCTGATTCGTTCTGTCACGTTCGGACACTCGTCTCTCTGAGACATTGCTTAGTGCAGGTTGCTGACTAACAACATCGTTTGAAAGTCTTACACCAGAACCTCATTGGTACCTTACAAAGACCCTGCATCAAATTCACACGCGGGTCGTTCTTCAAGGTCAATAGTGTAAACTTCCACTCGACTTAGGACCTCGCTTGGAAGCTTCTGTCATCGCGCAATTCTTCCTTAAGTTAAGTTAAACTTAACTTTAACATAAGAGAGTAATCCATCGTCCTGTTAACCTCTATTCTCTCATCATGGTGTAGAAGTAAGTTAGTCAACTATTGATGTAGTTACTTAATTGTAATGTTCATAAAAAAACATTCTTATTGTTGTAATCTTTTGGACGCAAGCCCTAACACGATCAAAAAGTAGGTGACTAAGTGATCCAGTCTGGCTTACTTCAAAGGCTAACATAGTCAAGCACAGTCACTGCGGATGTGTTGTGTAGCATCACGGCTCCGATCGGAGAACCGTAGATACCAGGGACTAGAAACGGGAGTTCCTCTCGTACTACCCCGTATTGTGGTCGACTTACACTGCCAAGGGGTCTCTCCCCATCAGTAGGTAAAACTTGTCTCACGACGGTCCTGTTAGTGGGTGAACTATCCAACCCTTGGACAATTCTGCTTGTCTAGGCTAGGAAGAGCCGACATTGAAGGATCAAAAGCAATGAACGCTTGGCTGGGTTTGCAGGCCCCAAAAGCTGAACGAAAAAATTGGGCCGTTCGAATCACTAACTTGCATGTTGTCGGTTGCAGTCATCACTCACCTGTCAGCATACTCTTTACCTTAATTACGCTTAACCCTAACGATGATTTGGCAAATAACAAACCTTGAGGGCATCATTGCGTTGCTACGCTGCACCACGTTGGTAGTATTTAAAAGTTAACAAAGCCTTAAAAAAAATTGAGTAACAGCGAGACGAATTGTTCAGATATTTATTGAATTGAATTATTTGTATCGGACTTTGAGAATTTAATCTTTTGTTTTTAACTTTCGTCGGCGTTTCCTCTACAGACGGATTTTTGACATGAACCGTTTGTGTTATTAACTTGCCGCTTTTCTTGATAGATCGCATATTGGTTGTCTCTCTGTCCTTGATTACCGAGATAACTTTATTATTCTCATTAATCTTTTCATTTGTAACTTCATATCTCGTCTTATCATCTTCATCTATATAAGTCGGATAGTCCTTTGAAGCTTTGAACAATGAACATTTGGTTAAATGATAAATAATCGATTTTTTAGTCTTCCCACAGTATCGACATATTCTCTTGATATTATCTGTGTCTACATATGTCGGTTCTATAGATCTTTGTGGCGGTGTGATAGGTGGCGTAATGCATGAGTTCTTGTTCTTCTTTGATGTCTCATCCGTATTGCCATTATCAGATGTGTTGGCGCAGGTATCATTTTTCGTAGTGGTTTTAATCGCATTGATTATTTGATCTGTCGTGCAAGTTATTGTTGTCGGTCCCTGTGTTTTAGAAGTGTCAGTAATCTTGATCAACTTTTTATCATTCTTGCCTTTTTTAACTTTCTTACGAGAGATCTTCTTGATTTTCTTGCTGCGTTTCGTATTGCTGAGATCCGTGGGTTTTGCCTGCTCATCCAGTATCGTTATTGTATTGGCTCTTGTTACCGTGTGCATAGCTTCCTCTTTGTTCATACGTGTAATTGTTACAGGTGTGGTAGCATTAGTTGCAACTATTACAGGTGTTGTTGTTCTAGGTGGAGTGAGATAGTATGTTGTAACTATCTTATTATCCTGTCTTTCCATCGAGAGATTACGAATCGACTCTCGATTATGACCGTTCCAACATGTTTTAGGCTCTTGGGCTACTTTCTTTAAAGTAGGAGTCCTAATGTTGAGTTGAATTTCCAGGTGAGATTTGGACTGTTAGCTTTTGGCTAAGGCCCTCCCTGAAGAGCAAGAACAAAAAAACTACTCACACCTGAAGAAAACATACACAAAGAACACACTGTAAGCTGTGTGTGTATTTTGTGTTTGTCACAACAGGAGAGAAAAGAAAGAATGTCAAGGTTGGTCACCTTGCCTATCAACGCACAACATTGGTGGTCTCTACTAGACCCTGAGTGATCCCACTGGATCTCTCATCGTTCATAGTACCTATGTGAAGTTATAAAATCAAAGGTAAACTATGAACTACAAATGACTTAGCCTGTTATTATAATGCCACAGGCAGGCCCTGCATTCAGCAACTATCCAGCAGTGCTTGGATGTCCTGATCTTCTTCTAAAAAAAAGAAAGAAAAACAAAACTGTAGCTGGGATCACTCAGGATCAACAGACTACCAATGCTACCTGTTGTACTTGCTCACTATGGGGGGTGATGCCAAACACCCAGAAGTACAAAACTGCTTTCCTTCTTGCTGCCCAGGAGTTTCTGACCAGAACTAATAGAAAATAAAAAGTAGATGGGAAACAATAAAAAGTAAAATGGATATAACTGAAGTTAAACAAGACAAATGAAGTAACAGACCAGAACAGAAAGAGAATTGTAATAGAAGATTACAAATAAAAAAATGCAAGTATCAACACATGATCAGGATACACCAGCAGCTAACAACAACATAAAATTGAAGATCAGTTGCCAGAGTATTTCAACCATGGTAGAATACTCGCCCCTCTGGCAGGGATTATCCCAGACTTGTCCTTTAATTTAGTTGGACACCATGGCTTACAACCCTTCCAGAGGGAAGCAGCATCTCTATCATCACCTCGGTATCAAAGCCGCATCTCTATCATCACCTCGGTATCAAAGCCGCATCTCTATCATCACCTCGGTATCAAAGCCGCATCTCTATCATCACCTCGGTATCAAAGCTGCATCTCTATCATCACCTCGGTATCAAAGCCGCATCTCTATCATCACCTCGGTATCAAAGCTGCATCTCTATCATCACCTCGGTATCAAAGCCGCATCTCTATCATCACCTCGGTATCAAAGCCGCATCCCTATCATCACCTCGGTATCAAAGCCGCATCTCTATCATCACCTCGGTATCAAAGCCGCATCCCTATCATCACCTCGGTATCAAAGCCGCATCTCTATCATCACCTCGGTATCAAAGCCGCATCTCTATCATCACCTCGGTATCAAAGCCGCATCTCTATCATCACCTCGGTATCAAAGCTGCATCCCTATCATCACCTCGGTATCAAAGCCGCATCTCTATCATCACCTCGGTATCAAAGCCGCATCTCTATCATCACCTCGGTATCAAAGCCGCATCTCTATCATCACCTCGGTATCAAAGCCGCATCTCTATCATCACCTCGGTATCAAAGCTGCATCTCTATCATCACCTCGGTATCAAAGCCGCATCTCTATCATCACCTCGGTATCAAAGCCGCATCCCTATCATCACCTCGGTATCAAAGCCGCATCTCTATCATCACCTCGGTATCAAAGCCGCATCCCTATCATCACCTCGGTATCAAAGCCGCATCTCTATCATCACCTCGGTATCAAAGCCGCATCTCTATCATCACCTCGGTATCAAAGCCGCATCTCTATCATCACCTCGGTATCAAAGCTGCATCCCTATCATCACCTCGGTATCAAAGCCGCATCTCTATCATCACCTCGGTATCAAAGCCGCATCTCTATCATCACCTCGGTATCAAAGCCGCATCTCTATCATCACCTCGGTATCAAAGCCGCATCTCTATCATCACCTCGGTATCAAAGCCGCATCTCTATCATCACCTCGGTATCAAAGCTGCATCTCTATCATCACCTCGGTATCAAAGCCGCATCTCTATCATCACCTCGGTATCAAAGCCGCATCTCTATCATCACCTCGGTATCAAAGCCGCATCTCTATCATCACCTCGGTATCAAAGCCGCATCTCTATCATCACCTCGGTATCAAAGCCGCATCTCTATCATCACCTCGGTATCAAAGCCGCATCTCTATCATCACCTCGGTATCAAAGCCGCATCTCTATCATCACCTCGGTATCAAAGCTGCATCTCTATCATCACCTCGGTATCAAAGCCGCATCTCTATCATCACCTCGGTATCAAAGCCGCATCTCTATCATCACCTCGGTATCAAAGCCGCATCTCTATCATCACCTCGGTATCAAAGCCGCATCTCTATCATCACCTCGGTATCAAAGCTGCATCCCTATCATCACCTCGGTATCAAAGCCGCATCTCTATCATCACCTCGGTATCAAAGCCGCATCTCTATCATCACCTCGGTATCAAAGCCGCATCTCTATCATCACCTCGGTATCAAAGCCGCATCTCTATCATCACCTCGGTATCAAAGCTGCATCTCTATCATCACCTCGGTATCAAAGCCGCATCTCTATCATCACCTCGGTATCAAAGCCGCATCTCTATCATCACCTCGGTATCAAAGCCGCATCTCTATCATCACCTCGGTATCAAAGCCGCATCTCTATCATCACCTCGGTATCAAAGCTGCATCCCTATCATCACCTCGGTATCAAAGCTGCATCCCTATCATCACCTCGGTATCAAAGCCGCATCTCTATCATCACCTCGGTATCAAAGCCGCATCTCTATCATCACCTCGGTATCAAAGCCGCTCTCTATCATCACCTCGGTATCAAAGCCGCATCTCTATCATCACCTCGGTATCAAAGCTGCATCTCTATCATCACCTCGGTATCAAAGCCGCATCCCTATCATCACCTCGGTATCAAAGCTGCATCTCTATCATCACCTCGGTATCAAAGCTGCATCTCTATCATCACCTCGGTATCAAAGCCGCATCTCTATCATCACCTCGGTATCAAAGCCGCATCTCTATCATCACCTCGGTATCAAAGCTGCATCCCTATCATCACCTCGGTATCAAAGCCGCATCTCTATCATCACCTCGGTATCAAAGCCGCATCTCTATCATCACCTCGGTATCAAAGCCGCATCTCTATCATCACCTCGGTATCAAAGCCGCATCTCTATCATCACCTCGGTATCAAAGCTGCATCTCTATCATCACCTCGGTATCAAAGCCGCATCTCTATCATCACCTCGGTATCAAAGCCGCATCTCTATCATCACCTCGGTATCAAAGCCGCATCTCTATCATCACCTCGGTATCAAAGCCGCATCTCTATCATCACCTCGGTATCAAAGCCGCATCCCTATCATCACCTCGGTATCAAAGCCGCATCTCTATCATCACCTCGGTATCAAAGCCGCATCCCTATCATCACCTCGGTATCAAAGCTGCATCTCTATCATCACCTCGGTATCAAAGCTGCATCCCTATCATCACCTCGGTATCAAAGCCGCATCTCTATCATCACCTCGGTATCAAAGCCGCATCTCTATCATCACCTCGGTATCAAAGCCGCATCTCTATCATCACCTCGGTATCAAAGCCGCATCTCTATCATCACCTCGGTATCAAAGCTGCATCTCTATCATCACCTCGGTATCAAAGCCGCATCTCTATCATCACCTCGGTATCAAAGCCGCATCTCTATCATCACCTCGGTATCAAAGCCGCATCTCTATCATCACCTCGGTATCAAAGCCGCATCTCTATCATCACCTCGGTATCAAAGCTGCATCTCTATCATCACCTCGGTATCAAAGCCGCATCTCTATCATCACCTCGGTATCAAAGCCGCATCTCTATCATCACCTCGGTATCAAAGCTGCATCTCTATCATCACCTCGGTATCAAAGCCGCATCTCTATCATCACCTCGGTATCAAAGCCGCATCTCTATCATCACCTCGGTATCAAAGCCGCATCTCTATCATCACCTCGGTATCAAAGCCGCATCTCTATCATCACCTCGGTATCAAAGCTGCATCTCTATCATCACCTCGGTATCAAAGCCGCATCTCTATCATCACCTCGGTATCAAAGCTGCATCTCTATCATCACCTCGGTATCAAAGCCGCATCTCTATCATCACCTCGGTATCAAAGCCGCATCTCTATCATCACCTCGGTATCAAAGCCGCATCTCTATCATCACCTCGGTATCAAAGCCGCATCTCTATCATCACCTCGGTATCAAAGCCGCATCTCTATCATCACCTCGGTATCAAAGCTGCATCTCTATCATCACCTCGGTATCAAAGCCGCATCTCTATCATCACCTCGGTATCAAAGCCGCATCTCTATCATCACCTCGGTATCAAAGCCGCATCTCTATCATCACCTCGGTATCAAAGCTGCATCCCTATCATCACCTCGGTATCAAAGCCGCATCTCTATCATCACCTCGGTATCAAAGCCGCATCTCTATCATCACCTCGGTATCAAAGCCGCTCTCTATCATCACCTCGGTATCAAAGCCGCATCTCTATCATCACCTCGGTATCAAAGCTGCATCTCTATCATCACCTCGGTATCAAAGCCGCATCCCTATCATCACCTCGGTATCAAAGCTGCATCTCTATCATCACCTCGGTATCAAAGCTGCATCTCTATCATCACCTCGGTATCAAAGCCGCATCTCTATCATCACCTCGGTATCAAAGCCGCATCTCTATCATCACCTCGGTATCAAAGCTGCATCCCTATCATCACCTCGGTATCAAAGCCGCATCTCTATCATCACCTCGGTATCAAAGCCGCATCTCTATCATCACCTCGGTATCAAAGCCGCATCTCTATCATCACCTCGGTATCAAAGCCGCATCTCTATCATCACCTCGGTATCAAAGCTGCATCTCTATCATCACCTCGGTATCAAAGCCGCATCTCTATCATCACCTCGGTATCAAAGCCGCATCTCTATCATCACCTCGGTATCAAAGCCGCATCTCTATCATCACCTCGGTATCAAAGCCGCATCTCTATCATCACCTCGGTATCAAAGCCGCATCCCTATCATCACCTCGGTATCAAAGCCGCATCTCTATCATCACCTCGGTATCAAAGCCGCATCTCTATCATCACCTCGGTATCAAAGCTGCATCTCTATCATCACCTCGGTATCAAAGCTGCATCCCTATCATCACCTCGGTATCAAAGCCGCATCTCTATCATCACCTCGGTATCAAAGCCGCATCTCTATCATCACCTCGGTATCAAAGCTGCATCTCTATCATCACCTCGGTATCAAAGCCGCATCTCTATCATCACCTCGGTATCAAAGCTGCATCTCTATCATCACCTCGGTATCAAAGCCGCATCTCTATCATCACCTCGGTATCAAAGCCGCATCTCTATCATCACCTCGGTATCAAAGCCGCATCTCTATCATCACCTCGGTATCAAAGCCGCATCTCTATCATCACCTCGGTATCAAAGCTGCATCTCTATCATCACCTCGGTATCAAAGCCGCATCTCTATCATCACCTCGGTATCAAAGCCGCATCTCTATCATCACCTCGGTATCAAAGCTGCATCTCTATCATCACCTCGGTATCAAAGCCGCATCTCTATCATCACCTCGGTATCAAAGCCGCATCTCTATCATCACCTCGGTATCAAAGCCGCATCTCTATCATCACCTCGGTATCAAAGCCGCATCTCTATCATCACCTCGGTATCAAAGCTGCATCTCTATCATCACCTCGGTATCAAAGCCGCATCTCTATCATCACCTCGGTATCAAAGCCGCATCTCTATCATCACCTCGGTATCAAAGCCGCATCTCTATCATCACCTCGGTATCAAAGCCGCATCTCTATCATCACCTCGGTATCAAAGCCGCATCCCTATCATCACCTCGGTATCAAAGCCGCATCTCTATCATCACCTCGGTATCAAAGCCGCATCCCTATCATCACCTCGGTATCAAAGCTGCATCTCTATCATCACCTCGGTATCAAAGCTGCATCCCTATCATCACCTCGGTATCAAAGCCGCATCTCTATCATCACCTCGGTATCAAAGCCGCATCTCTATCATCACCTCGGTATCAAAGCCGCATCTCTATCATCACCTCGGTATCAAAGCTGCATCTCTATCATCACCTCGGTATCAAAGCCGCATCCCTATCATCACCTCGGTATCAAAGCTGCATCTCTATCATCACCTCGGTATCAAAGCTGCATCTCTATCATCACCTCGGTATCAAAGCCGCATCTCTATCATCACCTCGGTATCAAAGCCGCATCTCTATCATCACCTCGGTATCAAAGCTGCATCCCTATCATCACCTCGGTATCAAAGCCGCATCTCTATCATCACCTCGGTATCAAAGCCGCATCTCTATCATCACCTCGGTATCAAAGCCGCATCTCTATCATCACCTCGGTATCAAAGCCGCATCTCTATCATCACCTCGGTATCAAAGCCGCATCTCTATCATCACCTCGGTATCAAAGCTGCATCTCTATCATCACCTCGGTATCAAAGCCGCATCTCTATCATCACCTCGGTATCAAAGCCGCATCTCTATCATCACCTCGGTATCAAAGCCGCATCTCTATCATCACCTCGGTATCAAAGCCGCATCTCTATCATCACCTCGGTATCAAAGCCGCATCTCTATCATCACCTCGGTATCAAAGCCGCATCTCTATCATCACCTCGGTATCAAAGCTGCATCTCTATCATCACCTCGGTATCAAAGCCGCATCTCTATCATCACCTCGGTATCAAAGCCGCATCTCTATCATCACCTCGGTATCAAAGCCGCATCTCTATCATCACCTCGGTATCAAAGCCGCATCTCTATCATCACCTCGGTATCAAAGCCGCATCTCTATCATCACCTCGGTATCAAAGCCGCATCCCTATCATCACCTCGGTATCAAAGCCGCATCTCTATCATCACCTCGGTATCAAAGCTGCATCTCTATCATCACCTCGGTATCAAAGCCGCATCTCTATCATCACCTCGGTATCAAAGCCGCATCCCTATCATCACCTCGGTATCAAAGCCGCATCTCTATCATCACCTCGGTATCAAAGCCGCATCTCTATCATCACCTCGGTATCAAAGCCGCATCTCTATCATCACCTCGGTATCAAAGCCGCATCTCTATCATCACCTCGGTATCAAAGCCGCATCCCTATCATCACCTCGGTATCAAAGCCGCATCTCTATCATCACCTCGGTATCAAAGCTGCATCTCTATCATCACCTCGGTATCAAAGCCGCATCTCTATCATCACCTCGGTATCAAAGCCGCATCCCTATCATCACCTCGGTATCAAAGCCGCATCCCTATCATCACCTCGGTATCAAAGCCGCATCCCTATCATCACCTCGGTATCAAAGCCGCATCCCTATCATCACCTCGGTATCAAAGCTGCATCCCTATCATCACCTCGGTATCAAAGCTGCATCTCTATCATCACCTCGGTATCAAAGCCGCATCTCTATCATCACCTCGGTATCAAAGCCGCATCTCTATCATCACCTCGGTATCAAAGCCGCATCCCTATCATCACCTCGGTATCAAAGCCGCATCTCTATCATCACCTCGGTATCAAAGCTGCATCTCTATCATCACCTCGGTATCAAAGCCGCATCTCTATCATCACCTCGGTATCAAAGCCGCATCCCTATCATCACCTCGGTATCAAAGCTGCATCTCTATCATCACCTCGGTATCAAAGCCGCATCTCTATCATCACCTCGGTATCAAAGCCGCATCCCTATCATCACCTCGGTATCAAAGCCGCATCCCTATCATCACCTCGGTATCAAAGCCGCATCCCTATCATCACCTCGGTATCAAAGCTGCATCTCTATCATCACCTCGGTATCAAAGCCGCATCTCTATCATCACCTCGGTATCAAAGCCGCATCTCTATCATCACCTCGGTATCAAAGCCGCATCCCTATCATCACCTCGGTATCAAAGCCGCATCTCTATCATCACCTCGGTATCAAAGCTGCATCTCTATCATCACCTCGGTATCAAAGCCGCATCTCTATCATCACCTCGGTATCAAAGCCGCATCCCTATCATCACCTCGGTATCAAAGCCGCATCTCTATCATCACCTCGGTATCAAAGCCGCATCTCTATCATCACCTCGGTATCAAAGCCGCATCTCTATCATCACCTCGGTATCAAAGCCGCATCTCTATCATCACCTCGGTATCAAAGCCGCATCCCTATCATCACCTCGGTATCAAAGCCGCATCTCTATCATCACCTCGGTATCAAAGCTGCATCTCTATCATCACCTCGGTATCAAAGCCGCATCTCTATCATCACCTCGGTATCAAAGCCGCATCCCTATCATCACCTCGGTATCAAAGCCGCATCCCTATCATCACCTCGGTATCAAAGCCGCATCCCTATCATCACCTCGGTATCAAAGCCGCATCCCTATCATCACCTCGGTATCAAAGCTGCATCCCTATCATCACCTCGGTATCAAAGCCGCATCTCTATCATCACCTCGGTATCAAAGCCGCATCTCTATCATCACCTCGGCATCAAAGCCGCATCTCTATCATCACCTCGGTATCAAAGCCGCATCCCTATCATCACCGGTATCAAAGCTGCATCCCTATCATCACCTCGGTATCAAAGCCGCTATCAATAGCCAAGCTGTCGTCAGTTACAGACACTCGACGGAGCATAAACGAAGCAGAACGAGACCCTGTTCACATCCTCTCAACCACAAAGACGCTGTTATTTTTAGGTGCTCAGCGGAAATGAAACACTTTAAAACAGAGCCACTTCAAGTTCAAGACCGATAATGAACAAGTTGTCATTAATTGCAGACACTCAACAAGTATAAACAAGTCAGAACGGAACCCCATTCACATCCTCTCAACTACAAGGATGCTGTTACTTTTGGGTGCACAGCAGGACCGAAACACATTGAGACAAAGCCATATCCCATTCATCTTAGTTTACTCGGGGAATGATCACCAAGTACACTTTTGTGCTCTTTTTCTTGCTTATTAATAAACATGGCAATTACGGATAAGAAAACTCAGTTGGTCTTGGGGCTTGTTGACACCTGGTGCAAAGATAACGACATGGCATTGTCTGTTTCCAAAACTTGTGGGATGCCAGTGGACTGCCCGCGGAACGTTTATTGGAAACTTGGCTTCCCCAGAACAGTAAAAGATAACTCAACAGAGACGATGTGGCGGAGATGTTGAAATCTGATGACATGAACGGACCGATTTTAAATAGGTTGATAGCGTGAAGTACCTTGGTGTCCATATCGATGGTGATCTTAAATACGACACTCAGGTGGATAAAATTCTGAATGAAACGACGAAGGGGCTCCTGAGGAAAGAGAGCCATCAACATAAATCGTGGAGTTCGAAGGCCGGAGACACTCGCAATATTCGTCAAACTTTAATTTATCAGCTTCTACATCCGTAGTTTTGGTATGTCCATATCCCATTCGAAATAGAGAGGTTTTGAACATCAGCCGATGCTGTCAGGTTGGACTATGTATTGAAGTGAGATACACCGTCCCCTTGTGCAACTTAGAACCCCACAACCCACCAGCAATGGAACGAGTTGAAGGAACCCACCTTAGAGAACGATATCTAAAGAAGGTAGTCCTTGCTTGGTTTTCAATCGGCAGGTGCATCGGAATCATCCTCGCCTCCCACGTGGCAGGGAACGTGTATAATCAGTTATCCTCCTTGCAACCTTCCTGAGGCTCATATCAATGGGACCAAGTTGTTAATCAGTTAAGAAGGGACCAAACCATAAGATACCCTTGAGAGGATTCTTCACCATCTGCAGCGACTTTTTCCAAGCAGATTTGTTTAAAGTGCTGTTATTGAACAAGTGATTTGTCGAATACTGCCAAGTGGGAATATTACTGCGCTGAAGTCAAATCTAAGTGGTAGCAGAAATAGAAATGTTACTGTGAGAATTTATTCAGCAGAAATATTAGTGCGGTGGAAAATATTACATTGCATGGAAAAAAAAATAGTGCAGTTTTTTTTTTCTTTCAGATTTTGGAAATTAGTGCGGTTTTTTTTTTCCATGGCAGTAATATTTCCACTTGGCAGTATAAAAAAAAAAGAAAAAAAAAAAATAAGATGTCAACACTGAGTGTGGAGATGTCAACTGAGGTATGCATCCATTTTTTTTTTTTTTTTGTTTTTTCAATTATAAAGCAGCCTTTTTATTCTTGTCACCGATTGTTAACAATAAAAATCAGGATTTCGTCAATCAAATGAATGAGAAGTACGCAGAGTTGCACAAGAAATTTGAAGACAACTTTTGGAGTGCAAGAATGGGACTGCAAGGGAACTGTGTATCTGAATTAACGGAATCGAGAGTTGAGTACAATCAATTTATAAGTGATCGGAAGATACTTACGATGATAAGGGAACATCAGAAGAAACCCGACTTGTCGGAAGCTCAGAGTAAATGTCTCAAGGTGATGGAAAAGACTTACACGTGTTATTTAGATGAAACAGAGGAAGCTACAGAGCTGCGGAAGGAAGTCACCTCGAAAGAAAGTCACCTTGAGTGCTCGAGAAGGGGAATGGAGTTGGGGTATACCGATCCGAAGACAGGCAAGTTCGTTTCTGCAAGTGCAGTGGGGTTAGGCTCAGAAATGTCAACAAACGATGATGAGGCAACTAGAAAGGCTTGTTATGAGGGGATTGAGAGCATTTCAAAATTCGTAGTTGGCCCTCTTTGCGAATTAGTAAAGGTCAGAAACAAGATGGCCAAAGCAAACGGTTACGGTGATTTCTATGAATATAGAATCCAGACATCAGAAGGAATGAACAAGAAGCGTCTATTCGAACTCCTCGATGACTTAGAGTCCAAAACCCGCCCAATCATGGAGAAGGCTCTGAAGAGTGTAGTGGAAAAGAAGGGTGAATCATCACGTAAGCCATGGAACTTGAATTACGTGTTGTCAGGTGATACTGCACAGTTGATGAGCCCTTATTTCCCGTTTGCCAATGCGGTTTCTTCATGGGCGAGATCCTTTGCTGCCTTGAACATCAGTTACAACAAATCAGTCATGAACCTGGACTTGTGCGACAGACAAGGTAAGTACTCTAATGGATTCTGTCACTGGCCAGTGTGTTCCTATATAAAGCCTAATGGTACTGCTGTTCCTTGTGTTACAAACTTTACTTCTTTGGCAAACCCACGTGCTGTTGGTTCTGGAGCAATAGCGTTGAAGACTCTCATGCACGAGGGTGGACATGCTGCTCACTTTGCGAACGTTACGCAGCCTTCTCCATTTCACTCTCAGGAGAGAGCTCCGACATCTGTTGCTTATGCCGAAAATCAATCTATGTTTTTAGATAGTCTCATTGGTGACTCTGACTGGCTTGCGAGGTACGCCCGCTCGGAAACTGGTGAAATAATTCCATGGGAACTGATTGAAAAGAAGATTAGAGAGACTCATGACTACCAAGTCTTTCGGATCAGATCTATGCTGATTGTTCCTTATTTTGAGAAGGCTCTCTATGAATTACCAGACTCAGAAGTTACCCCTGAGAATGTTATGAGACTAAACCATGAGATTAACAACAAGATTGCTGGTGGTTGTAATGCCAGACCAGTGTTGGCTTTTCCACATATCCTCTCTGATGAATCAGCATGCTTTTATCAGGCTTATATACTTGCTGATATGTCTGTGTATCAGACTAGAGAACACTTTCTTAAGAAATACGGAACCCTGACTGATAACAATAATATCGGAAATGATCTTGCAAACATCTACTGGAAGCCTGGGAACTCCGAGCAGTTTCTTGACCTTGTGAAGAAGATGACAGGTTCTCCTTTAACAGCTGACGCTTTTGTCGCTAGATACGACGTAGAACTTGAAACAAGGGTATGTTATTATATAATTTAACAGAGGAGCTTTCTAACATTTAAAAAAAAAAAAAAAAGAAAAACAACAACAACACAGCTCAAAAATGAAAAAGCACTTTACGAAATGGGAATAAAAGAGGGGCCAAAATACACTGAAAAAGATGACTTCATGTCAGTTCTTGATATGGTAATTAAACTTGTGCACGGAGACTTAGTTGTTGCTGACACGAAGGTATGTTGTTGTTGTTGTTATTGTTGTTGTTATTGTTGTCGTGTATCATAATTATTATTGTACATTACTAAAACAGAAAAATACTTTCACGGAATGCTGTGCGTTGTACAGTGATTGGATTGCTAAGGAATTCCCTAAGGAAGAGAAACCTAAGGAGTAGTGTGAATGCTACGTTGATGCAAAAAAATGAGTTTTGCGATTTTTACAAAAATCGTAGATACATCCCTTTAATTGATTACCAGATTAGACATTATCTTGGGGGTCAATAAGACAAAAAAAAAAAAAAAAAAAAAAAAAAAGAAATATAATTTTTCCCTTTTATGTTTTCTTTTTTTTTCTAGACGTAATCTTTCTTTGATATTAATTCTTGTTTTTAATACCCCAAAGTGGTTACTGTTACGTTGTCAGAGTTTCACCCTCCGATCGTTTTTTTCTTTTAACTTCGGTTAAGTGTAAGTTGTAACGGACTACAGGGCATGGGACGCTCAACCTGTTAGTACGGTCCCCGAATTACCAGATTCGACAACGTCTTCTGGTCAATAAGACAAAAAATATAGTTTTCTCTTTTTATGTTTTCTTTTTTTTCTAAACGTAATTTTCTTTGATTAACAACTACAAATATTTTTCAGTCACAAGTACTTTGATATTAATTTGGTTTTTAATATCCTAAAAGTTGTTACTGTTTTTACATTGTCAAAGTTTCACCCCACCCCCGATCGTTTTTATAAATTACACTTTCAATTTTGTGTGATAGTCTCCCAGTAATGCTAACAAAGGAGGACAAGTAGTGTTAAAGTTGAGGCTTCTGAAACTACGTATTCCACAATGCTAAATAGAGCCTTAGAATAATAAATTTTTTCTCTTTTTTTTTTTAATAACCAAAACTCATATTCTAACACTTTTTTTTTTTTTTTTTGGTCTCGTGGCTTTTTTTTTTTTTTTTTTTTTTTGCTGATTTTTTGCTGACAGAGTTTTTTTTTTTTTTTTTAGCTAATTAATTTCTCAGAAATACATGCCCACAATATGGGATTTTCGCATGTTAGTCTAGGGCACCACCACAGCCATGGGCACAAAGAATGTCAGGTATGAATGTTATTTAGTTTGGTTTAGTTTTTTTTGTTTTTGTTTTACTCATTGAGCTCTAAAATAACACAGTCTCAGGGGTGGTGGAGCTGGCCAGTTTTCAAAATGTCGTTTTTTGGACAAAATACTCCTCCACCTCAACACCATGGGGTTCATCACCCAAAGATAAGAAAACTTCATATAAAAAAAATTAAAATCTGATTTTACTTATCCTCATTGGTAGTTACACTGTCCCTTGTTACACTGATGAACACTGAATTGAACTATTCTAGCTTGCAGTGTTTTTAGCTTGTTCTATATCTTCGCACCGTTGCAGAAATTTACATAAGAAGAGGGGGAATTTTTTTTTTTTTTTTTTTTTTTTTTTTTACTTAACCGTGTTATTTAGTAAGACAGGGGAAAAAAAAAACAAAAAAAAAAAAACAACAATATGTCCGACAATACGATATTTAGAGATTCCACCAGGGCTACGAAATACCAACATAAATTTCGACTCCCGCCTCAATTTTCTGATGTTTTACATGACTTTACTAGAGAGGTATTGAGAAATCAACCGACTGACATATACGAGTGGGCAGCTAATTATTTTAAAGACAAGGCATTAAAAGAAGATGGTGTCGATACTAGAAAAATGGACGAAGCTGAACTAGGAACCAATGAAATGACTTGGAAATTGAGTGACGCGCTATACGAATATGATGAAAAGAAACAGGGTGAGCTATATCCTCATCTTATAAAAAGAGTTTTGGTTGAGAGTACTGGGCTAACATCAGCTCAGGCTATGTTCGTATTGTCGAATCCTTCAGTTGTTCAGAATACGAGAGGAACGATTGAATATAATAAACTAGCGACTGATAGAAATGCAATTCATCAGATCCTTTACTTTCAGGAATCTGGTTATCAATTTGAAGATCCCAACTCAGAAGGAGAAGCTCACGGACTGACCCAATCAGAATTCCAAGCAGAGCTAAAAGCCGTATTCAAAGCAGAAGATTCCGACTCAACTGGATATCTAACTGTTCCAGATTTCAGAAGAGTTCTTCAAACAGCTCCTGTTCAACTAACCGAACGCGACATTAATCTCCTCCTCATCGAATGCATTGTCAACAGTGATGGATTCATTGCATGGGAACCAATGCTAACTGATTCAATGTTCAACTTAGTTTGTCTTTCTGAAACATTCACACAGTTCGATGAACGGCAACAACAGCAACCTCAGTAAGATCAACCTCACTGGTTACCACGCATAGTGTTCATTTTGGTTTGTTATTAATTTGTACGTAAACTCTTCATTGTCGTTGATACACATAGTAGACGTTGTTTTAGGTAGCTGGTGGAAATACTGGGGGGTTTTTTTTTAAAAAAAAAAATATATATATTATGAACCTTGAGTAGCACAAATTCTGAAAAAGACTTAACTACCGAGTACCAGTTGTTAATATTTATGAGGTGCGTCTGTTCTTCACAATTCCCCTTATTAAAAAAAAAAGATTTAGTTTTAACGAGTAGGTTCATCATCGTTCTCAGCAGGGTTACTACACATCATGAGGGGTATGAAATAATTGCGACAGTAGTTGTTCTTTTCTTTCATCACATAGTGAGATAGTTGTTACACTGAGTTGTTTTTATCTATAACACAACATGAATAAAAACTGTTTAATTGAAAGGTATCAGTGATGACTTTCTTAGTGTAGAATCACACTGGCAAACAAAGACAAAATATGGCTGGATTGGTTCAGAAAAAGACACTCATGGGCTAATAAGGACCATCGACAATGGATGTCAGCGAGAAGAGGTTTAGTGACTGATTTTAAAAAAGCAAAGAGTTCAGGAGCAGGTGAAGAAACAACAAGATATGCTTTGTCGATGATGTGCGTTATGAGAATGACAACTGAAGCTCAAAAGACGTTCGAAGAATTGAAGAAAATATCACCGGAAGCGATCACCCCTTCAGACTATCACAAACTTTTAACTTGTTTAGTTTATTCAAACAGATCAGCGGTGGGTGATATCGACGAGTTTTCAAAAACTTTTACCGCCTTCCTTAAAGACTTCCCTCTTGACATAAAGGCAGGAAACCTACTACTAAAACAACTTAGGAGATCTGGTAGTAAGGACCTATTTGAAAACGCTTTGGATGTTATGAACCAAAAAGGAGTAGCTCCTGACGCCACGACAATGAACGAAGTCATGATGACACAAGGTACTGTCGCAGAAGCAAAGTTAGTGATGTCTGAATTTCGTGAAAAATATAATATCTTACCCAACGGTAAGACACTGTGTGCTCTGTTGAGAGTGTGTCAAACAGCACGTGATTTACAAACAGTAGAGCAACTCATTTCCATCAAATCCGAAGAAGGACTTTCCGAAGTTGAATGGCAAGCGATACTCAGAGTCTATGTACACTCGACTGATTACGTGACAACTGAAAAAGTTGTCCAAAGAATGATCTCAGCAGGGAAGCCTAAAACCTCTATCGTGTACGAACTACTAATAGGAGCGGCTGCCTTGAGTTCTAATTTAGAAATGGGTGAAATGAACTTTAAGGAAGCGTCTAAAAAAGGTTTCGCTGGTCATAAACCCCTTCTCGGTAACCTCATGGCATGTTACGCTGTTGTAAGGGATGCAGATAAGGCGCAAGAACTGTTAGAACACATGAAAAGTACAGGAGTGCCCCCATCGGAGATTACAAGTCAGTTCTTTGATATTGCCGTCGGTAGCAGTAATACAGATCCGAATGAACTCTTACGTGATTGGGTTCATAAGTCTCAGTAGATCTCAATTATGCGTAGATGACATGGTCGTAGGACGTAGCGCTGATGTATTTCTGAAATGGTTTATTCTTTATTTTACTTTTCTTTTCAAAAGGGGAAGGGAGAACAGAATAAAATGATCCAATTTTTGCTCCTAATCTCTCGTCAGGGTGGGAAAGTCCGCCTCGCTAAGTGGTACTCTCCACTGTCTCCAAAGGAAAAGGCAAAGGCGATACGAGAGATCAGCACCATGGTAATTGGAGGCAGATCAACGAAGTCATGCAATTTCTTAGAATGGAAAGATAAGAAAGTCGTTTGGAAAAGATACGCTGCTCTGTACTTTGTTGTTTGTGTTGACAAAACAGACAATGAATTAATCAGCTTAGAGATTGTTCACCACTTTGTTGAAACCCTTGATAGGTACTTTGGACATGTATGTGAGCTCGACTTAATCTTCAACTTCCATAAAGTATACTACTTATTAGATGAAGTTATAGCAGCTGGAGAACTACAAGAAAGTTCAAAACGGTCGATTGTCAAATCATTCAATCATCAGGAGTCATTGATAGAGGTATGCTAATCGTTACTTTTTACACTTAATTTTTTTTTTTTTTTTTCAAAAAAAAAAATAAAATAAAACAAAAACAGAGTTCCGAGAAGGGAGAAATTTAGTGACCTTTAAATTAACGAGTGATTTTAATTAATAGATTTTCCGTGTTGATGAAAAAAAAAAAAAAAAAAAAAAAACCACCCCTTTAGAAGAAGGGGGTGATAGATGAGTAGTCACTCATCCATTCTTTAATTTATAAACTCCGATGTCTCACTTGCCCCCACTTGGCTTACATCGAAACGATTTTCCATTTTTTTTTTTTTTTGCCAAGGTCGTTATTCTTTTTTAGTGTAGTGAGCATATTAAGAAAAAGTTTCACTGAGATTATTTTTATGTTTCGTTTTTGTGTTATGTTTTATTGTTAGAAGTGTAGGCCACAATCATGCATTATTTATTCAACAGAATGTAATAACCTGAACTATCATTTTTTCAGTTTTTTTTTTTTTTTATATAAATCTCTCCACAGCAACAGTAGTCATATTACAAAATGATTACTTTGCAAAATTTTGAAATTCCCAATCACAACACATGTGGATTGGAGACTAAGGATGGAGAACCTCCTTACATGATTGATAAGGAAAGGAGGCTTAAAGAAATGATTGAGAGTGGCGATATGCAATTACCTGATGGATACCGAAGGAATGCTCCCAAAGAAGACATGTGTTTGGAGTTTGTCGATAATTTCAAAAACCAATACACTCAGCTGTACCCTTCAAGAGCACCCCTTCTCCTCTCTCCCAGGAACGAATGCAGCTGCAGAAAATTTATTTGTACATTTGTCAGACCAACTGAACTCCCTTACGAAGAAATATACGATTGGGAGTCACCATCAATGCCGGGAAAGGGATGTGCTGCATACATCGCTAATTATATTAGGTACGAAGAGCTGCCTAAGCCTACGGAGCTACCTCCTGTTGTTGTATCTCCTGCGACTACTTTAAAATGGCAAATTGGTGACTGTTTTGACATAAGTATCCTCTTAGCGTCGTTACTACTGGGGACAGGTTACGATGCGTATGTGGTTATCGGATATGCGACCAGGGAGGTTTGTGAAAATTCGCAGTTCAGAAAAAAATGGGCAAACACGATGGAACCGATTGTCACGAATACGGAGGAGGAATCTTCAAAGAAAAAGAAAGACAGAACTAGAAAGTACTACAGCAAACTACGACAACGACCAAACTTAGAATCAGTCTTTGACAAAGAGTACAACGACAAGAAGAAAGACGTCGATAATAAACTGAGTGATGAACCAGTCGACACTGATGACAAGGAACAAGACGACGACGACTTATCAGGAAAACGCGTCCATGTCTGGGTCATGCTCATGGGTTCACCTTCAAAACGAAAAGACGCCAGCATCGATGAGGGTGATGTGTTTTTCATTGAATCGTCAACTGGTCAACGCGTTGAATTAAATGATTCGAGTTACCTGGAGATTGAATCGATATTTAATGATAATAATTATTGGGTCAGCATGATTGAAAATAAAACTGGTAAAGAACATCACGACAAAGACTACTTCAATCTCGCTGATCTCCGCAAATGGGAACCCGTCTTCGTGATTGAAGACGACGAGGAAGAAGAAGACACTGATGCTGCCGTAACTGGTATCTATTTTTTATGATTTCACATAACTTTTTTTATATATTTTATTGCCGTCAATCATCTAAACAACAATCCAATACAGGTACTACAGAGAAACCTGCTGCTGCTACGGAAGATCAAGACCTGGTTCCTCCTTCATGGGTACAGCGTTTGACTCTTTCAAGACGACAATATGAAAATAGATATCCAGGTCATCAAAAGCAAATTGAATATAAAAACTCTCGTATCAACTTATATGCAGACTACAGTGAAGAGGATCTCAAAGTCAAGGTGGTGACACTAAAAGATGAATTTGGAGCTGAGACTGAAGCACACACGTACTTTAAGTATCGCAAAGACAAGCTCTACAGACGAGCATTCTATCCTCCGTTTACGGCAGAGATTGAGATATCAGCTCTTGACACTACCACTCAAGTTAAACACGAATGGTTTGAAGAAGGAAGACGAACAGAACAAGCATTACCTGGGGGTATTCAAGAAGCTCTTGCTCAACATATTTATGAAGAAGGAAAACAACGAACGATGATCTTTTACTCAAAGGCTCGTCTCGATGGATTAGTTAAACGTGTGGAGATATTCTTCGAACAGAAAGTTGAACAAAAGGGAGAAGCTCCTCCGATGATAAAAAAGATAGCTGAATACTACACAGACAGGGATGACAGACTGACTTACCGCTCGGCTACTTTCCCATCTCCTTCCAACCAACAAGAAACTCGTCGAGGTGTCCACCACCAATACAACGCTGGGTTAGGAATTGCCCTTAATGAGACTAAACAACAGCCTCGTAAAATGGCTGAGAAATTCGCTCGCAATCCTGACGTACCTGCTGACATGGATTGTGCGAAGCGTACTTTTTATATCGCGTTGAACGAATTCAAAGTTGTGTATCACTATGGTGTGGGTATGTTCTTTTATTTCTTATCAACTACTACTAACGAATGAGTGAAACAACAAACAAAAAGTAACAACCCACAGAACGCATAACCAGATCAAGTCGACACTACAGTAAGGACATGAAGATACCCGTAACCATACCAGTTCTGCAACCACATCAAAAGATGCCAAAGCAAACTGTTCTCGCAGAAGAGCTACGAACGCTGATCGCAAAGGAGAAGAAGTGTCTCGATGAAATCCGACTACGCCAAGCTTTCGCAGAGGAAATTCTTAGAAATCGGCAAGACGAAGAAGGGCTTGGTGTCGCTGGTAAGAAATGTCAAGCAGAGATTACTGTTTACGACACACTTAGAAATGAAACGAAGGAAACTAAAATTGATGAGGAGCAGCGAAAAGCTGATGAACGCAGACGAACAGAACAACGAAAAGACTACCTCGCACCATACCTCTCACCCTTCACGAAGGGAGGATGTACTAAAGATATTAAACTTGCGGCAAAAGACGCCGTCGAAGTCAAAAATCACGTTCTCAAAGATCTCAAGGACCGACTCATTCAGAGAGCTCATATTATGCAAAACCGACTTGACAGAGAAAAGGAAGAACTCGCTCGTCATCAAACTAACTTTCACAAGTCACAAGAACAGATGGCTGAGAGCAAAGAACACGAACACTACATTCAAATAGTAGAGAATGCTATGTGGAGGATCAGTATATTGGAAAAGAGATTGGTTTGTGATTTTTTTACTTTTTTTTAAAATTTAACCTGACTCCTTTCTCTGACTTTTTTGTTTAATAATATTTAAAAAAAAAAAAAAATTAAAACAACAGGAACGTCACCAAGACCAAGCTCTACAAAAATATGCAAACCTGGACATGAAATTAAGGAACGATCCTCGCCTTAAGGAAGCTTTTAGCTGAGCTTTTAATAAAAAAAAGGATCCCTCTCTCACTTATATTTGTTAATAGTTAATACCTACCATGTGGATGTTTGATTGCGTTGAGTAAATTAACTGTTTTTTTTTATTTTGTTTTTACAGGAACTACTAAGGTGATTTGAGAGGAAAAAAACCTGACGGAATTTGTATTGAATTGGTGTTAATGTTTTATGTGTTTATTTTTATTGTGTAGTTGGAGGGGAATCGTCACCAAGACCAAGCTCTACAAAAATATGCAAACCTGTACATGAAATTAAGGAACGATCCTCGCCTTAAGGAAGCCTTTAGCTGAGCTTTTAATAAAAAAAAGGATCCCTCTCTCACTTATATTTGTTAATAGTTAATACCTACCATGTGGATGTTTGATTGCGTTGAGTAAATTAACTGTTTTTTTTTATTTTGTTTTTACAGGAACCACTAAAGTGATTTGAGAGGAAAAAAACCTGACGGAATTTCTATTGAATTGGTGTTAATGTTTTATGTGTTTATTTTTATTGTGTAGTTGGAGGGGAATCGTCACCAAGACCAAGCTCTACAAAAATATGCAAACCTGTACATGAAATTAAGGAACGATCCTCGCCTTAAGGAAGCCTTTAGCTGAGCTTTTAATAAAAAAAAGGATCCCTCTCTCACTTATATTTGTTAATAGTTAATACCTACCATGTGGATGTTTGATTGCGTTGAGTAAATTAACTGTTTTTATTTTATTTTGTTTTTACAGGAACTACTAAAGTGATTTGAGAGGAAAAAAACCTGACGGAATTTGTATTGAATTGGTGTTAATGTTTTATATGTTTATTTTTATTGTGTAGTTGGAGGGGAATCGTCGCCAAGACCAAGCTCTACAAAAATATGCAAACCTGGACATGAAATTAAGGAACGATCCTCGCCTTAAGGAAGCTTTTAGCTGAGCTTTTAATAAAAAAAAGGATCCCTCTCACACTTATATTTGTTAATAGTTAATACCTACCATGTGGATGTTTGATTGCGTTGAGTAAATTAACTGTTTTTTTTTATTTTGTTTTTACAGGAACAACTAAAGTGATTTGAGGGGGAAAAAAACCTGACGGAATTTGTATTGAATTGGTGTTAATGTTTTATGTGTTTATTTTTATTGTGTAGTTGGAGGGGAATCGTCACCAAGACCAAGCTCTACAAAAATATGCAAACCTGGACATGAAATTAAGGAACGATCCTCGCCTTAAGGAAGCCTTTAGCTGAGCTTTTAATAAAAAAAAGGATCCCTCTCTCACTTATATTTGTTAATAGTTAATACCTACCATGTGGATGTTTGAATTGCGTTGAGTAAATTAACTGTTTTTTTTTATTTTGTTTTTACAGGAACCACTAAAGTGATTTGAGAGGAAAAAAACCTGACGGAATTTGTATTGAATTGGTGTTAATGTTTTATGTGTTTATTTTTATTGTGTAGTTGGAGGGGAATTGGAAATGTCGGGTGACTCCCCTACAACACCGCAGTCAGTTGAGTTGTCTGTTTGTGACGATTCTCATTCAAATCGAGTTAAATCGAAACTGAGAGTCGGTCTCGAACCTTTGATTAATTTAATAAATGAAACGGAAGACGTTCCGGATGATGCAACGGAATTCTGGAAGCAGTATCTCGCTGATGCTCCTCCACTATTAGACATTACTACTGATAAACAACGTGTTGCTGGAACACCAAATAACAAACAGGCTTTTGCATCTCAACTGAGACTTGACAGTCAATTTGTTAGAAGTCTAAAACAGATTGCCAACACCAATGGATGCTGTCTGTGGAATATTATGCTTTTGACTTGGCAAATACTAATGGCTAGGTATAGCAGGTCGTCTGACGTAGTCGTTGGAACGGTAGTACGAAATGGTAGAGGTGTGACTCGACATGTTCCAATTAGAGCTGAGCTACCTCAGGATGATCGATCAACAAACTCGTCTTTGAGGAAATCTGCATCAGAAATCCTGGACATCCTTTCAAACAGAACTATATTCAATATTGAAGACTTGATAACCGTTGTTGGTGTTCACACATCAGATTCTTACAATTCACTTTTTCAAGTTTTATTTTCTGGTGATTTTAACAACTGTACCGAAACAACTGAATGGTCTCCAATCTTTGCTGGTTCTGAAGTCTCAAACTTAACAGAAGCTGTCGTCAGGTCTGACACTACAATAACTTATGATATCGAAATCCACTTTAAAGTCAACGACAAGACTAACAAAATGAATGTCGATTTGTTATTTAGAAAATCACTCTTTGATAAACAAACAATAAAAAATATTAAAAAACACTACAACGAGTTGCTAACTGGATTGATTAATTGCAACGGCAGAGATTCCTGGAACAGGATTCCCATGATGAGTGAGAGTGAACGAAACCTGGTGTTATGCGATGCCAACAATACTCAGGAATTATATCCAAAATGTTGTATCCACGATCTGTTTGAAGAACAAGCCATAACACATCCACACCGGATAGCATTGATTTATAACGAAGTATCATTTTCGTATAGGGATACTTATGGAAAATGTATTTCAATTGCTTATAAGTTATTGTCTTTGGGATCAAAGATTGACAGCGCTGTTTGTATTTTGATGGAAAGATCTGATTTACTTACGATCAGCATCTTTGGTATCTTATTTAGTGGAGCCGCATACGTCCCTCTTGACGTTGATTACCCATCAGATAGGTTACAACACATCATTGATGATTGCAATGCTACCATTCTAGTCACCACCTCTAACTGTCTCTCAAAAGTACCTGAAACCTTCACTGGACACGTTGTTTGCACAGATTCTCATCTTTCTGATCATGACAAGGAATTGAACCCAAGCAATTTACTTTCAACTGCCCGGCAACGAAGGAAAGATGTTAAAAGCAACCCTGACTCGTTAGTGTATATTTTCTATACCAGCGGAACTACAGGAAAACCAAAAGGTGTGGAGGTAACTCACAGAGGACTTGTAAAGAGAATTGCTTGGTTTCAACGAACTTATAATTTATTACCGTCCGACAGAGTAATTAATAAAACTCCTTACGTATTTGGGGTTTCTGAGTGGGAGTTCTTTTGGGCACTCCCCTACAGTGGTACGATGGTTATCGCAAAAGAAGGAGGTCAGAAAGATCCTGAATACCTAATCAATCTTACTAAGAAGCATAAAGTAACAATTGCTACTTATGTACCTTCAATGCTGAGTGTGACAATCGACTTTATGATTGCTTGCTCTCTAAACTACAGCACCGACATGAGGTTGGTAGTCTGCTGTGGTGAAGCTTTACAAGTAGATACTTGTTACAAATTCTTTGAAGTGTTTGCGCCTGAAAAAGCAAAATTACACAACTTGTATGGACCTACTGAAGCAGACATGACCTTTTGGGAATGTCCTCCATTGGAACCTGGTGAAAATCCGAGAAAATTAAAAAAAATACCAATTGGACTACCGATGGATAATGTTAAAGTTTATGTCTTAGACAGCCAACGTCAACCTGTTCCTCCGGGAGTGCCTGGGGAATTATATTTCGGAGGGGCCACAACTGCGAGGGGATACCTCGGAATGCCGCAACTGACGTTAGAAAAGTTCGTAAAGTGTCCATTTAAACAACCTCAAGACTGCGATCGGATGTACCGAACTGGAGATTGCGTCCGATGGCTTCCCGACATGTCTAATTTAGAGTTCCTCGGTCGGGTTGATAATCAAGTAAAGTTGCGAGGATTCAGAATTGAACTTGGCGAGATTGAATCAGTTCTACTTGAGACACAAGATGTATCAAAGGTAGCTGTGATTATCGAAGGTAAAGACGCTTCAATGCGTCTTGTCGCTTACGTTTCTCCTGAAACAGTCTCTGTTGACTTGTTGAAAAATAATTTAAAATCTAAACTACCCGACTACATGATACCCTCCATCATAATGCCAATCCCAACAATGCCGTTAACATCGAGAGGAAAACTTGATAGAAACGCACTACCAGAACCGGTCAATATTTCAGCAAATAATAATAATGATAAACAAGAGTGTGTTCCAGCGACAACTAAAATACAAAAAGAAATTGAAAAAATATGGCAAAAGATACTCAACAGAGATGAACCTCTTTCGATATACAGTGACTTCGTTATGTTGGGAGGAAACTCTTTGTTAGCTGGAAAGGCTACGACAGAAATACGAAGGTCAACAGGTCACCCAATACCAGCGACAGCAATGTACACTCACAGTACCATTGCAAAAATAGCAGAGTTGGTTGAAAAATCTGCCAGTCGAGATGACTCTGAGAATGACACACACGGGAATTCCATTCCTGGAAATTTAAACAAACCTTTCAACGGATTGCCGTGCACTCCTTTTAAAATGTTCGTTCTTTTCATGGGAATGATTGCATCCCTAATAATCGGACAAGCTTCATTCATACCTGCTTGGATTATTTTATACAACGTCTACTATGACAGCGGTGTGTTATTAACCTGTATAGCTGCTGTACCAGCTCTTGCTACTACTTTTGTCTTAGTCACCGTCTATAGTGTACTACTAAAACGAATCGTGTTGTGGAGAACTACTCCAGGATCGTATCCAGTGTATTCATGGTACTACATTCGTTGGTGGTTTTCAAATAACTTAGTAAGAAACACCTGTAAGATGATCGGACCGTTGTGTGAGGGTACAGAACTATTTAACTGGTATCTTAGATTAATTGGTGCAAACATTGGTGTCAGAGTAGACATAAATACGGATGAAATCGACACTCCAGACCTGCTCACCATCGGAAGTGATACAGAAATAGAAAGGAAAGCTGTCGTGATATGTCATCAAATTGAGAATGGGATGCTAATCTTGTTGCCTGTTATTATTGAAAATTGTTGTAGAGTTCAACCTGTGGCTCATGTAACTCCTGGCAGTCGTGTTGATGCTGGTTCTACGGTCGGACCTTTATCGACTACTGGATCTGGATCTCACAAGAACATTCGAAAGCACGAGGGAGGACCAGCTTTAATCCCGCGAACCCCAACTCAAGACGTCGTCCGAATCACATTTGGAGTTCCTTTCATTCTCATCCTTGAAGCCGTTGCAATGTACCCGTGTATACTATTGCTTGAATGGATTTGGTATTCAGGACTTCCAATCTCTAATGCAAACAGTAAATATATTACTTTCTGTTTCATCTTGTCGTGGGTTTATAAATTTGTTCTACCTGACGTACTGTTCCTTCTTGTTGTGTTACTGAAGACTATTTTCATTGGTAGGTTCACTGCAGGTAAGAGATCCTACACTTTCTGGGATGAATTTCGAAGATGGCTTTGGGAGAGACTGCTTCACGTGAAATACTTCGAAGATGCGTTGCAGCCTTGGATTAACACTGAGCTGTTATCGTGTAAGTACAGATTGTTAGGTGTGAAGATGGGTTATAAAGTTCATGCTGATTACGTTGATATGGTTGAACACGATTTAGTTACAATTGGAGCTGACAGCGTCTTCGGCAGCAAAGTAGTTCTAAACACCTGCGATCACGTTGAATCCAGACCTATCGTAGTCCAGAGAGAAGGTCAGATACTCGACCACGCTACTCTAATGCCCGGAGTCATTGTAGGAGAGGGAGCTCTGTGTGGTTCCAGTACTGTTGGAGCGAAATACCATCAATTCGTTCCATACAGTATCAATACTGGAAATCAAGGAGGACGAGCTGTTCAGCTTCGGGTTAAGAGTGTTTCAGAGGCTGGTGGACGACTTAGTCACTTACCAGAATCTGAACAAAAACTCTCTCTTGAAGGTCTTAGAAACCACCACTCAAACCTCCATTGGGGGTTGTTTAATCTTTATAACATCTTAGTAGTTGTCGTCGTGTTCTGTTTTCCAGCTATTCTCGAAGTTGGTTCGGTTGTTATCTGGATGTGGCTTTCTGAGTTTGATGCGTTCTACGGAGTGAGTGGATTCATCCTCTCCCTCCTGGTGACAGCTCCAATATATCAATTATTGTATATTATGGAAGGCTTGTTGATACTAGCTATAAAGTGGATTGTGATGGGATCTTATAGAGAAGGTAATTATCCTTTTTATGGACAATACCATCGAAAATGGGTCGTAATGATGACATGTAAACTGGTAATGAATCACTTGGTAGAGGAAATGAATGGAACTCCGTTCATCGTCTGGTTTATGAGATTAAACGGATCGAAAGTAGGTAATGATGTGATTTGTTTTGGAGATGCTTTAGAATATGATTTATTAGAAATTGGTGACCAGGCATGTATAGGTGAAAATTGTGACATAACGTGTCACACTGTTGAGAATATGGTAGTGAAGACATCACATGTAAAAATTGGTAAGCAATGCACTCTTCACGTTGGTGCATTCATCATGCCTGGTGGATCAATGCTAGAGGGGTCCGTCTTAATGCATGCTTCACAAGTTTTAAAGGGTGAAACAGTTGCTGCGAATGACGTCTATGCCGGTCAACCTGCGGAACCAGTAAAACGATATCCTCCGGTACTGTCTGAGTTAAATAGAGATTTTGATATTGAAGTTGGTGTGTTGACTACTCCTATCTCATCATCAACACCGCTCGGAGATGAAGTCGTAACTGAGGCGCAGAAGATGATCGTCGAAGCTTTTTAGTAAAGAAAGTATCTGAAATATCTATTGCTTTTTTTTTTTTTTTTTTTTTGGAGGGGAAAAAAAAAAAAAAAAAAAAAAAAAAAAAAAAAAAACCCTTTTTAAACTATTTCTCCCTTTTGATACCTATCGATCGTTGGGGTTATATCGCCCATATTACGCGAAAAAAAAAAAAAAAAAAAAATGGAAAAAAAACAAGTTTTTGTACACAACGTAATGTAACTCTGTTGGTCTCACCGGCAGCCTCCAATGATGTTCTGTCGTTAGGTTGAGTTATTCCGTTGGTTTTTTGTGAATCAGTCGACGCTAACGTATGAAAAAAAAAAAAAAAAAAAAAATAGGGGAAAAAAAAATTACGAGAAATAAAAAAAGATACATTGATATCCAGGTATCTTGTAAGAACTCCACTTTTTTTTTTTTTTTTTTTTTTTTTTTTTTTTTTTCCCCCTAAAGTCACATCGGTGTTGTAAAGAAACCTTTGTACAAATAGCACTTCACAGTAGCTAGTCAAAATTTTTTCAGTTCTGTCATGTGCGGTGATGTGACTTCACAAAAGCAAATACACTTACTAACTATAAGTCAAAAGAGAAAAAAAAAAAAAAGTGCACAATTTTTCCCCCCCCCCCATTTTTTTTCACATTGTAAAAGCGATTAGATTCTGCTTAATGGATACTTTTGTGACCCTTTCTTCACCCTTAAAAAAGAGTTTTTTTTTTTTTTTTTTCTCTCTTCGAATTGTAATGTTAGTTGCAAAACAAAACAACAACAACAACAACAAAAAAAAAAAAAAAAAAAAAAAAAAACAATTTCCCTCTTCCCCTTCTTTGCATATTAATCTCTTCTTACAATTATCTTACAACGTGTTATTAGCTGGGCACGTACTGGATTCCCAAACCTCCAAACCATAAGAAAACCGATTGATGTGCTTGAAGGAAGACTCTCTCAACATACTCAACGACCTATATATGCAGATAATTATGGATAAATTCGAATCTTTATTTTAAACTGTTGTGTGTTGCGGTGGTTAAGTTTGTGTGGAATTTCGTCGTTTGAGTGACGTTCTCTTTTGAAACGCACCTTTATAAAAAAAAAAAAAAAAAGATGAAAGAATACTTTGAAGTGGTAACGCTATCTAGCTATTGCGTTATGTGTCTTTCCCTCTTCGAGGTTATAAATTTCTTGTGTGATTTGGGAATTGGTCCCTTGACACTTATTTTTCTTCTTTCCCTCTTGTTTTATTGATATCCCTCTTTTGGTGATTTTTTATATTATTTTTTTTTTTTTCACTGATGAGATTGGATGTTAATCGAAAAGAAAAGGGATTTCTAATTCTAATTCCCTTTTTATTAGTATTTTTGAGGTGATTAGTTGAGTGAAAACAAATTCTATTTTTTTTTATTTTATAAAACCCTCCTCGTCATCTTTTCTAGACTTGTCTATCTGGTGAAGAATTTTCTACGTTTTTGATCCTTCAATTCAAGTTTTTGATATCTTATTGAACTGTGGTCTTATCGTTTGAGTCTTTGGGGTTTATTTTATTTTTTTCCGAAAAATTCAATTTTTTTTTTATAGCTGTCAAACCCTCCGTGTTTTTTTTTGGGTTGTACTTGCTGTACTTTTTATTCAAGTTTTCAGTAAGTTCTTTTTTTGAAAAAGAGAAAACAGAACGATTGTGACTTTTACCCCGAGCACTTTAACGCTGTTTTTAGGTGAGAGGGACGAATTTTTTTTTTCTTATTATCAAAAATTATAAATGGATAAGTGGTGAAGAATGATGTCCTTTGACCCCCCGTGCATGAATTGTGAATTGATAAAGCCTTTCTTCACAATAGGTCAATCAATTGTGTGTGTTTAAGTGTGTGAATTTTTTATCAAACTTAAAGCAATTAAAAAAGAGAGCCTTTTAAAAATGTTGTTGTTATTCTCTCTTTTTTATTGTAATGTTGTGTGTTCAAGATATGGGTTTTAACAAAAAGAAAACTTCCTTGAAGAAGAAAAGGAAAAGCCGAGTCTGTTTTCTGTTATACATTAATTCTTTATTTACTCTATGTGATGGTCTTTTTTTTTTTGTTTCCACACTTCTTCTAACTTGGTGCTTGATGTTTCAGGTCTTTTTTTTTGTTGTTTCGTGGCTCTCTTTTGCGGTACTTTTCATTGTCTTTTTATTGCCTTGTCGAGCACTTAATATCGGCTCTTCCTAACCTAGACAAGTAGAATTGTCTAAGGATTGGATTGTTCACCCACTAACAGGGAATGAGCTGAGTTTCTGATGAAGAAAAATCCCCTCGGGGCGGTGTGTGTCAACAGCAATACGGGGTAGTACGAGAGGAACTCCCCTTTCTAGTCCTGTGGTATGATTGAGACAGTGCCGTGATGCTGCTATGCGGGGGTAGCAATGAATTCCCATTTTTTTTAAAGAAAATTTAAATTAAGTTAAAACGACTTTTTTTTTTTAAAACTTCTTCTTAATTGGGTAAATGTTAGCCACTCAGCTGTGGTCATATCTTTGATTCTGTACTGAAACACAAGCTTCTCAAAATTTCTATATTGTTAGTGGGTTGCAGTCTCTTCTGTCCATCTCTTCTTTTTTGTGTAACTTTCATTTTACATGCACTGAATTCACTCAGTTTCAAAAAAAAAAAAAAAAAAATTACAAAAAGTGATTATTATGCAAGTAACTCCGTTTTATGTTTATTTTACAAAAAAAAAAAAAAAAAAAAAAAAAAAGATGAGGGTTATTTTTACTTCGTTTTAACAACAAATATATATAGTACCACCTTGTGCGACTAATGTGTTTGACTTTGCATTTTAGTTCCTTGTAATTTTCCCGTTTTCTGCAAACAGAGCAGATTTCTGGAGGTTGTTTTTTTTTTTTTTTTTTTTTTTTTTGTCTATAAAGTGCGTGGCGGAATTGAGTATTGCTTTTTTTTTTTTTTTTTTTTTCCCGGAGCGAATCTTTTTTTTTTTCATTAAGAACAGGTTCAAATAGTTTAATGAGCAAGTGAGGCGAGGCGAGGAGGAAAGCTGGAGATTGATAATTCATTCGTCTCTCGGTCGATGCTACTTCAATATTCCATTGCTGAGGATTGGGTCCTCTGTCACTGTGAGTTACCCTCCTATAGAGAGCACTCATCATATAAAGTAATGTTTTGATTATAAAATTATATCAGACAGATGTTTTTAATTTATTTTACATCAACTGATACAGCAACAACAGCAACAACAAACGAAATGGATGAAGATGAGAAACTAGTACTTCAGAGTGAAGTAGGAAGACTTTTAAAAGAAGAACACTTGTCATCACATCCTGAATGGATGTCTTGTTTTGAAGGGGGAAAGGGAGTCCCGTACTCCAGATTTAAGGTATTCTCTGGGTTGAGTAGATATTCAGAAGCTCAGTTAAAAGAAGCGATTGAAGACGACATAGGAATGGTCGCACCTCACGTGGTTACTGAGAATGGCTTGGTGAGACCAAAAGTACTTCCGGCACCGAAATACGATCACATGGTCTTCGCTACTCCACTTCCTTTCAAAGCGAGTGAAAATGAGATTAAAAAATTCTTCGCGAGGTACGGAACTATTGAAAATATAGTCCGTCCAGAATGGGTGGATGCCACGACTGGGAATGCCAAGAAGAAACCTTCGGTGGTTGTTACCTTTCAGAATGCAGATAGCGCCTCAAAGTGCATTGCGAATCCTCCAACTTACAGCAAGCTTGGCAATCTTGGTGATTTCTTTATACCGGCATTGACTGTCGCACCGTACACCGGAAAGAAACAAAATCTTGGAGAAGGAACTGAAACCAGACATCGATTTGTAGCAAAACAAGACGCAACTCAAACAACAGAAAAGTTAACAAGAGCTGCTAAGGATATTTTAAAGAAGGATCATATTTTAGTTATTGACGGCATGAGTAAGGATGCTGACTGGCGTGACATTCGATCGTTTCAACAAACAACCCTCCGATCATTTACAAAGGGTAAGAGAGCAGTAGTATACACCATGCTCTCATCATCCCGCAGTCAAGCTTTCATTTTCTGTAAGTCTCCCGATGCCGGTTCTATTGTTTTACAAATGCCGCAGGCTGAGTTGAAGGGATCAGTTGTTACTCTTCGTCTCTGTACTGACGTCGATTTGAAATACTTAAACTCCCTCTCAGTAGACGAAGGCAAGAGGAGTGCTCCACAATCTGATCAACAACAAGTAAAGAGACACAATCCGTAAGAATGTTGTTTTGATTGAAGAGATGGACATCAAGACAAGCTGTGAGTAGAACAAACACCTCTAACAGCCATGGATAAGATAATGGAGTAGAATAGGAGGTACAGATTAGTCATTCCGTACGCACCAAGTGATCCATTCGTAAGGAGAAGAGCCAATACGACTCTTAAGGTTAGCAAGTTACTAATATTTGAAGTGTTTTTCGTCTTACTTTACCTTCGGGAAGGCAGATTCTTCCCCAACAACAACAGTCCGCCAGCATTACAATAAATCTTATATAACAGGACACTATATGTTAGTAAGTTAGCGATCTAGTCATCCCTGTTTGAGAAACTTGTCTCTAATAACTTTTCCCTTCTTCAGTTTTATTCCCCAAAAAAAAAAACTTACATAAAATGATGCGCAATAACGCACTCAGGAGGTGTATTCATTCTTTTGGTAAAGATCCGGAGGGTTTGGCCATGGCTGAGGATGCGGCCAAGCTCCAGGAGTGGTTTGGAAGTGAGCGATTCGCAACCACCACGAGAGGATACTCCGGTGCTGATGTTGCGAAGCTTCGCGGAACGTTCCCTGAGACCCACAAGAGATATCATCTTGCTAACGAGTCAGCTAAGAAGGCGTGGAAGTTATTTCGCAGCAATTGGGATCATGGTAAAGCATCATGGACATTCGGATGTACTGACCCTGTTCAAGTAGTTCAGATGGCTAAGTACTTAGAGACTATTTACGTAAGTGGATGGCAGTCTTCATCTACCTGCTCGACTACTAACGAACCAGGTCCTGATCTCGCAGACTACCCGATGGACACTGTACCAACAAAAGCTGACCAGCTGTTCCGTGCTTTGATGTTTCATGACCGTAAGCAAGCTTTAGAAAGGTCAAAGATGACTGAAGAGGAACGTCTAGCAACACCGCCCGTCGACTTCTTCCCTCCAATCATTGCTGACGGAGATACCGGACACGGTGGTATCTCAGCTCTGATGAAGTTAATAAAGCTCTTCGTTGAGGCGGGTGCTGCAGGAGTACATTTAGAAGATCAGAAAGCTGGTACTAAGAAATGTGGTCACATGGGAGGAAAGGTTTTGGTATCAACCCAGGAACACGTTGACCGTTTAAAGGCTGCTCGTCTTCAATGTGATGTGATGGGGACGGAGACTCTGATTGTTGCGAGGACTGATGCCGAGTCGGCGAAATTCCTCGACAACAACATCGATCCTCGTGATCATCCATTTATTATGGGAACTAGAAATAAGGAAATCCCAAACCTAGTTGACATGCTACGTGATTTGGATAAGAGCAAGGCATCTCCAGAAGAGATGATGGAGGCGCAGACCAAGTGGGGAGAGCAGGCAAACATCATGACCTTCGGTGAAGCCGTGACTGAGGAGTTGAAGAACCTTCCAAAACGTGACGTGAGTATCGAAGAGTCGTTGAAGGTGTGGGATGACAACTACAAGTCGCTGTCACACGTAGAGTCTCGTGAGCTGGCCAAAGACCTCGGAGCGGAGTTGTACTGGTCATGGTACAAACCACGTACTCGGGAAGGATACTACAGAGTCTTGTCCGGAATGGACTTGTGCATTCAGCGTGCTAAGGCATTCGCTCCACACGCTGATCTGCTTTGGATGGAGACAGACACCCCAAGCGTCGAACAAGCTCGCCAGTTCGCCGCCGGAGTGCACGCTGAGTTCCCAGATCAGTACCTCGCATACAACTTGTCTCCATCTTTTAACTGGGACGTTGCTGGGTTATCTGATGAAGAGATGGGCAACTTTACCCGTGACATCGGTCGCTTTGGATTCGTATGGCAGTTCTGTACACTCGCTGGTTTCCACTCGAACGCTTTGATGGTTGACACGTTCACAAAGGACTACGCCCAGCGTGGTATGCGTGCTTACGTTGAACGCATCCAGCGTGAGGAGCGTACACACGATGTTGAGACGCTGACTCACCAGAAGTGGTCTGGTGCTGCTGTTGTTGACTACCAGTCTGGTTTGGTTAACAGTCTGACTTCAACTGGTATCATGAGCAAGGGAGTGACTGAGGACCAGTTCAAGGCTGCGAAGAAGGAAGCTCACGATGAAGCCGGTACTGAAATTCCATCATCGAGACCGAAGAAGTTCAGATCCAGTCTTGAGGAACCGAAGACTCCTGACTTCGTATACGAAGATGATGAGCCCGAGAAGAAACAGTAAACCTATTCGATACACTTATTGAGTTTGCGTTAGTTATTTGTAGCGTGTGTTCTTTTTGTTCTAAAATATATAACTCAAAAAAAAGTCTTCGTTTCGATTTTTACGGTTTAGTAGTTTTGATTTGAAATCTAATATACTTTCTTTTTGTGTGGGAAAAAAAAAAAAAAAAAAAAATTAACAATCAAACTACCTTACGATGCATTGTGTGTTAGTAATTTATTTTAGAACTTTATTTTTATGTTTCATATTATTATTGTTGAATAAAAAAAAAAAAAAAAAAAAAAAGAAAACATTTGTTGGTGCCTCTTGGATACATCGACTACCATGTTGATATTAAATAATTTCCGATAATCAGTAAAAATTTTCTTTTATTTTTTTTTGCTGAAAATTTGTTTTAAAAAAAAAAAAAAAAAAAAAAATCTTCGAAAACTTCCTGGGGGAAAGCAAGATTTTGTTTGTGATCTGCTGTCTCAGGTGTTTGGTCAGGTTTTATTCTTCCTTCTCCTCCCTTTATTTATTTATTTTTTCTTTCTTTTTTTTTTTTTAATTCAATTTCACTAACGTTGTGAAAATTGCAAAGGCGAAGCAGACAAACATTTCGCTTTTTTTATTTGGTTTTTTTTTTTTTTTTTTTTTCCTTCCTTCGTCGTGGTAAACCTGCACGTGTTTTTAATGTCATTCTTTATATGATGGCATTCTTTATTGTGATTGATCTTCTTTGTTTTTCAAAGACTCATTCATTTCTAGCTTTTTTTTTCTTTTCTCCTTTTTTTTTCGAGTCGCTCATTGCGGATGCTTGCGTGTGTTTGTTGTTTATTTGTTTTTATAATTCGCTTTTGAGTGAGGAATCTCTCCCTTATTGTCACCCTTTTTTTTTTTGTACCGACGTGGTCGGAGAAAAAACTATTCAGATTGAAAGCCGATATTTCTTTTGGTCATGATTTATTTTCCCCGTGCGACAGGATTCTGTCTGCGTTCAACGAAATATAAGGCTACTCTGAATGGTTTTTTTTCACATGTTTCGTTTTTAACTATCGTTAAATAAGCCTATAAGGGGGGTTATGCAATTGTTGAGATGTTATTATTATTTTAATTTATTTCCTTTCCAGTTCCTCTGATTTAATAAAACAACATGGGTAGAACTATCGCTGGGACATCTGCCCTGCTTCCAGTGTTCTCTGATGAGATGCTGGCGGTGGGTGAATTTGGAGCGACTAGTTCGTTTACAGGATACGCGTCAGTACGCGCGACTCATGTCCCAACTCCTGGGTTTGGAAGTCCAAGTCGACCAGTTACGGGTACTGGTACTCATGTTCACGTATCCCACGGAGGTCATTAGTATGTATCAGAGCAGTTCTTCGGTAATTTTTAAGAATGTTTCTACGTTTCTTATCCAATTATATGCGAAGGTGTTTTTCAGTAGATCTTTTTTTTTTTTTTTTTTTTTTTTTTTTTCCTACTAAAAATCACTTAAGCGGAGAAATAACGAAACAACAAAAAAAAAAAAAATGACAAAAAAAAAAAAACAACACCAAAATCAACACACATACAAAAAAAAAAAAAAAAAAGAAAGAAACAAATAGCCTTGTTCATTTACACTTACGGTGGTTGAGTTTTGATCTAAGGTAAATAACTATTGTTTTTGTTGAATGATTTTTTATTTTTTTTTCAGGTTGTAAATGTGAAGTTTGTCGCACTGAGGAGAATGAGCTTAACTCTGTTTACCCCACATTATTATTTTTATAATTCTTCACAGAACAACCACACTAATAAGACTTTCTAACACAACAACAACAACAACAATTAAAATGAAAGGCATCGCTGGATCATCACGTCTTCACCCAGACTTCAGCACTGAGATGTTAGCAATGGACGAATTCGGTGGTACATCGTCATTCATCGGCTACTGTGGAATAAACGCCAGTCCAATTCCAGTCCCGACATTCTCATCACCAAACAAACCAGTCTCTGGGACAGGTCATGGCGTGCATGTCAAGGGTGCTCATTCATCACACCACTGATTGAATTGTTGTCATAAAAGGTTTCTCTTTTGTAAAAAAAAAAAATTGAGGAGAAGCAGAAAAAAAAAAAAAAAAAAAAAAATAATGGAAATTATCTACCAGAGTTTTTAGGTAGGAACTTATTTACACAGGGTTGTTGGCCCGCTGGCAAAAAGAAAAGAAAAAAAAAAAAGAAAAAAAATATATAAAAGAAAACTGAAGACGTACAAAAAGATGAGAATTTACTATTCGTTAAGGTAGCCGTGTCACATATTTATACCACCCTCATACATTACAATAATGGGTTAAGATGTATCGGAAAACGAATGTTTATATTTTAATACAGCTGAGGTAGTTACCCATATTATTTTACACAGCCACCCGTTTTACTTTTTAAGCCCCTCGACGCTTCAAAACTAAAATGAGAGAAGTCATCTCTATCCACATCGGTCAGGCTGGTTGCCAGGTTGGTAACGCGTGCTGGGAGTTGTACTGCCTTGAGCACGGTATCCAGCCTGATGGCGCTATGCCATCAGACAAGACCATCGGAATTGAGGACGATGCATTCAACACCTTCTTCAGTGAGACCGGATCCGGAAAGCACGTCCCACGTGCCGTCTTCCTCGATTTGGAACCAACCGTCATCGACGAGGTAAGAACCGGAACCTACCGTCAACTCTTCCACCCTGAGCAGTTGATCTCAGGAAAGGAGGATGCCGCCAACAACTACGCCAGAGGTCACTACACCATCGGTAAGGAGATTGTTGACTTGTGCCTCGACAGAATTAGAAAGCTCGCTGACAACTGCACTGGTCTCCAGGGATTCCTCGTCTTCAACAGTGTTGGGGGAGGTACTGGATCCGGTTTGGGAGCTCTTCTTTTGGAGAGACTGTCGGTTGACTACGGCCGCAAGTCAAAGTTGGGATTCACCATCTACCCATCCCCACAGGTAAGTACCGCTGTTGTTGAGCCATACAACAGTGTGTTGTCCACTCACTCTTTGTTGGAGCACACTGACGTTGCCTGCATGCTTGACAACGAGGCCATCTACGACATCTGTAGAAGAAACCTCGACATCGAGAGACCAACCTACACCAACTTGAACCGTCTTATCGCTCAGGTCATCTCATCCTTGACCGCCTCCCTTCGTTTCGATGGTGCGCTCAACGTTGACGTAACTGAATTCCAGACTAACTTGGTGCCATACCCAAGAATCCATTTCATGTTGTCATCATACGCTCCAGTCATCTCAGCTGAGAAGGCCTACCACGAGCAGTTGTCGGTTGCTGAGATCACCAACGCCGCGTTCGAGCCAGCTTCCTCGATGGTTAAGTGTGACCCACGTCACGGTAAGTACATGGCCTGTTGTTTGATGTACAGAGGTGACGTCGTTCCAAAGGATGTCAACGCCTCCGTTGCCACCATCAAGACCAAGAGAACCATCCAGTTCGTTGACTGGTCCCCAACTGGATTCAAGTGTGGTATCAACTACCAGCCACCAACTGTTGTTCCAGGTGGTGACTTGGCCAAGGTTCAGAGAGCCGTCTGCATGATCTCCAACTCCACCGCCATCGCTGAAGTGTTCGCTCGTATCGATCACAAGTTCGATTTGATGTACTCCAAGAGAGCATTCGTTCATTGGTACGTTGGTGAAGGTATGTGATTGTTGTCTTGTTTTTATGTTCAAAGATACGCAAAGATATACCAACTTGCTTTAGTATACCTCAAGGCTTTAGCTAAGCTACTCAAATAACTTCAACATTGCCTTGTGATATTTATTTGCAATTTTTTTTTCAATTCACTACTGTAACCAACCACCAACAGGTATGGAGGAAGGAGAGTTCTCTGAGGCCAGAGAGGATTTGGCTGCCCTCGAGAAGGACTACGAGGAGGTTGGTGCCGAGTCCGCTGACATCGAAGGAGAGGAGGACATCGAAGAGTACTAGGCAACTTGTCTCTCTGTTTTTATTTTATTTTATTTATTTTTTCTTCCTAGGGATTTATTTTTTTTCTTTTTCTGCATGCCGTACAGGCATGTCTTTGCTTTCCGGGTCACATTTTATTTTCTAATTGTAAAGTGCTTCAAAAGTTCATTAGTCGTCCTTTCCGTTCGATAAAGTGATCAGTTGTGTTATGTTATACTAACATAAGGATATCAAACACTCGCATTCATTATCCTCCCTTCAGTAAACATGAATTCCATACCGCATACGAGTTATCAAAATCTAAAATTAAAACCCTTTTATCCTCACTTTTATCAGGTCAGTCTACTGTTTTCAACAAGCATCAATATGTCAGTGAATCAACTCTCTATGAAGTTTTGCTCGTGTTTATTAAATCGAGCAATCAAAGAAACAGACAATCCACAACAAGTAAAAAGGAAATCGATTCTCATACCGTTGGCAGTCGTTGTTTTCCTTGTAGGTATCGCCGTGATGATAACTCAAACAAGTAACGCTTTGTACATAACATCTGGGGCGTTGATAAGCACATTGTGTGCAGTGAGTTTGATTTTAGTAGTCGGTTGTAAAGTAGACATTACCGAGTCTTTCTTAGAAGTAATTGGAGCTACTGGTATGGTGGTAATTCTGATTTCTGATTTTACCAGCGCGGCATTTGTTGGTCAAGAGAGATTCTGGCCTGTTTTGGTCGTTTCTATCGATGTTCTGCTTGTGTGCGAGGCGAAGCCTCGCACAACCGCAACGATTGTGGCCGTAAGCAGTTTGTACTTGTTAATAATGGCATTTGAAAGCATGTTCCGGTTTGGTATATTGGATCTTGAGATTGGCAGTATGGTTCAATCAAATCGCCGGGAAAAAGTTGAGTGCGACAAACTTCCGTGCGCCCGATCCGCAGACGTTGTTCTGATGACATTTCTAATCCAAATATTCGTGTTCGTATGTGACTTCTATTGTACTCGAGGATTCGCACAGGGTCTTTTAAAAGAGCGCAATCAGGTACTCGCATCGATCAGAACTGCCAATAAAATCGCAAATTCACTTGCGAGTTACGATCTTGACCGTGCGAAGGAACTACTGGACGAATCAACTATTCCGAGTGACCTACGAGAAGCTTTCGAGTCGTTGTTGAGAAATCTGAAGATATACAAACCGTACCTTCCTCGGTCTTGTTTACCATTCGATAGTTCTGAGGATGAAGCAGACAATTCTAGTGATTCCTCGCGTGATAAGTCGATTACGATATCAGCAGCGTCGAGCGAGATGGGTGTGTCGAGTGCCCCAAGTATACTTCCGAAAAAATGTTTTCGAAATTTAAAAGCTTCTCTTTTTGTTGTAAACGTTAGAAACTCCATAACGATACTTGAATCCTCTCTTCAGTCATTCGAATCACTTGTTTCTTCTCTTGTACGAACCTGTTTTGATATCGTATCGAGAACCAGAGGTACGCCTGATCTGTTTTTGGGCGATCGACTTTCAGCAAACTTCGGAGCACTGCGGCCGAGTACCGCTCATGTTCAATCTTGTTTGAATGCAGCTGTGGAGGTCTTGAAATCTGCTGAAATACTCCTGTCTCCCTTCCAGGAACTGTCATCTCGCAAACTACAAATTAATATCGGTGTGGCTACTGGTGCTGTAGCATGTGGTGACTTAGGAACAGAAACATCTCTCAGATATAGTGTGATAGGAGATTTGTCTAAGTGGGTCATTGCTGTTGAACGTGTTGGATCGTCGTTGGGTATTTCACTTGCCGCGAATGAAAATTTTCACAAAGAAGTTAAAGAAACTAATCAAAGCAAAGTAATTTTCAAATCAATTATTTATGATCAGAAGCTGAGACTTGTATTCGAAATAATTCCGACGTTCGATGTAGCCGACGACGAGTGGATGTATCAAATCCAACATCTTGGAGCAGGAAAGTGGGACACATACAACACGGTTGCTATTGCGTTGCTGAATGGTCAACCGATACCCGAAGAGCTTTCCGACGTACCCGCAGTGTATACTGACTTGCAAAATGCGATTCGCAGTGGACTACCAACACCAATCCATCTCAGCAAAGTGTAATGCACTTTTGAACTAGTTCTTTGTGCAGCTGCATTGGTATCTGTTCCTCTTTGCTCTTCCTTCCCTTTCTAAAGACCTCAAAAAAGAAAGTATCCGTTAGCCTTTTTAGGTTTCTTTCAACAATAGTGGTAGAGACAATTTTGCTACTCCTCCCTGCAACCATCCAAGTCCCCGCAAATTAACCTTGCGGGGAGGGGGTAGTAGGGGTAGTTGATTTATTTATCCAAGTCCCCCTCGGGGTCAATTTGACTCGACAGCATTTCTTTCTCTGGTAGTTTACTTGAAACAATTTTCTGTGGAAGAGAATCCAGTTATAATGATTCATGTCTAATTTGTTGTGTGTTAACCCCCCCCTTGATTTATTTATCCAAGTCTCCCCAACTTTTGGGAACCTTAAAATACTGTTTTTGAGTATGATTCCTTATTAGGCGCGAAACAATAATATTTACATATTGTTGTCTGCTTATGATGTGTTTTTTTTTTTTTTTTTAAAGTTTTCTTGACTTCTTGATTCTTTTCAGTTTTACGGAGCAAGAACAAAAAAAATTGTGTTTGGTAGTTTATTTATATTCGGGGTAGTCGTTAAGCAAACACATGCACGACGCCATATATAAGTATTGTATTGGAACATATAATAGCATAGCTTTTTAACAGCAGCAACATTAATATATGTTATTGGTGCTGGACGGGTGCCGGCACCAAAACTGAGTGAAAGTTTCCTGAGGTTGGTTTTCAAGGTCAGCTACATCCTCTTTTTTTTTATCAGCGATTCACTTGAGCAGTTTCGTCTTGGCTTGGGTCGGCATCACGATCTCTGTTCTGGAATTGATCCCCTTCGAGTGTTAAGGTTGACATCAATAATAGTGTTGTTCCTCTTTGATGAACAGCTCAGCATCTGGTTTGATGTAGAACGTTCGTTGTGTGGAAGTTAAACACAACGCGGAAAGTTATCATTCACAGGATTGATATATGTACCCAGTTGGGACGCTCAACGACTCACTCGACGACATTATGCTTGAGAAGTCGCAGATCAAATTCATTATAGGCAGGCACTTCAATACATCACCCAATCATATTCGGGGATCCCAAAGACAATCAGGGATAACATGTCGATACTTGTCTTAACAATGAGCACACAGGAGATTTACTCTTATCACTCGGTTTGGCACAGATTTAGAAAAGGAAAAGAATTCAACTTGCTCTTCAACTATTTAAAAAGGACAAACTGGTTAGCTGTTTATAGTCAGAGATCACTAACCCTCCACAAGGAAACTGAAGCATCGCATCGACGGTTGGGATGAGATCCCCGATAATTTATTTACATCATCCCATCTCTAAGATATATTCGTGAATCGCAAATGAATACTGCGATCTAACACAACAGGGTGTTGCTGTTCTTCTGATGTCAGTTGGTTGACGTTGAGCTGACTCTGATGTTCAATTGGATGATATTACAGATTAAGAACTAGCGGTGCTCTCCACAAACTCTCTAATGGTGTTGAATGCTTAAATCCAAGTTTGGTTTGGGCAAATGAAAACCACACAAAGCTGGTTGGGAAGTGGTTGATTGAATATCTCGGCAGTGATGAAAACATGAACCTCAAAACATTTGAAGAGACAACAATCTACTTCCTGTACTCAAACAAACACGAGAAGGGTTGCGGTGTACTTCAAAGATGAGACAGATGGTAAACAGATCAGCGAGGGTGTCTTCTCAAGAGCTAAGACATATGCACACCATCACAGATGAAGTCCAAACACATGTAAAAGCTAAGAGAGTTCCAAGATCCAAGTCTGCAAAGTTGAAATTAGATGACTTCTCAAACACTCTTGAGACTAGTGAGAGAGTAAGTCTGTAACCTACAACACCATAACCAGTAAGAGTACAAGACTGATGACAAAAGAGTTCCAACGTGTTGCATTAAGTAGATATGATGACGAGAAGTACACATGTCCTGATGGCAAGCAGACCCTAACACATGGAAGCATAGAAATACCTTAAATAAGTAGAGTCGTCAGTTAAGTTAGAATCTTTTAAGTAGTTTTGTATGTGTCCTCCAATTCTTGATACCGTTGTTGGTTCAACAAAAACAGTAAGCATCCATGTTATTCTAAATATCGAAGGTGTTGATGAAGGCTTCGGAGGCAAGCTTTAGCTCAGAGAGTGCTTGCAAACCTCTATTGATCTCTTGGATAGTGATGTTATAGATATCGTTTGTTGAAGAAGTGTCACTCATTGTAGACTGTGATGATGGAAAATATTAGTGTAGGCCAAAGACTCAAATGGATCCTTCAGGGTTGAGAAAAAAAGTGAATGTGAGTCTATTTAGGTTAAGTAAGCGAGTATTGAGTGAGCTAAAGACATGTCTGAGGACGAAGTCTACTTGTCTCAATGATGTGTTCCGTCTCAGAGTCCTTGGAGAGCTTCTCCTTGAAGGCCTTGGATGACTCTACTACATGGTTCTCAAAGGCATTGGGGTCAATCCCCCGTAGCCATCGGTCTGTCATGTTCAGGTGTGTGCAGGAGTTCGAGAGGGAACAGGTAGGTAGGAGGGAACAGGTAGGTAGGAGGGAACAGGTAGGTATAGTGTGTTGCTCATGGTGAAGGTTGTGTGTGAATGTGAACTGTGAAGGCTGTGAAAATTAGTGCATTCTACGTGTTTAAATGAAATGTTGCATCTGGGTGTAGCAAGTTAGAGTAGTGCTTCAAGGTTGCAGTGTAAGATACCCCTCCTTGATATGCCTGCAGAATGCCGGGTCTGCATATTCGCATTGGCAGGTTTCTGGTATGTAAATCTACAAGCTGTTGGCTGTAGGACTTTTAATCTAAGTGAATATGCAAAGTGGTCCATACATGTCCCTTCCCTACTACTTTCATGACCGACTGCGTCCTTAATAGGCGGGATCCAAAAGCATCTAGAGTGCCAAGCCGTGGCGGCAATCAATCGGAATACCAATTTTTGAGGTTCTGGTGGATTCTACCTCATCTTGGTATTACATTCCCCCCCCAAAAAAAAAAAAAAAAAAAAATTGAAGGATGACCCCTCTCTCCCAGTTGAAAACAATTGCGGCCTAATACAACTCAGTGAGGTGATCTCAGACTTGAGAACATGGTTTCTCCACCTCACAACTATCTATCATTTTATACTAACATAAGGATATCAAACAATCGCATTCATTGTCCTCCCTTCAGTAAACATGAATTCCATACCGCGTACGAGTTATCAAAATCTAAAATAACCCTTTTATCCTCTCACTTTTATCAGGTCAGTCTACTGTTTTTCAACAAGTATCAATATGTCAGTGAATCGGCTTTCTATGAATTCTGAGGTATGACTTTTACATTTTCTTTAAACGCATTACGAGGTAAACATGTCTGAACGGGTTTGACCTTTTTTTTGTATTGGTCACAGTACAGCCCTAGGATTGGTTGTTTCTCTTACAGTTAAGTGGCTTGTGACTATCGCACATTTAGAAATTGCTTGAAAGCAATGGCTACGAATTCGTGGCTGTCTGGTGAGCGATCGGCTCATTTACTTTTCTTTGACACATTTCAGTGCAAACTTCTCGAAGGACTTCCACACTCGAAACTGTCGGAACCCATTTCTTCCTGTTCAGTCAAAAACAATATAATCTAAGCCCAAGACTAAAACAGGGTGGTCACAAAGTGGAATATTTGTCAAAGGTTGATAGTGAAGAAGGAAATGCGATCTTGGGGAGATGGAAACACCTAATATTCGATTCTTATGATCAGGAGTTGATTTGTCGCGAAAGTGCAAAAGAAAAAATCCTTGACTACACTATGAAGGTGGTGCAGGAGGACTATGCCTATTGGACTCAAGACGATAAATCAAAGTTGCTGACTTCGTATGGAGTGAAAGGGACGGGCAAAACAGCGGTCATGCGAGCAATGGTCGGATTCGATGGGAAGCCAGGGTGGATCCAGACAGCTGACCCAAAGGCAAGGGCTGTGACATCTTCCTTCAATGAATCTGGTGACTGGGTTAGCAAGTTCAGAGGTGATTACAAGAAGCTAAATTTTAATGCAGGCACTGCGTTCGGTCGCCACATCTTAAGGTACAACGGAATGTGTGAAGAAGATGTTCAAAGGATTGGAAGCATGGAAACTGCTGTGTTCCTCCTCCGGAAAAAGCTTGGGCAAACAATCCCAGGCACCCTGGTCATTGGTGTTGATGAATTCGCAATGCTGGAGGAAGCAGCTGGCAGAGTGCTGGTCAATCTTGTGCAGCTGCAGGGTGCTTCCATTAGATTTCCTGATGAATATGGAGGTCCTGTTGTTTTCATCATGTCCGCACTGACTGAATCTTTCTTTTCGGGAGTGCAAATTGGTTCAGGTCGCCCTGTCTTGACAATCCGCCTCCATAACTTGCCACAGGCTAAAGCGTTCGATCTCCTCCCTGCTGACATCAGAAATGCTGCAAAGAAAGATGGACGGATTCAAAACCTGATTAACCAATGTGGTGGGAATCCACGGGCTTTGTTTGAAGGTGTCGTGAACGCACGAGACTACCTTGTAAAGGAGGGTCAAGAAGTGTATGATAGCGATATTGCCAAAGCCCGATCGACGATTCTTAAATGGTGCAACGTAACAAGTACAATTCAGGGTCACACTCCGATGGACATTGTTTCCACTTGGTTCGCCCAAGAACCCACTGCAGAATGGAGGCAAACCATGCGTGATGCAGGACTTCTCCAACCTGTTCGGGGTGAGTATTTCCGCGAGATATTTTTCCCACTGATGCTCGCTGAGTGGTCGAGTAGTAAGAAGTTGAGTTCTCTCATGTCGCACCACATTGCAGGCTGCTATGACAGCGACGATCAGATGATGACGGGACAAGGGAAGCGGGTTGAGGAAATCTTGATGCACTATGCAATTGTCCGGAAGTTGGCATACCATCATCTGGAGATGGATTCACTGATCGGTGTTTTCTTCAACCACTCAACTGTCAGTCCTGCAACAAAAGCTACCGATCGTAAATGCAAAGGGCTTGGGGCTTACGATAAGTTGCTGATCAAATTTAATGAGACTTCTCCAAACTTAGTCAGACATGTTTCGAAGTTTACGGAGCTTGCTGACGGTGATTGGAATGCATTCAGAGATGGGCACACTCTCTACTCCGATCTCTCCAACGAAAAGGGAATCGAGTACATCACACCCCACTTTCGCCTGATCAATGGAAAGTCAGTCCTCACAGCAGAAGTGTGCCAGATCAAATATACTACACAGTCGGCTGATTGGCCCAATTGGCAAGGGAAGCTCAAGACATCCCCTAGGGTAAGAGTACTCAACAAGAAGAAGATCCCCTGGTTTGCTGTGTACTACGCTAGCCATCCCTCCATTCCCCAGACATACAAGACTGACTGTATTCATTTTCCGAAAGATGCCCTGGACAAGTTCACCGCTCCGTTAGGGACACTGCGGTTGCACCTTGGGAAGGAAACACCGGAATCCCCCCTTTCTGGGGCGATGCTGAGACATCGCCCATGGGTGTCAGCTGCTAAACTACCTTCTCGGATCCCGCTAGTTCTTTTGAGAATGTTCTAATCTGCCGCTTCTAACCTCTTTTGTTCTTCCCGTTCCCTTCCACATCCTTTTCTCTTGGACCATCTGCAGTATTTTCCCATACCCACCTTTGAAAAAAGCCTGGACTGCTTTAGATCTTTCTTTGTGTCTGCTTGCCAGCATCCACACACACCAAGGTTTAAAAAGAAAAAAATAATACAATGAGAGTAGGAACAGGGAGCCTAACACAATCTTTCTCAGATAACGGAGAAGAAGAAGACGACTGGGAAGAATGAATGTGTGAAGGAAAATAAAATAAAATAAAAAGAAGGAGCAAGAATTAAGTGAGCCTATGCGTGCGAACGAGCTTACTATTCTACTCCGGGGTTTAAAAATAAATGGGGGAAAAAAGGAAAAAAAAAGCAGTGGTGAGTGGGTTGGCTCTCAACTCTGACGATCTTCGGTTTGATTCCGCCACTGAGCTAATTTGGAACAGCCACAGGCGAAAGCCGCGGGTACCTCACTGGTCGTTGGTCAGGCCCCTCTTCACGGACCAAAAGTCCCTCTGGGGTATGTTGAAAGAAGCTAAAGACCACACCTAAATGGCGTCCACTGTAGCGGGTGGGTGAAAGGTCTGCTGAGGGGGTTGACTAAAAATAAATAAAAGAAAAAATAAAAAGAGCTTTTTATTTATAACAAGTTTACAAGATATGCATTATTGAAAATAAAATTTAAAGTGTTCACTCTTTTATCAGATTTTTCGTGCCCTTTACTCAATAATTCTTAAGCCCACCCTCCCTTCCTTGATTTATTTATCCAAGTCCTCCCTCCCTTCCCCCGCCGGTGTCCCGTCGAATTGAATTGGGCCTGGCACAACGCCTGCGCAGAAGTAATCTGCAACCCTTTTACAGTGTAGATACTTCTTTTGTAGTGACCTCGATAGTGTTATTATGCGTGTTAATTTATCTTACTTACATTTCATTCTTCTTTGTCAGGTGCATACAGTAATAGAAAGCTAATTACAGGCAGAAGTGAAAGATTACAGGGATATGTTGAATAGCCTTACTGGGGTATGCAGTTTACTTTTTCTTTAACCCATTACGGACGGGGGTAAAAACCAGTATGTATATATACGGCTATTGACAAAGACTAAGTTCTCTTACAATCGAGTGGTTGTGAGTATCGCACATTTAGAAATTGCTTGAAAGCAATGGCTACGAATTCGTGGCTGTCTGGTGAGCGATCGGCTCATTTACTTTTCTTTGACACATTTCAGTGCAAACTTCTCGAAGGACTTCCACACTCGAAACTGTCGGAACCCATTTCTTCCTGTTCAGTCAAAAACAATATAATCTAAGCCCAAGACTAAAACAGGGTGGTCACAAAGTGGAATATTTGTCAAAGGTTGATAGTGAAGAAGGAAATGCGATCTTGGGGAGATGGAAACACCTAATATTCGATTCTTATGATCAGGAGTTGATTTGTCGCGAAAGTGCAAAAGAAAAAATCCTTGACTACACTATGAGGGTGGTGCAGGAGGACTATGCCTATTGGACTCAAGACGATAAATCAAAGTTGCTGACTTCGTATGGAGTGAAAGGGACGGGCAAAACAGCGGTCATGCGAGCAATGGTCGGATTCGATGGGAAGCCAGGGTGGATCCAGACAGCTGACCCAAAGGCAAGGGCTGTGACATCTTCCTTCAATGAATCTGGTGACTGGGTTAGCAAGTTCAGAGGTGATTACAAGAAGCTAAATTTTAATGCAGGCACTGCGTTCGGTCGCCACATCTTAAGGTACAACGGAATGTGTGAAGAAGATGTTCAAAGGATTGGAAGCATGGAAACTGCTGTGTTCCTCCTCCGGAAAAAGCTTGGGCAAACAACCCCGGGCACGCTGGTCATTGGTGTTGATGAATTCGCAATGCTGGAGGAAGCAGCTGGCAGAGTGCTGGTCAATCTTGTGCAGCTGCAGGGTGCTTCCATTAGATTTCCTGATGAATATGGAGGTCCTGTTGTTTTCATCATGTCCGCACTGACTGAATCTTTCTTTTCGGGAGTGCAAATTGGTTCAGGTCGCCCTGTCTTGACAATCCGCCTCCATAACTTGCCACAGGCTAAAGCGTTCGATCTCCTCCCTGCTGACATCAGAAATGCTGCAAAGAAAGATGGACGGATTCAAAACCTGATTAACCAATGTGGTGGGAATCCACGGGCTTTGTTTGAAGGTGTCGTGAACGCAAGAGACTACCTTGTAAAGGAGGGTCAAGAAGTGTATGATAGCGATATTGCCAAAGCCCGATCGACGATTCTTAAATGGTGCAACGTAACAAGTACAATTCAGGGTCACACTCCGATGGACATTGTTTCCACTTGGTTCGCCCAAGTACCCACTGAAGAATGGAGGCAAACCATGCGTGATGCAGGACTTCTCCAACCTGTTCGGGGTGAGTATTTCCGCGAGATACTTTTCCCACTGATGCTCGCTGAGTGGTCGAGTAGTAAGAAGTTGAGTTCTCTCATGTCGCACCACATTGCAGGCTGCTATGACAGCGACGATCAGATGATGACGGGACAAGGGAAGCGGGTTGAGGAAATCTTGATGCACTATGCAATTGTCCGGAAGTTGGCATACCATCATCTGGAGATGGATTCACTGATCGGTGTTTTCTTCAACCACTCAACTGTCAGTCCTGCAACAAAAGCTACCGATCGTAAATGCAAAGGGCTTTCGACTAAAGCTCGCTTGCTGATCAAATTTAATGAAACTTCTCCAAACTTAGTCAGACATGTTTCAAAGTTTACAGAGCTTGCTGACGGTGATTGGAATGCATTCAGAGATGGGCACACTCTCTACTCCGATCTCTCCAACGAAAAGGGAATCGAGTACATCACACCCCACTTTCGCCTGATCAATGGAAAGTCAGTCCTCACAGCAGAAGTGTGCCAGATCAAATATACTACACAGTCGGTTGATTGGCCCAATTGGCAAGGGAAGCTCAAGACATCCCCTAGGGTAAGAGTACTCAACAAGAAGAAGATCCCCTGGTTTGCTGTGTACTACGCTAGCCATCCCTCCATTCCCCAGACATACAAGACTGACTGTATTCATTTTCCGAAAGACGCCCTGGACAAGTTCACCGCTCCGTTAGGGACACTGCGGTTGCACCTTGGGAAGGAAACACCGGAATCCCCCCTTTCTGGGGCGATGCTGAGACATCGCCCATGGGTGTCAGCTGCTAAACTACCTTCTCGGATCTCGCGAGTTCTTTTGAGAATGTTCTAATCTGCCGCTTCTAACCTCTTTTGTTCTTCCCGTTCCCTTCCACACTCCCATACCCACCTTTGAAAAAAGCCTGGACTGCTTTTAAAAAAACTATTTTTATCTGAGTAAACCACATCATGTTATTTGTGTGCCACCTGATGATGTCATGTTTTCTTTAGGATAATGTTCAATAATCATCTATGGTATCCTATTAGTCTGTAGATCTTTCCTTGCGTTTGCTTGCCAGCATCCACACACACCAAGGTTTAAAAAGAAAAAAATAATAAAATGAGAGTAGGAACAGGGAGCCTAACACAATCTTTCTCAGATAACGGAGAAGAAGTAGACGACTGGGAAGAATGAATGTGTGAAGGAAAATAAAATAAAATAAAAAGAAGGAGCAAGAATTAAGTGAGCCTATGCGTGCGAACGAGCTTACTATTCTACTCCGGGGTTTAAAAATAAATGGGGGAAAAAAGGAAAAAAAAAGCAGTGGTGAGTGGGTTGGCTCTCAACTCTGACGATCTTCGGTTTGATTCCGCCACTGAGCTAATTTGGAACAGCCACAGGCGAAAGCCGCGGGTACCTCACTGGTCGTTGGCCAGGCCCCTCTTCACGGACCAAAAGTCCCTCTGGGGTATGTTGAAAGAAGCTAAAGACCACACCTAAATGGCGTCCACTGTAGCGGGTGGGTGAAAGGTCTGCTGAGGGGGTTGACTAAAAAGAAATAAAAGAAAAAAAGAAAAGGAACTTTTTATTTATAACAAGTTTACAAGATATGCATTATTGAAAATAAAATTTAAAGTGTTCACTCTTTTATCAGATTTTTCGTGCCCTTTACTCAATAATTCTTAAGCCCACCCTCCCTTCTTTGATTTATTTATCCAAGTCCTCCCTCCCTTCCCCCGCCGGTGTCCCGTCGAATTGAATTGGGCCTGGCACAACGCCTGCGCAGAAGTAATCTGCAACCCTTTTACAGTGTAGATACTTCTTTTGTAGTGACCTCGATAGTGTTATTATGCGTGTTAATTTATCGTACTTACATTTCATTCTTCTTTGTCAGGTGCATACAGTAATAGAAAGCTAATTACAGGCAGAAGTGAAAGATTACAGGGATATGTTGAATAGCCTTACTGGGGTATGCAGTTTACTTTTTCTTTAACCCATTACGGACGGGGGTAAAAACCAGTATGTATATATACAGCTATTGACAAAGACTAAGTTCTCTTACAATCGAGTGGTTGTGAGTATCGCACATTTAGAAATTGCTTGAAAGCAATGGCTACGAATTCGTGGCTGTCTGGTGAGCGATCGGCTCATTTACTTTTCTTTGACACATTTCAGTGCAAACTTCTCGAAGGACTTCCACACTCGAAACTGTCGGAACCCATTTCTTCCTGTTCAGTCAAAAACAATATAATCTAAGCCCAAGACTAAAACAGGGTGGTCACAAAGTGGAATATTTGTCAAAGGTTGATAGTGAAGAAGGAAATGCGATCTTGGGGAGATGGAAACACCTAATATTCGATTCTTATGATCAGGAGTTGATTTGTCGCGAAAGTGCAAAAGAAAAAATCCTTGACTACACTATGAGGGTGGTGCAGGAGGACTATGCCTATTGGACTCAAGACGATAAATCAAAGTTGCTGACTTCGTATGGAGTGAAAGGGACGGGCAAAACAGCGGTCATGCGAGCAATGGTCGGATTCGATGGGAAGCCAGGGTGGATCCAGACAGCTGACCCAAAGGCAAGGGCTGTGACATCTTCCTTCAATGAATCTGGTGACTGGGTTAGCAAGTTCAGAGGTGATTACAAGAAGCTAAATTTTAATGCAGGCACTGCGTTCGGTCGCCACATCTTAAGGTACAACGGAATGTGTGAAGAAGATGTTCAAAGGATTGGAAGCATGGAAACTGCTGTGTTCCTCCTCCGGAAAAAGCTTGGGCAAACAACCCCAGGCACGCTGGTCATTGGTGTTGATGAATTCGCAATGCTGGAGGAAGCAGCTGGCAGAGTGCTGGTCAATCTTGTGCAGCTGCAGGGTGCTTCCATTAGATTTCCTGATGAATATGGAGGTCCTGTTGTTTTCATCATGTCCGCACTGACTGAATCTTTCTTTTCGGGAGTGCAAATTGGTTCAGGTCGCCCTGTCTTGACAATCCGCCTCCATAACTTGCCACAGGCTAAAGCGTTCGATCTCCTCCCTGCTGACATCAGAAATGCTGCAAAGAAAGATGGACGGATTCAAAACCTGATTAACCAATGTGGTGGGAATCCACGGGCTTTGTTTGAAGGTGTCGTGAACGCACGAGACTACCTTGTAAAGGAGGGTCAAGAAGTGTATGATAGCGATATTGCCAAAGCCCGATCGACGATTCTTAAATGGTGCAACGTAACAAGTACAATTCAGGGTCACACTCCGATGGACATTGTTTCCACTTGGTTCGCCCAAGAACTCACTGAAGAATGGAGGCAAACCATGCGTGATGCAGGACTTCTCCAACCTGTTCGGGGTGAGTATTTCCGTGAGATACTTTTCCCACTGATGCTCGCTGAGTGGTCGAGTAGTAAGAAGTTGAGTTCTCTCATGTCGCACCACATTGCAGGCTGCTATGACAGCGACGATCAGATGATGACGGGACAAGGGAAGCGGGTTGAGGAAATCTTGATGCACTATGCAGTTGTCCGGAAGTTGGCATACCATCATCTGAAGATGGATTCACTGATCGGTGTTTTCTTCAACCACTCAACTGTCAGTCCTGCAACAAAAGCTACCGATCGTAAATGTAAAGAGCTTTCGACTAACGCTCGCTTGCTGATCAAATTTAATGAAACTTCTCCAAACTTAGTCAGACATGTTTCGAAGTTTACAGAGCTTGCTGACGGTGATTGGAATGCATTCAGAGATGGGCACACTCTCTACTCCGATCTCTCCAACGAAAAGGGAATCGAGTACATCACACCCCACTTTCGCCTGATCAATGGAAAGTCAGTCCTCACAGCAGAAGTGTGCCAGATCAAATATACTACACATTCGGTTGATTGGCCCAATTGGCAAGGGAAGCTCAAGACATCCCCTAGGGTAAGAGTACTCAACAAGAAGAAGATCCCCTGGTTTGCTGTGTACTACGCTAGCCATCCCTCCATTCCCCAGACATACAAGACTGACTGTATTCATTTTCCGAAAGACGCCCTGGACAAGTTCACCGCTCCGTTAGGGACACTGCGGTTGCACCTTGGGAAGGAAACACCGGAATCCCCCCTTTCTGGGGCGATGCTGAGACATCGCCCATGGGTGTCAGCTGCTAAACTACCTTCTCGGATCCCGCGAGTTCTTTTGAGAATGTTCTAATCTGCCGCTTCTAACCTCTTTTGTTCTTCCCGTTCCCTTCCACACTCCCATACCCACCTTTGAAAAAAGCCTGGACTGCTTTTAAAAAAAACTATTTTTATCTGAGTAAACCACATCATGTTATTTGTGTGCTACCTGATGATGTCATGTTTTCTTTAGGATAATGTTCAATAATCATCTATGGTATCCTATTAGTCTGTAGATCTTTCTTTGTGTCTGCTTGCCAGCATCCACACACCCCAAGGTTTAAAAAAAGGAAAATAAATGGAAGCAGCACATTTTATTCATTTATTAAACATAGATGGAAGTGCCCTTCAATTTGGAGGGCGTGTAGGGCGCTTTTAATATAAATATAATTTTGGGGGGTGGCGCTTTTTTGCCTTTTTTAGTACTATAAGAAAAGCCTGAAGTAGACTGCAGGAAACGTGGCTGTCTGAAGAAAAACATCTCACCGTCGAAGGCTATTCAACATACAGAAGAGACAGCACCACCAAGTCAGGTCATCGAGGACTCGTCCGAAATGATTTAAATAAGATAATATCAAAACACCCCGACATCTCACATGACCAAACTGAGATATTAACAGTAGTACTTCAATCTAATCCGCCATTGACAATTCACAATGTTTACCACCCGACTGAAATCAAGGCAACAACCTGGAAGTTTAAATCAGAGCTCGGCACATTGATTGCGGGTGACATTAATGGACATCATTCTGGCTTACATTTTTTAAGACTACCGGTTTTCTCAGATGGAATTCTAGCAGAGAAAGAAAAGTAAAAGAATCGAAATTCAATTTAGGTAATTTGCCACCAACACTGCACCGAGAGAAAATAAAAATAACAATGTCTTCGATAATTTTCATTTGAAGTATTCTTATTTTTAGTGTGAATTTTTCTTGATATCAATTTTTTTCTCTTTATCAGACTCTGCCCACTTTTTCTTACTCCTGAGTAGGAAATTGAAAGAATTACTGTATTTGGTTTCTTCCCAGCATTTAAAAAAAAAAAAAAAATTAAAAAAGGAGAGTAGGAACAGGGAGCCAGGTCGTTGGCCAGGCCCCTCATCACGGACCAAAAGTCCCTCTGGGGTATGTTGCAAGAAGCTAAAGACCACACCTAAATGGCGTCCACTGTAGCGGGTGGGTGAAAGGTCTGCTGAGGGGGTTGACTAAAAAGAAATAAAAGAAAAAAGAAAAGGAACTTTTTATTTATAACAAGTTTACAAGATATGCATTATTGAAAATAAAATTTAAAGTGTTCACTCTTTTATCAGATTCTTCGTGCCCTTTACTCAATAATTCTTAAGCCCACCCTCCCTTCTTTGATTTATTTATCCAAGTCCTCCCTCCCTTCCCCCGCCGGTGTCCCGTCGAATTGAATTGGGCCTGGCACAACGCCTGCGCAGAAGTAATCTGCAACCCTTTTACAGTGTAGATACTTCTTTTGTAGTGACCTCGATAGTGTTATTATGCGTGTTAATTTATCTTACTTACATTTCATTCTTCTTTGTCAGGTGCATACAGTAATAGAAAGCTAATTACAGGCAGAAGTGAAAGATTACAGGGATATGTTGAATAGCCTTACTGGGGTATGCAGTTTACTTTTTCTTTAACCCATTACGGACGGGGGTAAAAACCAGTATATATATATACAGCTATTGACAAAGACTAAGTTCTCTTACAATCGAGTGGTTGTGAGTATCGCACATTTAGAAATTGCTTGAAAGCAATGGCTACGAATTCGTGGCTGTCTGGTGAGCGATCGGCTCATTTACTTTTCTTTGACACATTTCAGTGCAAACTTCTCGAAGGACTTCCACACTCGAAACTGTCGGAACCCATTTCTTCCTGTTCAGTCAAAAACAATATAATCTAAGCCCAAGACTAAAACAGGGTGGTCACAAAGTGGAATATTTGTCAAAGGTTGATAGTGAAGAAGGAAATGCGATCTTGGGGAGATGGAAACACCTAATATTCGATTCTTATGATCAGGAGTTGATTTGTCGCGAAAGTGCAAAAGAAAAAATCCTTGACTACACTATGAGGGTGGTGCAGAAGGACGAAGCCTATTGTACTCAAGACAACAAATTAAAGTTGCTGACTTCGTATGGAGTGAAAGGGACGGGCAAAACAGCGGTCATGCGAGCAATGGTCGGATTCGATGGGAAGCCAGGGTGGATCCAGACAGCTGACCCAAAGGCAAGGGCTGTGACATCTTCCTTCAATGAATCTGGTGACTGGGTTAGCAAGTTCAGAGGTGATTACAAGAAGCTAAATTTTAATGCAGGCACTGCGTTCGGTCGCCACATCTTAAGGTACAACGGAATGTGTGAAGAAGATGTTCAAAGGATTGGAAGCATGAAAACTGCTGTGTTCCTCCTCCGGAAAAAGCTTGGGCAAACAACCCCGGGCACGCTGGTCATTGGTGTTGATGAATTCGCAATGCTGGAGGAAGAAGCTGGCGAAGTGCTGGGTGATCTTGTGCAGGTGCAGGGTGCTTCCATTATATTTCCTGATGAATATGGAGGTCCTGTTGTTTTCATCATGTCCGCACTGACTGAATCTTTCTTTTCGGGAGTGCAAATTGGTTCAGGTCGCCCTGTCTTGACAATCCGCCTCCATAACTTGCCACAGGCTAAAGCGTTCGATCTCCTCCCTGCTGACATCAGAAATGCTGCAAAGAAAGATGGACGGATTCAAAACCTGATTAACCAATGTGGTGGGAATCCACGGGCTTTGTTTGAAGGTGTCGTGAACGCACGAGACTACCTTGTAAAGGAGGGTCAAGAAGTGTATGATAGCGATATTGCCAAAGCCCGATCGACGATTCTTAAATGGTGCAACGTAACAAGTACAATTCAGGGTCACACTCCGATGGACATTGTTTCCACTTGGTTCGCCCAAGTACCCACTGAAGAATGGAGGCAAACCATGCGTGATGCAGGACTTCTCCAACCTGTTCGGGGTGAGTATTTCCGTGAGATACTTTTCCCACTGATGCTCGCTGAGTGGTCGAGTAGTAAGAAGTTGAGTTCTCTCATGTCGCACCACATTGCAGGCTGCTATGATAGCGACGATCAGATGATGACGGGACAAGGGAAGCGGGTTGAGGAAATCTTGATGCACTATGCAGTTGTCCGAAAGTTGGCATACCATCATCTGAAGATGGATTCACTGATCGGTGTTTTCTTCAACCACTCAACTGTCAGTCCTGCAACAAAAGCTACCGATCGTAAATGCAAAGGGCTTGGGGCTTACGATAAGTTGCTGATCAAATTTAATGAAACTTCTCCAAACTTAGTCAGACATGTTTCGAAGTTTACGGAGCTTGCTGACGGTGATTGGAATGCATTCAGAGATGGGCACACTCTCTACTCCGATCTCTCCAACGAAAAGGGAATCGAGTACATCACACCCCACTTTCGCCTGATCAATGGAAAGTCAGTCCTCACAGCAGAAGTGTGCCAGATCAAATATACTACACATTCGGTTGATTGGCCCAATTGGCAAGGGAAGCTCAAGACATCCTCTAGGGTAAGAGTACTCAACAAGAAGAAGATCCCCTGGTTTGCTGTGTACTACGCTAGCCATCCCTCCATTCCCCAGACATACAAGACAGACTGTATTCATTTTCCGAAAGACGCCCTGGACAAGTTCACCGCTCCGTTAGGGACACTGCGGTTGCACCTTGGGAAGGAAACACCGGAATCCCCCCTTTCTGGGGCGATGCTGAGACATCGCCCATGGGTGTCAGCTGCTAAACTACCTTCTCGGATCCCGCGAGTTCTTTTGAGAATGTTCTAATCTGCCGCTTCTAACCTCTTTTGTTCTTCCCGTTCCCTTCCACACTCCCATACCCACCTTTGAAAAAAGCCTGGACTGCTTTTAAAAAAACTATTTTTATCTGAGTAAACCACATCATGTTATTTGTGTGCCACCTGATGATGTCATGTTTTCTTTAGGATAATGTTCAATAATCATCTATGGTATCCTATTAGTCTGTAGATCTTTCTTTGTGTCTGCTTGCCAGCATCCACACACCCCAAGGGTTTAAAAAAAGGAAAATAAATGGAAGCAGCACATTTTATTCATTTAAAACATAGATGGAAGTGCCCTTCAATTTGGAGGGCGTGTAGGGCGCTTTTAATATAAATATAATTTTGGGGGGTGGCGCTTTTTTGCCTTTTTTAGTACTATAAGAAAAGCCTGAAGTAGACTGCAGGAAACGTGGCTGTCTGAAGAAAAACATCTCACCATCGAAGGCTATTCAACATACAGAAGAGACAGCACCACCAAGTCAGGTCATCGAGGACTCGTCAGAAATGATTTAAATAAGATAATATCAAAACACCCCGACATCTCACATGACCAAACTGAGATATTTACAGTAGTACTTCAATCTAATCCGCCATTGACAATTCACAATGTTTACCACCCGACTGAAATCAAGGCAACAACCTGGAAGTTTAAATCAGAGCTCGGCACATTGATTGCGGGTGACATTAATGGACATCATTCTGGCTTACATTTTTTAAGACTACCGGTTTTCTCAGATGGAATTCTAGCAGAGAAAGAAAAGTAAAAGAATCGACATTCAATTTAGGTAATTTGCCACCAACACTGCACCGAGAAAAAATAAAAATAACAATGTCTGCGATAATTTTCATTTAAAGTATTCTTATTTTTAGTGTGAATTTTTCATGATATCAATTTTTTTCTCTTTATCAGACTCTGCCCACTTTTTCTTACTCCTAAGTACGAATTTGAAAGAATTACTGTATTTGGTTTCTTCCCAGCATTTAAAAAAAAAAAATTAAAAAAGGAGAGTAGGAACAGGGAGGCCCCTCTTCACGGACCAAAAGTCCCTCTGGGGTATGTTGAAAGAAGCTAAAGACCACACCTAAATGGCGTCCACTGTAGCGGGTGGATGAAAGGTCTGCTGAGGGGGTTGACTAAAAAGAAATAAAAGAAAAAAAGAAAAGGAACTTTTTATTTAGAGATTTTCGCTATTGGGGGGTCCAATAATTCCATTTTCGCTATTCAGTAAAAGAATTTTTTTTTTTTTCGCTGTTCACTGAATATGATAATTTTTTTACTATTCACTGAATTTTTTTTCTCTATTCAGTAACAAAAAAATTTTTTTTTTCGCTGTTCATGAAAAAAAAAAAAAAAAAAAAATTCAAAAAAAAAAAAAAAAAAAAATTGACACTTTTTTTGCCACCAAAATATCCTTGAACATTTTCATACAAATCTGTGAATAAATGAATTGGTAACGGGTTGGTTAGTATTATGAACTTGATTGATTACTGTAACCTAATTTTCACTTTCGGTTTCTGTTTCTGATTCGCTTTCTACTTTTATTTTCTTTCTTGCCTTCAAGGCCGGCTTCTTCGATTTCTTTGGCGATGCCTTCTTCGCAGCTGATTGCTTAGCTGCTGCCTTCTTAGCCGCAGGTTTCGGATGGTTTGCCTCCGAGAGGGGCTCTTTGCAGGTAGTAGAGTAGTGTCCAAACCCCTGACAACGCGTACATTGTCTGCCTCCCTCTCCCTGAGACTTTATTCTCTTCTTTGGGGCACCAATTCCTCTCTGCGTTAATGGTGGGAGGAGATCTGTTTTCAACCTCTCAATGAGGTAAACCCCAACTGGGCGGATCGGGGTGGCATACGCATTCCTGAGTGCACCATGTGTAAACTCCCTACTGACAGTGGACAGAGGGTTTATTTTTAGTGTCCTGTTTTTTGTTTTAAGGATACATTCAAAATCATATACTGGGGAAGGTTGCAGCATACCTCAAAAAAGCACATGCGTGGACACAGGGGACGCCTGTCTGTTCAGGCACCAAACAGGCGCACGTCACAATTTTTTCATTCGCGATGACCTTCACCAGGCGGGTACTTTCTCCCTTAATTACTGAAGCTGTGGGGATTACAATACAATATTAGTTTGAATGTTTTTGCAAGAGAGAGTTATAGGAATACCTTCATATACCTCCCCTAACTTACTTACAGGTATTACATCGTAACGTGAGGCTTCGGCGTTAAGCGCCTCCACCTTGTCCTGCACGTGCTGTAGTACTCCGTCGTCGTTGCCTGTATCTTCCATGTGCCGTTCATAGAACCAACGAGAAAGCTGGCCTAGTAACCCGTTTAACAGGCCGAGGATGCTTTTCGCCCTTATCTTTGATAAGGAGGCGTTAAAGCTCTCCGCCAGGTTGGACGTTGTATGTCCATAATTCCGTGCTCTTATCTGGCACGTTGCCCATGATGTTGGGTCTTTCCCCTTCAGGTACTCCTGAAATTCAGGATCGAGGGTGTCGAACACTTCCTCGTACCTCTCTTCCGATGACGTCATTCGAAGTTTCTTAAACTTCGACACGGCTTCCTTACTTTTGAAGGCAACCTTTATGTTGCGTTCCATGTGGGCTGAACACTTCAACCCCTTGGCCTGTGGGAACGACTTTTTCATCGCTGTGTCGAGGCCTTTCTGCTGGTCTGACATCAGTGCATACCCGTTGAAAAAATCTTCACCAAGCGTGCTGCGACACTTGTCAAAAAACCATCCCCAGGTTTTTTTGCTCTCGTTTCCTGTGATGGCAAAGGCAACTGGGAACTCTCGCCCAGAAGCATCCATGCCCAACAACGTTAGAAAATTCCCGACGTAGTACCCTTTCAGGGAGCACCCATCGGTCACCCCAAAACCTTGGGGACAATGTTTTGCCCCGTCAATGCAGGGACCAAAGGCGAGGAACAAATGACAAAATCGTCCGTCCTTGTCCGCAATGTGCCACTTAGTCCCAGGGTTTGCCACCTCCGCTGCGCGGCACCACGACTCTAAGAATTTGTACCCGTCGTGGGGATCCCCGTTGATCTCCCTATCCGCCTTCTGCAGCGCGCGATAGGCGGTGTCCTTCTTTATCACGACCCCCTTCTCCTTCATGTCTGCGATTAAACACGCCGCGGTGTATTTCTCTCCTAGAGACCTATGTTTAGTGTTGTGGCAAAAACTAATAGTAACCAACCAGAATACAATTATGAGGCAGGCAGGCATACCTACACTTTTCAGCAGCAAGGTATGAGACAGTATTCTTCATACCGTAGGAGCTGCTTTCTCCAACAGCACACGTGCTGTCGTGCCGAAGAACCACACGCGTTATGTGGTAGCAACCTTCGTCTGTTGCTGTGGCACATACTTTCCACCCACATGCGTTTGTGCACGTGAATGTCACCCTTTTCCCCACTACGTGGCTTGTCTTAAACTCCCTTCCCGAAGAACAAGAAGCGAGGGTTACCCTCGCACGAAGTGCGTCAAAGGATTGAAAGGTTCCCTCAATACTAGGTCTTGTGTCAGCCAAAGCTTAGGCAGACTGAGTTTCAGTGGCAGCAGGTTGAGTTTCAACTATGTTTCCGGGCATCTTAGAGATTGAGAATAAGAGTTTGTAGTAAAAGAGTAAAAGCCTAGAGAGAAAGAAAAACGTTTATGATTAGGAACTTGTACGTTTTACTGAACGAAGCATCGTAGGCGACCAGTTTCCTTCGAGAATCCGCAGATGGTGCAGGGCTAAACCGAGATGAGGAAGATAACACCCGCACACGGATGTTGAGATAACGTTTGTATGATGTTCATCTGGCTTGACGAGATTAGCAAAGACAAGTACTCACGGAAAGGTTGGGTTGTTCGTCAGGTCCTGATAGTGTTCTCAGCCTCTGAAAAATTTACTGAGTGCATGCAAAGAACGGTATGTGTGCAGGGCTGGGTCACCTTACAGAGAACTGCTGTCCTCTTACACGTCATTCCAACCGAATTTCAAAGTCAAGACACCTGCGAGTTACAGACAGCCTGGTCGCAAGCGACACTCCTGTTTCTGACCGGGTTATCAGGGTATCTAACTCATGCAAGCATGAGAGCTTTTTTAAGGCTACTTTGAATTATCAAGAGCGCAGTACTGCCCGAAGGGTTCCCGCGTGTCAAGATGCATTTGCATGTACTGAGCAGAAGTTCCAGAAAGAAGATTACTTTTATCATTTCCCAAGTCATCACATCCTTGACCGTTTGTGTTATTAGCTTTCAATCAATCCATTATCATAAATCCACAGATGAGTGTGCTGAATAGAAAGTAAAACGGCACAAAGCTCTTGTCCAAGTGACAAAAAAAATTGTTCAAGGTACCAGCATGTTCCCAGCAAAGAAGAAAAAAAAAAAAAAAAAGGGAAAAAAATTTTTTTTTTGGCAGTGGAAAAAGTTGTAACTTGTAGTGAACAGCGAAAAAAAAATTTCAACTTCTAGCGAATAGCGAAAAAAAAATTGTAACTTGTAGTGAACAGCGAAAAAAAATTTGTAACTTGTAGTGAACAGCGAAAAAAAAAAATTCTTTTACTGAACGGCGAAAAAAAATTATCACTTCTAGTGAACAGCGAAAAAAAAGTTACTGCTGTTTTAGTGAATAGCGAAAATGACATTATCAGGCACCCCAATAGCGAAAATCTCGAAATCTCAAAAGGAGAGTAGGAACAGGGAGCCAGGTCGTTGGCCAGGACCCTCTTCACGGACCAAAAGTCCCTCTGGGGTATGTTGAAAGAAGCTAAAGACCACACCTAAATGGCGTCCACTGTAGCGGGTGGGTGAAAGGTCTGCTGAGGGGGTTGACTAAAAAGAAATAAAAGAAAAAAGAAAAGGAACTTTTTATTTATAACAAGTTTACAAGATATGCATTATTGAAAATAAAATTTAAAGTGTTCACTCTTTTATCAGATTCTTCGTGCCCTTTACTCAATAATTCTTAAGCCCACCCTCCCTTCTTTGATTTATTTATCCAAGTCCTCCCTCCCTTCCCCCGCCGGTGTCCCGTCGAATTGAATTGGGCCTGGCACAACGCCTGCGCAGAAGTAATCTGCAACCCTTTTACAGTGTAGATACTTCTTTTGTAGTGACCTCGATAGTGTTATTATGCGTGTTAATTTATCTTACTTACATTTCATTCTTCTTTGTCAGGTGCATACAGTAATAGAAAGCTAATTACAGGCAGAAGTGAAAGATTACAGGGATATGTTGAATAGCCTTACTGGGGTATGCAGTTTACTTTTTCTTTAACCCATTACGGACGGGGGTAAAAACCAGTATATATATATACAGCTATTGACAAAGACTAAGTTCTCTTACAATCGAGTGGTTGTGAGTATCGCACATTTAGAAATTGCTTGAAAGCAATGGCTACGAATTCGTGGCTGTCTGGTGAGCGATCGGCTCATATACTTTTCTTTGACACATTTCAGTGCAAACTTCTCGAAGGACTTCCACACTCGAAACTGTCGGAACCCATTTCTTCCTGTTCAGTCAAAAACAATATAATCTAAGCCCAAGACTAAAACAGGGTGGTCACAAAGTGGAATATTTGTCAAAGGTTGATAGTGAAGAAGGAAATGCGATCTTGGGGAGATGGAAACACCTAATATTCGATTCTTATGATCAGGAGTTGATTTGTCGCGAAAGTGCAAAAGAAAAAATCCTTGACTACACTATGAAGGTGGTGCAGGAGGACTATGCCTATTGGACTCAAGACGATAAATCAAAGTTGCTGACTTCGTATGGAGTGAAAGGGACGGGCAAAACAGCGGTCATGCGAGCAATGGTCGGATTCGATGGGAAGCCAGGGTGGATCCAGACAGCTGACCCAAAGGCAAGGGCTGTGACATCTTCCTTCAATGAATCTGGTGACTGGGTTAGCAAGTTCAGAGGTGATTACAAGAAGCTAAATTTTAATGCAGGCACTGCGTTCGGTCGCCACATCTTAAGGTACAACGGAATGTGTGAAGAAGATGTTCAAAGGATTGGAAGCATGGAAACTGCTGTGTTCCTCCTCCGGAAAAAGCTTGGGCAAACAACCCCGGGCACGCTGGTCATTGGTGTTGATGAATTCGCAATGCTGGAGGAAGCAGCTGGCAGAGTGCTGGTCAATCTTGTGCAGCTGCAGGGTGCTTCCATTAGATTTCCTGATGAATATGGAGGTCCTGTTGTTTTCATCATGTCCGCACTGACTGAATCTTTCTTTTCGGGAGTGCAAATTGGTTCAGGTCGCCCTGTCTTGACAATCCGCCTCCATAACTTGCCACAGGCTAAAGCGTTCGATCTCCTCCCTGCTGACATCAGAAATGCTGCAAAGAAAGATGGACGGATTCAAAACCTGATTAACCAATGTGGTGGGAATCCACGGGCTTTGTTTGAAGGTGTCGTGAACGCACGAGACTACCTTGTAAAGGAGGGTCAAGAAGTGTATGATAGCGATATTGCCAAAGCCCGATCGACGATTCTTAAATGGTGCAACGTAACAAGTACAATTCAGGGTCACACTCCGATGGACATTGTTTCCACTTGGTTCGCCCAAGAACTCACTGAAGAATGGAGGCAAACCATGCGTGATGCAGGACTTCTCCAACCTGTTCGGGGTGAGTATTTCCGTGAGATATTTTTCCCACTGATGCTCGCTGAGTGGTCGAGTAGTAAGAAGTTGAGTTCTCTCATGTCGCACCACATTGCAGGCTGCTATGACAGCGACGATCAGATGATGACGGGACAAGGGAAGCGGGTTGAGGAAATCTTGATGCACTATGCAGTTGTCCGAAAGTTGGCATACCATCATCTGGAGATGGATTCACTGATCGGTGTTTTCTTCAACCACTCAACTGTCAGTCCTGCAACAAAAGCTACCGATCGTAAATGTAAAGAGCTTTCGACTAACGCTCGCTTGCTGATCAAATTTAATGAAACTTCTCCAAACTTAGTCAGACATGTTTCGAAGTTTACGGAGCTTGCTGACGGTGATTGGAATGCATTCAGAGATGGGCACACTCTCTACTCCGATCTCTCCAACGAAAAGGGAATCGAGTACATCACACCCCACTTTCGCCTGATCAATGGAAAGTCAGTCCTCACAGCAGAAGTGTGCCAGATCAAATATACTACACAGTCAGTTGATTGGCCCAATTGGCAAGGGAAGCTCAAGACATCCCCTAGGGTAAGAGTACTCAACAAGAAGAAGATCCCCTGGTTTGCTGTGTACTACGCTAGCCATCCCTCCATTCCCCAGACATACAAGACTGACTGTATTCATTTTCCGAAAGACGCCCTGGACAAGTTCACCGCTCCGTTAGGGACACTGCGGTTGCACCTTGGGAAGGAAACACCGGAATCCCCCCTTTCTCCCACTACTAGGAGTAAATCAAAAAGACACCTTTCAGAAAGCATCAAGGATAAACCAAATCCAATCTCTAAACTAACTGGTAGAGTTACTAAGAGAGGTAAAAGCTGCGTGTCTGAGGAAAATGAATACGATGATGATACTGAAGATACAGATCACTCTGGTACTTCGATACTTCCAACTCAAAAATTAACATCATCGATTGATAAACAACAGCAGGATAAAATAACTAAAAGTTTACAGCAAAGCAAGATAAGAATTTCGGAGAAAAGATTAAGATCAATCAGTACCGATAGTGAACCTTGTCTAAACTCTGCAAACAATCTCGCTGAAGATAAATATGTGAAGAGAAGACAACGCTGCAATGGTTGCGGCATTACAAGATTAGATCTAACTTCACATCAAAAGAAGTGCACAATGTACCTTGCCCTCGAAAGTGAACTTTAGATTATCCTCAAAACGTTATACTTTTTGTTTTCATAACAAAAGAGTGCGCCGCTAGTTGTGTAGCTAGAATAAGAACTGTTTTATTCTTTTAACTTCGGTTAAGTGTAATTTGTAACGGACTACAGGGCATGGAACGCTCAACCTCTTAGTACGTGGTCCCCGAATTACCAGATTCGACAACGCCTTCTGGTCAATAAGACAAAAAATATAGTTTTCTCTTTTTATGTTTTCTTTTTTTCTAAACGAAATTTTCCTTGATTACCTACTACAGATATTTTTCAGTCAAGTAGATTGACTTAAATTTTGTTTTTAATACCTAAAGTTGTTAGTTTTTACATTGTCAAGGTTTCACCCCTTTCTGGGGCGATGCTGAGACATCGCCCATGGGTGTCAGCTGCTAAACTACCTTCTCGGATCTCGCGAGTTCTTTTGAGAATGTTCTTATCTGCCGACTCTAACCTCTTTTGTTCTTCCCGTTCCCTTCCACATCCTTTTCTCTTGGACCATCTGCAGTATTTTCCCATACCCACCCTTGAAAAAAGCCTGGACTGCTTTTAAAAAGAAACTATTTTTATCTGAGTAAACCACATCATGTTATTTGTGTGCTACCTGATGATGTCATGTTTTCTTTAGGATAATGTTCAATAATCATCTATGGCATCCTATTAGTCTGTAGATCTTTCTTTGGCTTTTAATATAAATATAATTTTGGGGGGTGGCGCTTTTTTTGCCTTTTTTAGTACTATAAGAAAAGCCTGAAGTAGTACTACTGCAGGAAGCGTGGCTGTCTGAAGAAAAACATCTCACCATCGAAGGCTATTCAACATACAGAAGAGACAGCACCACCCGTCTGAAATCAAGGCAACAACCTGGAAGTTTAAATCAGAGCTCGGCACATTGATTGCGGGTGACATTAATGGACATCATTCTGGCTTACATTTTTTAAGACTACCAGTTTTCTCAGATAGAATTCTAGCAGACAAAGAAAAGTAAAAGAATCGAAATTCCATTTAGGTAATTTGCCACCAACACTGCACCGAGAGAAAATAAAAATAACAATGTTTGCGATAATTTTCATTTAAAGTAGGGTTATGGCCCAAAATACCCCACCTGGTGGCCCAAAATACCCCAAAGTGGCCCAAAATACCCCAAAGTGGCCCAAAATACCCCAAAGTGGCCCAAAATACCCCGAAGTGGCCCAAAACCCGGTCTGGCTGTGCACCCTGGGGTCCCAACCACATAGCTGGGTATGAGGATGGGTCACAGTCACCAGGTATTACTCATACAACCATCAGGGTTTAGAGCATCACAAGCACCAGACAGGTCACCTAAATTTACTCGAAAGTTTGGGCAATTCGAACGTCAGCATTCACATTAGCAAGCAACCAGTCCTGAGTACTTAAAGAACCCAACCATTACGTGCATCAGTCATAGTCACACTTAGTATAGCGTTAGTACAGAGGACACGGATCTGCTATGCAGGGAAGTGAACTCGTTCAACTAATTAATGTGTGCAGATATAAGCGCCGCGAATTGACGGGTCTGAAGTTATGCTTTCCGAAGAGAGCAACCACCCACGCGAGTGTTATTTTGACGCCATAACCTGTAGCTTTCAACACATAACAACCAGGGATAATTCTCAGTAAGGCCGCCGTCACCGTGAAGCTGCTACGAATATAACCCAACAAACTAGCAATTCCTCCAAACCCGCAATTTTTTCATATGTGCAGACACATAGTCAGCTACACACTTAGAGATTTTCTTAATCTCTTTAAGCTACTTTGCTTTAGCAGTGGATCTTGCTTATACTATTTTTTTGGCTGAGTTTCAGTGGCAGCAGGTTGAGTTTCAACTATGTTTCGGGCATCTTAGAGATTGAGAATAAAAGTTCATAGTAAAAGAGTAAAAGCCTAGAGAGAATGAAAACATTTGTGATTAGGAACCTGAACACTTTACTGAACGAAGCATCGTAGGCAACCAGTTTCCTTCGAAAATCTGCAGGTGGTGCAGGGCTAAATCGAGATGAGGAAGATAACACCCGTACACCTTAAGCGCACACGGATGTTGAGATAACGTTTGTATGATGTTCACTTGACGAGATTAGCAAAGACAAATACTCACGGATAGGTTGGGTTGTTCGTCAGGTCTTGATAGTATTCTCAGCCTCTGGAAGTTTTACTGAGTGCATGCAAAGAACGGTATGTGTGCAGGGCTGGGTCACCTTACAGAGAACTGCTGTCCTCTTACACGTCATTCCAACCGAATTTCAAAGTCAAGACACCTGCGAGTTACAGACAGGCTGGTCGCAAGCGACACTCCTGTTTCTGACCGGGTTATCAGGGTATCTAACTCATGCAAGCATGAGAGCTTTTTAAAGGCTACTTTGAATTATCAAGAGCGCAGTACTGCCCGAAGGGTTCCCGCGTGTCAAGATGCATTTGCATGTACTGAGCAGAAGTTCCAGAAATAGGATTACTTTTATCATTTCCCAAGTCATCACATCCTTGACCGTTTGTGTTATTAGCTTTCAATCAATCCATTATCATAAATCCACAGATGAGTGTGCTGAATAGAAAGTAAAATGGGACGGCAAAAAGCTTTTGTCCAAGTGACACAGAAATACTGGCCAGGCAGGTTCCAAAAAAAAAGTTTCAAGAAAAAAGGTACAGCGACAAATGTAAAGCTGGGTAGACGACGAATTATCTTTTGTGCATAGAGACAAGGGATCCATGAGAACAAAGGATCAAGAGAAGAAGTGCACATCCCCCTTCCCAAACCCAGAAACATGAGAACTCATTAAATTGAAGGGTCATGTCTTTCCAAGTCGAAAAATGCTTAAATGCTAAAGAAGACTGTCGTCCCCAGCTCGCGGGTTTTCCCTGTCACTGTATGTCGAGACAACGATCAGAGTCAGTAGAAAGATTGTACAAATTTGTTGTATAATGAGAAAGGACGAAGAAAGTAGTTTCCATTTTATCTTCCCGAAAAAAAAAAAAAAAAAATTTGAAAAAAAAACAAGAAAAAAAATTTTTTTTTTGGCAGTGGAAAAAGTTACAACTTGTAGTGAACAGCGAAAAAAAAATCATCACTTCCAGTTTCTGTACACACATTATCCTGATTTATAAGTTCCCAAAGCCGGGTTCGGTATATTTTGGACCACTTCGGGGTATTTTGGGCCACTTTGGGGTATTTTGGGCCACTTTGGGGTATTTTGGGCCATTTGCAAAAAAAGTGGGGTATTTTGGGCCATTGCCCAAAAAAAAAAATTTTTTTTTTGGCAGTGGAAAAAGTTACAACTTGTAGTGAACAGCGAAAAAAAAATCATCACTTCCAGTTTCTGTACACACATTATCCTGATTTACAAGTTCCCAAAGCCGGGTTCGGTATATTTTGGACCACTTCGGGGTATTTTGGGCCACTTTGCAAAAAAAGTGGGGTATTTTGGGCCATTGCCCAAAATAAAATTTAAAGTGTTCACTCTTTTATCAGATTTTTCGTGCCCTTTACTCAATAATTCTTAAGCCCACCCTCCCTTCTTTGATTTATTTATCCAAGTCCTCCCTCCCTTCCCCCGCCGGTGTCCCGTCGAATTGAATTGGGCCTGGCACAACGCCTGCGCAGAAGTAATCTGCAACCCTTTTACAGTGTAGATACTTCTTTTGTAGTGACCTCGATAGTGTTATTATGCGTGTTAATTTATCTTACTTACATTTCATTCTTCTTTGTCAGGTGCATACAGTAATAGAAAGCTAATTACAGGCAGAAGTGAAAGATTACAGGGATATGTTGAATAGCCTTACTGGGGTATGCAGTTTACTTTTTCTTTAACCCATTACGGACGGGGGTAAAAACCAGTATGTATATATACGGCTATTGACAAAGACTAAGTTCTCTTACAATCGAGTGGTTGTGAGTATCGCACATTTAGAAATTGCTTGAAAGCAATGGCTACGAATTCGTGGCTGTCTGGTGAGCGAGCGGCTCATATACTTTTCTTTGACACATTTTAGTGCAAACTTCTCGAAGGACTTCCACACTCGAAACTGTCGGAACCCATTTCTTCCTGTTCAGTCAAAAACAATATAATCTAAGCCCAAGACTAAAACAGGGTGGTCACAAAGTGGAATATTTGTCAAAGGTTGATAGTGAAGAAGGAAATGCGATCTTGGGGAGATGGAAACACCTAATATTCGATTCTTATGATCAGGAGTTGATTTGTCGCGAAAGTGCAAAAGAAAAAATCCTTGACTACACTATGAAGGTGGTGCAGAAGGACGAAGCCTATTGTACTCAAGACAATAAATTAAAGTTGCTGACTTCGTATGGAGTGAAAGGGACGGGCAAAACAGCGGTCATGCGAGCAATGGTCGGATTCGATGGGAAGCCAGGGTGGATCCAGACAGCTGACCCAAAGGCAAGGGCTGTGACATCTTCCTTCAATGAATCTGGTGACTGGGTTAGCAAGTTCAGAGGTGATTACAAGAAGCTAGATTTTGATGCAGGCACTGCGTTCGGTCGCCACATCTTAAGGTACAACGGAATGTGTGAAGAAGATGTTCAAAGGATTGGAAGCATGAAAACTGCTGTGTTCCTCCTCCGGAAAAAGCTTGGGCAAACAACCCCGGGCACGCTGGTCATTGGTGTTGATGAATTCGCAATGCTGGAGGAAGAAGCTGGCGAAGTGCTGGGTGATCTTGTGCAGGTGCAGGGTGCTTCCATTATATTTCCTGATGAATATGGAGGTCCTGTTGTTTTCATCATGTCCGCACTGACTGAATCTTTCTTTTCGGGAGTGCAAATTGGTTCAGGTCGCCCTGTCTTGACAATCCGCCTCCATAACTTGCCACAGGCTAAAGCGTTCGATCTCCTCCCTGCTGACATCAGAAATGCTGCAAAGAAAGATGGACGGATTCAAAACCTGATTAACCAATGTGGTGGGAATCCACGGGCTTTGTTTGAAGGTGTCGTGAACGCACGAGACTACCTTGTAAAGGAGGGTCAAGAAGTGTATGATAGCGATATTGCCAAAGCCCGATCGACGATTCTTAAATGGTGCAACGTAACAAGTACAATTCAGGGTCACACTCCGATGGACATTGTTTCCACTTGGTTCGCCCAAGAACTCACTGAAGAATGGAGGCAAACCATGCGTGATGCAGGACTTCTCCAACCTGTTCGGGGTGAGTATTTCCGTGAGATATTTTTCCCACTGATGCTCGCTGAGTGGTCGAGTAGTAAGAAGTTGAGTTCTCTCATGTCGCACCACATTGCAGGCTGCTATGACAGCGACGATCAGATGATGACGGGACAAGGGAAGCGGGTTGAGGAAATCTTGATGCACTATGCAGTTGTCCGAAAGTTGGCATACCATCATCTGAAGATGGATTCACTGATCGGTGTTTTCTTCAACCACTCAACTGTCAGTCCTGCAACAAAAGCTACCGATCGTAAATGTAAAGAGCTTTCGACTAACGCTCGCTTGCTGATCAAATTTAATGAAACTTCTCCAAACTTAGTCAGACATGTTTCAAAGTTTACGGAGCTTGCTGACGGTGATTGGAATGCATTCAGAGATGGGCACACTCTCTACTCCGATCTCTCCAACGAAAAGGGAATCGAGTACATCACACCCCACTTTCGCCTGATCAATGGAAAGTCAGTCCTCACAGCAGAAGTGTGCCAGATCAAATATACTACACAGTCAGTTGATTGGCCCAATTGGCAAGGGAAGCTCAAGACATCCCCTAGGGTAAGAGTACTCAACAAGAAGAAGATCCCCTGGTTTGCTGTGTACTACGCTAGCCATCCCTCCATTCCCCAGACATACAAGACTGACTGTATTCATTTTCCGAAAGACGCCCTGGACAAGTTCACCGCTCCGTTAGGGACACTGCGGTTGCACCTTGGGAAGGAAACACCGGAATCCCCCCTTTCTCCCACTACTAGGAGTAAATCAAAAAGACACCTTTCAGAAAGCATCAAGGATAAACCAAATCCAATCTCTAAACCAACTGGTAGAGTTACTAAGAGAGGTAAAAGCTGCGTGTCTGAGGAAAATGAATACGATGATGATACTGAAGATACAGATCACTCTGGTACTTCGATACTTCCAACTCAAAAATTAACATCATCGATTGATAAACAACAGCAGGATAAAATAACTAAAAGTTTACAGCAAAGCAAGATAAGAATTTCGGAGAAAAGATTAAGATCAATCAGTACCGATAGTGAACCTTGTCTAAACTCTGCAAACAATCTCGCTGAAGATAAATATGTGAAGAGAAGACAACGCTGCAATGGTTGCGGCATTACAAGATTAGATCTAACTTCACATCAAAAGAAGTGCACAATGTACCTTGCCCTCGAAAGTGAACTTTAGATTATCCTCAAAACGTTATACTTTTTGTTTTCATAACAAAAGAGTGCGCCGCTAGTTGTGTAGCTAGAATAAGAACTGTTTTATTCTTTTAACTTCGGTTAAGTGTAATTTGTAACGGACTACAGGGCATGGAACGCTCAACCTCTTAGTACGTGGTCCCCGAATTACCAGATTCGACAACGCCTTCTGGTCAATAAGACAAAAAATATAGTTTTCTCTTTTTATGTTTTCTTTTTTTCTAAACGAAATTTTCCTTGATTACCTACTACAGATATTTTTCAGTCAAGTAGATTGACTTAAATTTTGTTTTTAATACCTAAAGTTGTTAGTTTTTACATTGTCAAGGTTTCACCCCTTTCTGGGGCGATGCTGAGACATCGCCCATGGGTGTCAGCTGCTAAACTACCTTCTCGGATCTCGCGAGTTCTTTTGAGAATGTTCTTATCTGCCGACTCTAACCTCTTTTGTTCTTCCCGTTCCCTTCCACATCCTTTTCTCTTGGACCATCTGCAGTATTTTCCCATACCCACCCTTGAAAAAAGCCTGGACTGCTTTTAAAAAAAAACTATTTTTATCTGAGTAAACCACATCATGTTATTTGTGTGCCACCTGATGATGTCATGTTTTCTTTAGGATAATGTTCAATAATCATCTATGGTATCCTATTAGTCTGTAGATCTTTCTTTGGCTTTTAATATAAATATAATTTTGGGGGGTGGCGCTTTTTTTGCCTTTTTTAGTACTATAAGAAAAGCCTGAAGTAGTACTACTGCAGGAAGCGTGGCTGTCTGAAGAAAAACATCTCACCATCGAAGGCTATTCAACATACAGAAGAGACAGCACCACCCGTCTGAAATCAAGGCAACAACCTGGAAGTTTAAATCAGAGCTCGGCACATTGATTGCGGGTGACATTAATGGACATCATTCTGGCTTACATTTTTTAAGACTACCAGTTTTCTCAGATAGAATTCTAGCAGACAAAGAAAAGTAAAAGAGTCGACATTCCATTTAGGTAATTTGCCACCAACACTGCACCGAGAGAAAATAAAAATACACAATGTCTGCGATAATTTTCATTTAAAGTATTCTTATTTTTAGTGTGAATTTTTCATGATATCAATTTTTTTCTCTTTATCAGACTCTGCCCACTTTTTCTTACTCCTAAGTAAGAATTTGAAAGAATTACTGTACTAGCATGTGGTTTCTTCTCAGCATTAAACAAAATAAAAAAAGGAGAGTAGGAACAGGGAGCCAGGTCGTTGGCCAGGCCCCTCTTCACGGACCAAAAGTCCCTCTGGGGTATGTTGCAAGAAGCTAAAGACCACACCTAAATGGCGTCCACTGTAGCGGGTGGGTGAAAGGTCTGCTGAGGGGGTTGACTAAAAAGAAATAAAAGAAAAAAGAAAAGGAACTTTTTATTTATAACAAGTTTACAAGATATGCATTATTGAAAATAAAATTTAAAGTGTTCACTCTTTTATCAGATTCTTCGTGCCCTTTACTCAATAATTCTTAAGCCCACCCTCCCTTCTTTGATTTATTTATCCAAGTCCTCCCTCCCTTCCCCCGCCGGTGTCCCGTCGAATTGAATTGGGCCTGGCACAACGCCTGCGCAGAAGTAATCTGCAACCCTTTTACAGTGTAGATACTTCTTTTGTAGTGACCTCGATAGTGTTATTATGCGTGTTAATTTATCTTACTTACATTTCATTCTTCTTTGTCAGGTGCATACAGTAATAGAAAGCTAATTACAGGCAGAAGTGAAAGATTACAGGGATATGTTGAATAGCCTTACTGGGGTATGCAGTTTACTTTTTCTTTAACCCATTACGGACGGGGGTAAAAACCAGTATGTATATATACAGCTATTGACAAAGACTAAGTTCTCTTACAATCGAGTGGTTGTGAGTATCGCACATTTAGAAATTGCTTGAAAGCAATGGCTACGAATTCGTGGCTGTCTGGTGAGCGATCGGCTCATTTACTTTTCTTTGACACATTTCAGTGCAAACTTCTCGAAGGACTTCCACACTCGAAACTGTCGGAACCCATTTCTTCCTGTTCAGTCAAAAACAATATAATCTAAGCCCAAGACTAAAACAGGGTGGTCACAAAGTGGAATATTTGTCAAAGGTTGATAGTGAAGAAGGAAATGCGATCTTGGGGAGATGGAAACACCTAATATTCGATTCTTATGATCAGGAGTTGATTTGTCGCGAAAGTGCAAAAGAAAAAATCCTTGACTACACTATGAAGGTGGTGCAGAAGGACGAAGCCTATTGTACTCAAGACAATAAATTAAAGTTGCTGACTTCGTATGGAGTGAAAGGGACGGGCAAAACAGCGGTCATGCGAGCAATGGTCGGATTCGATGGGAAGCCAGGGTGGATCCAGACAGCTGACCCAAAGGCAAGGGCTGTGACATCTTCCTTCAATGAATCTGGTGACTGGGTTAGCAAGTTCAGAGGTGATTACAAGAAGCTAAATTTTAATGCAGGCACTGCGTTCGGTCGCCACATCTTAAGGTACAACGGAATGTGTGAAGAAGATGTTCAAAGGATTGGAAGCATGAAAACTGCTGTGTTCCTCCTCCGGAAAAAGCTTGGGCAAACAACCCCGGGCACGCTGGTCATTGGTGTTGATGAATTCGCAATGCTGGAGGAAGAAGCTGGCGAAGTGCTGGGTGATCTTGTGCAGGTGCAGGGTGCTTCCATTATATTTCCTGATGAATATGGAGGTCCTGTTGTTTTCATCATGTCCGCACTGACTGAATCTTTCTTTTCGGGAGTGCAAATTGGTTCAGGTCGCCCTGTCTTGACAATCCGCCTCCATAACTTGCCACAGGCTAAAGCGTTCGATCTCCTCCCTGCTGACATCAGAAATGCTGCAAAGAAAGATGGACGGATTCAAAACCTGATTAACCAATGTGGTGGGAATCCACGGGCTTTGTTTGAAGGTGTCGTGAACGCAAGAGACTACCTTGTAAAGGAGGGTCAAGAAGTGTATGATAGTGATATTGCCAAAGCCCGATCGACGATTCTTAAATGGTGCAACGTAACAAGTACAATTCAGGGTCACACTCCGATGGACATTGTTTCCACTTGGTTCGCCCGAGTACCCACTGCAGAATGGAGGCAAACCATGCGTGATGCAGGACTTCTCCAACCTGTTCGGGGTGAGTATTTCCGCGAGATATTTTTCCCACTGATGCTCGCTGAGTGGTCGAGTAGTAAGAAGTTGAGTTCTCTCATGTCGCACCACATTGCAGGCTGCTATGACAGCGACGATCAGATGATGACGGGACAAGGGAAGCGGGTTGAGGAAATCTTGATGCACTATGCAGTTGTCCGAAAGTTGGCATACCATCATCTGAAGATGGATTCACTGATCGGTGTTTTCTTCAACCACTCAACTGTCAGTCCTGCAACAAAAGCTACCGATCGTAAATGCAAAGGGCTTGGGGCTTACGATAAGTTGCTGATCAAATTTAATGAGACTTCTCCAAACTTAGTCAGACATGTTTCGAAGTTTACGGAGCTTGCTGACGGTGATTGGAATGCATTCAGAGATGGGCACACTCTCTACTCCGATCTCTCCAACGAAAAGGGAATCGAGTACATCACACCCCACTTTCGCCTGATCAATGGAAAGTCAGTCCTCACAGCAGAAGTGTGCCAGATCAAATATACTACACAGTCGGTTGATTGGCCCAATTGGCAAGGGAAGCTCAAGACATCCCCTAGGGTAAGAGTACTCAACAAGAAGAAGATCCCCTGGTTTGCTGTGTACTACGCTAGCCATCCCTCCATTCCTGGGACATACAAGACTGACTGTATTCATTTTCCGAAAGACGCCCTGGACAAGTTCACCGCTCCGTTGGGGACACTGCGGTTGCACCTTGGGAAGGAAACACCGGAATCCCCCCTTTCTGGGGCGATGCTGAGACATCGCCCATGGGTGTCAGCTGCTAAACTACCTTCTCGGATCCCGCGAGTTCTTTTGAGAATGTTTTAATCTGCCGCTTCTAACCTCTTTTGTTCTTCCCGTTCTTCCATCCTTTCTTTTCAACCATTTGGCTATGTGGAAACACAATTTGTTTTGGTTATCGTTATGTGTGTCAACGATGTGCCAACACAAGTAGAATTCCTTCGCTCTATGTTCCTTTTTTGAAGAATAGAAGGTTTAATACTGTGATTTAAAGAAACCATTTATTCATTCCACCCACTGTTTTAACGGCCTTTTCCATGTTGAGTTCTTTGCTGCTTTTCCTATAGCCCATGGGACAAGTTATATAGCAATAGAGATAAGCATAGTGCACTATATAGGGAGTTCCGCGAGGGGGCTCCACTACGGAAAACTGAGAGTCGTGGCTGTACAGGTATAAGCGCACTTTCCCCTAAGGGAGACAAGCAGGATAGGATTAAAGCCTGAAACTACCTGCGTATTCCACGGTGCAATTAATAGTTAATACTAACAATATAGCTAAACGGTTTAGTGTGTGTGTTTTGCCTGCATCATCGGGGCCAGTCATTGGCTTTTGTGTGTTGTTTTTTTTTCTTTCCCCCAACCCCCTTTCTCCTCTTCTTTTTGTTTTTTCCTTGGCTGTCAAATTATTTTGTGGTAGGTCTTTTGGATGTATTTCAGATTCAAAGTCATTTCAAACCAAAAAGGAAAATATATTTACATGATGGTAAAGGGGAATGGGTCGGCGTCGACATGCTGCGGGGCAAGTGTTGGGTACACATCCGCAGGCGATTCGATCTCGGATGTGGTGGGCCACTCATTACTTCTTGGGATGGGCAGTGTGCTGCTGAACGGTTTGCAGCTAATCACCTGTGCTCTTCCCAGCGCAGGAATGCATACTGTGACGCGGGTGGAAGCGGAAGATGTAGACGCTGTTGGTGTTCGCGGGGGTTCACTTCTGGATGTGTTATTTACCACGGCAGTGGTTCAACCACAAGAAGGCTATGAGTTCCAAGCCCAGCTAGTAGTGGAAACGATGGGTGGGTGCAGTGACTTCCGTCTGGGGACACTGCGTAACCCAGGGGAGAATGTGCATCTCAGTAGGTTTGTCCTAGGGGTACCCCTTTGGTTCACCTTCACAGTGTCCCAAATTGAGATTGTCCCATCAGCGACACCTGCAGAAGAGCAATTCGTTGCAGAAATGCGGGAGGCGCTGGAAGACCCAATCACAAATCGGCACCGGGGTTCTGTCAGCCAGGTTATCCTCAACAACAGAGCAAAGAGCAGCCCCTTGTACGAGGAGGTGGTTGGGAAGCTTTTCAATGGAATGTGGCTTGAGTTTTTATTGAAGAACAGCAACGATTTCTCATTATTCAGATATTCATCCCAAGAGATCCGCGACCTGGGCCTTTCGCCGCACATTAGGAGAAGTGACGTCAGGGTCTACTTGGCATCAGAGGACATCACAGCTATCTTCGGCGCCGATCAGGCCGCGGAAGCAGGCCGCAGGTCTGCAGAAGAGTCTACCAAGCTGGCTGTCAGGAGGGAACTTTTAAAAGGCGAGATAACACAGAGGCAGCTGCTAAGAGAGTTGAGGGGTCGTAAGGGATTCGCCAGTACCTTGTATCCAACCCTGACCCTGCTGCTGAGGTTCCTCGGAAGGCACAGGCAGACATTTACCTGGACATCTGCCCCAGACCAGCCGACCCGTGTAGGAGTCAGGGGAACACGGGCATCAAGGCACGAAGCCCCGGCAATCTTCGCTGACCACGATCTTCCTTCTAAGGCGCTCCAGAGCTGCCTCCCTTACGACTGCCAACCCCCAAGGTATATACAGTACAGGCACGACCCCTATTCAGCCGATGCCCCCTTCGCATACTTAGCCTGCTGAGGGCTTACATCAATAGTCTTCGCCTAGAGAGAACGAGCGGCGCCTTGCTATCCCCAGGCTGCCAGCTCTGCAATGTGCGTGACAATTCTACCCTGGGATGGAAATAAGTATTAATAAGGTTATCATTCATTTCATTATTTTCAATAAAATAGAAATGTGAGAAAGAACTACAGAATTGCAGTAGAGAAAAATCTTCAACTACGATTGCAGGTTTATAATGCTTGGGTGGGTGGCTTGGCCTCTTGGTGCGCTGGGTTCTTCCAAGGCTTTCTATTTCATTCAGCTGCCCGCATGCCTTTTGTTACTTCAAAAAGCGTTCCCCCACAGGACCTTCAATTCATTTAGGTAATTTGCCACCAAGCTTAGCACTAGAAAGAGAGAATCAAAGGAATCAGACAGTTGAAAAAAATGAACAAAACAATGGAGACATCTTTTATACATTCTTTAGCTTTCTATTTTTAAAAGACATTCTTTGTACAGCTCGATCACTTTTTTCTCTCACTCACTTTTTCGAAGCCCACCCTCCTCACCCTTCCACCCCGTGGTGGAGCTGAGTCCAACGAAAACGGACGTCAGTTACCCCGCCGCAGCGAGCCACCATGAACCAGGGTGTTCTTGCAATTGTGTATACTAGTGTATTTGCTTGTTTTTGGTGCTTGTGTAATTTTTAAGTTTTATTATTTCGACAGGTGCCAAGCATGAAAGGACAATTACTTCCATTAGGCTGGTGTTTCGACTCCTTCTGCTCATGTTCCTCCAACTTCAATGCTTCCCTTTAGAGGGGAAAATGTCATAGCTTCATAATTCATTTTCGAATTTCAAAACAGGATAGCCTTAGTGCCACATCACATGGACGATCATCCTTCTGTGAAATTCATGTACACAGTCAGCTTGGATAAAGAAATCTGACAAATTGTTCTATTATCGTTTTTCATCTTCTCAAGAGATAAGTACAGTTCTTCATTGGTCTCCGAGTTTATGAATTCATCACCGAAAAATTAACAAACTATCATTCCAAACAGTTTTCTTATATTTAAATAAATGAGAACTTTGATATTCTGCTTGGTAGCTTCCATAGTTCAGAGTCAGCCTACTGCTGATTGCGGAACATTGAAGTGCGGTACCGGATACGTCTGTAAGATGTTACAGAGCAGTAACGGATTTTACCCAGAATGTGTTGCAAAGATGGCACCAGCTAATGATTGTGCAAGCCTTAATTGCCTTCCTGGAACTGTCTGTGAGTTGCTGCAGGGCAGTACTGGATCTTTTTATGAATGTGTTTCAAAGATGGCACCAGCTAATGATTGTGCAAGCCTTAATTGCCTTCCTGGAACAGTCTGTGAGTTGCTGCAGGGCAGTACTGGTTCTTTTTATGAATGTGTTGCAAAGATGCCACCAGCTAATGATTGTGCAAGCCTTAATTGCCTTCCTGGAACTGTCTGTGAGTTGCTGCAGGGCAGTACTGGATCTTTCTATGAATGTGTTGCAAAGATGCCACCAGCTAATGATTGTGCAAGCCTTAATTGCCTTCCAGGAACTGTCTGTGAGTTGCTTCAGGGCAGTCCTGGATCTTTCTATGAATGTGTTGCAAAGATGCCACCAGCTAATGATTGTGCAAGCCTTAATTGCCTTCCTGGAACTGTCTGTGAGTTGCTTCAGGGCAGTACTGGATCTTTCTATGAATGTGTTGCAAAGATGCCACCAGCTAATGATTGTGCAAGCCTTAATTGCCTTCCAGGAACTGTCTGTGAGTTGCTTCAGGGCAGTACTGGATCTTTTTATGAATGTGTTGCAAAGATGCCACCAGCTAATGATTGTGCAAGCCTTAATTGCCTTCCTGGAACTGTCTGTGAGTTGCTTCAGGGCAGTACTGGATCTTTCTATGAATGTGTTGCAAAGATGCCACCAGCTAATGATTGTGCAAGCCTTAATTGCCTTCCTGGAACTGTCTGTGAGTTGCTTCAGGGCAGTACTGGATCTTTCTATGAATGTGTTGCAAAGATGCCACCAGCTAATGATTGTGCAAGCCTTAATTGCCTTCCTGGAACTGTCTGTGAGTTGCTTCAGGGCAGTACTGGATCTTTCTATGAATGTGTTGCAAAGATGCCACCAGCTAATGATTGTGCAAGCCTTAATTGCCTTCCTGGAACTGTCTGTAAGTTGCTTCAGGGCAGTACTGGATCTTTCTATGAATGTGTTGCAAAGATGCCACCAGCTAATGATTGTGCAAGCCTTAATTGCCTTCCTGGAACTGTCTGTAAGTTGCTGCAGGGCAGTACTGGATCTTTTTATGAATGTGTTGCAAAGATGGCACCAGCTAATGATTGTGCAAGCCTTAATTGCCTTCCAGGAACTGTCTGTGAGTTGCTGCAGGGCAGTACCGGTTCTTTTTATGAATGTGTTGCAAAGATGGCACCAGCTAATGATTGTGCAAGCCTTAATTGCCTTCCAGGAACTGTCTGTAAGTTGCTGCAGGGCAGTACCGGTTCTTTTTATGAATGTGTTGCAAAGATGGCACCAGCTAATGATTGTGCAAGCCTTAATTGCCTTCCTGGAACTGTCTGTGAGTTGCTTCAGGGCAGTACTGGATCTTTCTATGAATGTGTTGCAAAGTTGCCACCAGCTAATGATTGTGCAAGCCTTAATTGCCTTCCTGGAACTGTCTGTGAGTTGCTGCAGGGCAGTACTGGATCTTTTTATGAATGTGTTGCAAAGATGGCACCAGCTAATGATTGTGCAAGCCTTAATTGCCTTCCTGGAACTGTCTGTAAGTTGCTTCAGGGCAGTACTGGATCTTTTTATGAATGTGTTGCAAAGATGCCACCAGCTAATGATTGTGCAAGCCTTAATTGCCTTCCAGGAACTGTCTGTGAGTTGCTGCAGGGCAGTACTGGATCTTTTTATGAATGTGTTGCAAAGATGGCTCCAACAAAATAAAAAAACTGAGATCGATAGTTTCCTCACTTCTATGCAGGAGGTGGGGGCCAGCAATACCAATGACAAAATCACTTCCACTGTTTCCAGGGTGTGAACAAAACGTTGGTTTTTTCAGTAAAAGTGGCTTTACTGCTTTTAGTTTTTTTTTATTATGCGCTGAAAGCAGACAAAACAACAAAACTGAGAGCGATAATTTCTTGTCTTCTATTCAGGAGCTGGAGGTCATCTATTCCAATGACACAATCACTTCCACTATTACCGGTGTGTGAACAAAACGTTGGTTTGGTTGACTTCTGCTTCGTAATATTTTCTTGCAACAACGTTAGCTGTTGCACTGTTAACACTTGTCCACGTCGTTTCCATATTTCTTTTATTATTGCGTTTTCTCGTGGTCTCAGTCTCATGTGCTGCAGGCCACCGCCAACGAAACTGATTTGCTGTTGTTGCAGCAGTTTCGATGCAGATTTTTGCGCAAGGGTGTTTGGAGAACGTTTAAGTGTCCTGCTTGGGGTGTGCTCCCCCCTGTTGGACATGTCTCCGTTGTCAATCACTTTAGTGAATCACCTGAATTGAAACTCAATCGAACTATTATATTTTCATCGCACTGCCGACAGGCTTTGTATTTATTCCCCCTTCCTTTACTGTCGAATATTTAATAATTCATTGTTTTATTTATTCGCAACATAGTAGCTTTTAGCATTAATCTTTTCTCTCTCTCTATTTAAAATCTTTACGAATTGTGACCAACTCTCAATTACTTATTGTCGGGTGTGTGTTATCTTTGGTTTCGATTCTATATTTCATCTCTCAGGTAAATAATAATGAATTCGACTACTTCGTCAACAAGCAGGCAGATGACGTTTGTGTGATGTCAACCGACTGATTTGAGAGGGGAAAATGTCATAGCTTCATAATTCATTTTTGAATTTCAAAACAGGATAGCCTTAGTGACACATCACATGGACGATCATCCTTTTTTGAAATTGATGTACACGGTCAGCTTGGATAAAGAAATATGACAAATTGTTTTCTTTTGACTTTCATAAGACTAAAAGAACAGGGTATTGTCACTGCGACTAAAAGAAATCACTTATTTATTTAGCTAAATCCATGGCACTCACCTACGAACGTTACCAACGATATGCAGAGAATGCACCGACCTGGAGTCTATTCAATGGAGAGGGGGAGGAAGGATGTTGGGAATCCACAGCAACACACTTCTCGAAATGCTTCCCGACGCCCAGTGTCAAGTCCAGATTCTACCTGCCTCACCATCAGGCTCCTTGGGAACCTCCTCATTAGTTAAGGAACAATCCCACTATGCACTCAAGTTCAGTAGAGTTGACATAGGGAACTTCTGCATGTTGGATATGCACAAGCGAAGCGTGACCCTCAACAAGCCTGTATAAGCTGGTTAGTCAGATCTTAGACTACAGCAAGCAACTCATGTCAGGATTCTTCTATGACAAACTAATCCCGCACTATGGACGGGACAACATATCACTTGTATACACAGACACTGACAGCTTCATCCTATGCATCAAGACTGCTGACCTGCACAAGTCACTAGAAGGTATCAAAGATGAACTCGACACCTGCAACTATCCCGAGGATCACTTCCTATACTCAAGTAAACACAAGAAGGTTGCAGGATACTTCAATGATAAGACAGATGGTAAGTTGATCAGCGAGGGTGTCTTCTTAAGAGCCAAGACATACGCATACACCCTTGTGGATGACGTTCAATCACATGTTAAGGCAAAGGGAGTTCCAAGGTCGAAGTCTGCAAGGTTACAGTTAGATAAATTCTCATACACACTCGAGACTGGTGAGAGTAAGTCTGTGACCTACAACACCATAACCAGTAAGAGTACAAGACTGATGACAAAAGAGTTCCAACGTGTTGCACTAAGTAGATATTATGACGAGAGGTACATATGCCCTGATGGCAAGCAGACCCTAGCATATGGTAGTATTGAGATTCCAAAGTAGCTTTACCTGCATGTTACTATTAATTAAATCAATTATTTCTGCACAGGAACCTAAAGAATATTTAAACACGAGGTCAAGTGATGTAAGCCGATTGTAGCTTCAATTCTCAAGTAAGACAGGATGGAATGCCTTTTTTTTTTCTGTTTAGCACAGGCAAGTAGATTTGCGGTTCTTACCTCAACTTATATTCACCACAGATAAACCTCATTTTACTTATTTGTTTAAAATGGTGAAGAAGAATGCTGTAAAAAAGGCAGTGAAGAAAGCTGGGAAGCCTACAGGAAAAAGTGGAAAAAAAGATTCCAGCAGCAGTAGTAGTAGCAGTTCTAGCAGCAAGAAAACGAATCCTAAAAAAAAACCGAATGTGACATCAGGTCCACCCTCACCGTCATCTATGAAGAAGGTGAAGAAGATGAGAGGTAGTGATGATGAATCTGATGAATATAAAGTGAAGCGGAACAAACAGGAATTAGCCGAAAGGGAAGAGACATTGGCTGCTCTGAAGAGTGCTAGAACAAATCTGGAGAGTGCTAGAACAGATCTGAAGAAAGCTAAAGTTGAAGTGCAAAAATGTGTAGCCCAAGGCCGTTTCAAATCAGACATGTACAAATATTGGAGTGGCGAAGTAGAGAAACTGGAGTTTTCAGTAAATAAACTGGAGGATACCATCATCGCGGTACTCCAAAAAGACAAGGACAGATATTCTACTAATGCAGAGAATGAACAAGCGAATGAAAAACCGGTGCGTTGTGAAAAGATGGAAGCCCTCCTTGAAGCAATGGGATCCGCGAAACCCAACAACGGCCTCTACGACCTTTCCACTGTTGCTGATCAAAACGGGTTCGAAGATGCCAAGTACATCCTCACACGCCAGTGCTACAACGATTTCCTGGGATGGGCAGGCCACCGAGAATGGGAACGCAGGGTATGCGGGATCGGTGGCACACCAGGCATCGGCAAGACCACATTCCGCTACTGGGCACTACTGCAATGGGTACAAGGGAAAGACGAATGGCTCAATAAATACACCAGCATTGTGTTCTACCTAAATGCAGAAATGATCTTCCACATTACACAGGACCAAACTTCTTTTTTGGCTCACTTCATCAAGCCATCAGAGACATTCCATTTGGTACATGATCGGCCGGATTCCCTTGGCTTGCTTGAAATCAATGAAGATGTTGCTCGGTTGATGAGCGGTTCAACTCAACTCTATGGGATGACGCATGCTATATTCTGTGGGTCTCCAGGGGCCTTCAAGAAACAGGGTCGGCCACAGCTGTTCAAGGAGGCTTTGATGGCAAGCAAGATGCAATACTTCCCACTATGGTCAAAAGAGGAGGTGGTGAAACTGCCCAGGGGTTTCTTCAAGTGGAATGAAGCATCTAAGAATAACACGTTGTGGAAAAAGGAGCTGTACGAAATGATGAGTTTGTATGGTGGTGTCCTTCAATTCATCCGGTCGAATAGAGAGTATGCTGAGGGTGAGATTGCAAGTGGAATCAATGAAATGGATGTACATAAAGCAAAACGACTCCTGATCCCAAATGTAGCCCAAATGACACCTTCAGGGACGATGATCCACCACATACTTAAAGTCGAAACGTCTGGTGCTAAAGTTGGTGTAGCCACTGACTTCATAAGTACTCATGTTGCACGTCGGGTTGTCGACATTCTGAAAGCTGAATCTGACGAGATTTTTACAAAGTTTATCAAATCCATGGTTTCATATGGCGGTCCAGCTAAGTCGTTTGTTGGTTTAGCGTTTGAGAATGCATTTGAGTCGAAGTTTGTTAGAGGGAAAGTCAAGCTACAGATAAGTAATGGTGTCACACTCTCATCCAGCGGTTCTGCAGTATATGATGACAAGGTTAGCACACCTCAAATCAAAAAAGATATCCTTTATAGACCATCGAAATCAAACTTTCATGGACTTGATTTCTTTATCCTCAAAGGAAAGCACTTGTACCTGCTTAAGACAACTGTGGGTTCACAGAAACAACTAAACTTCTGTCACCCAGATATTCTCAAATTAATAATCCGATTAAACAACACCATCAAAAAGCGAACTGTCCTCTACATCCTCCCGTCATTACAGACCAAGTTTAACTTACCTAGTCCGCTGTATAAATACAAATTGAAGTAAGGTCACAAAGAAAATGCCTGCAACAGATGCTGTTGAACGCACCGCACCAGATCCCGAAATGCCAGAATTTAGAAACAAAGAAAAAGAAGAAGAGAAAGAGGAGGAGGAGGAAGGGGAAGAGGAATCGAGCAGCTCTGAATGATTCGATTACTTGCATGACAACTTGCTGTGTAATTCTTCTCCAAGTACCTTTGTAGCAAATGTTGGGATAGAAAGTAAGTGTGTTGCCTTGTCCAATGGATTTAAGTTAGTCAGATCGAGTGCGTTTTTGTGTTCTCCTTTATTAGTTTCGAATATGTTTTGTGCTTCCGTCTTTGTACACAGTTCTTATCGGTATTCCCCTGGGAATCTTTATAATCTCTCTCAGCAAATTCAAGATTAGGGAAAAGGAGCAAGGGTGCAAACTGATTACCTCTGAAGTGCACTTATCTACCTGAGGCTTAATAAACTACACAGACCTAAACATAACTTTCATGGATTGGATCTTCATCATCAGGGGATCTAAAAAGGGGATCCAATGTAAAAAAGTAATCAATATTGTAACATTGCGAACTGTTTCAAATCAAGCACTAGACTCACTCACTCACAGTGATCTTGAGAAACTGCTGTGTGCTATCGACAACAAATACTGATCAAAGGACACAGGATTGCATGCAGTAGGAATGGTAAGTTCCCACTATTGACTTTTTTTCCCCGCAAACTTGCAAACCCGCACTAGAGATACCCGCCGAGGCTTGCTTCGCTCGCGCGAAGTTGTTTATTTTTTGTTAATCTATTTAAACTTGTTTTCCCTTTGCGATGGCTATGTTATAGTGTTGCAGTTTTGCGGGTATGGGGCATATTGCAAGTTACCCATTTTTAGCTTTCTCAACAACCTTATTTAACAACCAAGTCACCTTCGTTATTATTTCTTGAAAAATATAAAAAAGCCCACAGTAGCCCCCAATTTCCTTGGAACCCAAAAAATCCTAGAATTCAATCAGGAAATTTTCCACCAAGCACCGGAAAGAAATAATCAAGGGAATAAGACAGAAAAGTGTATGATTCCAAAGTTGGAAAAATGAACAAAACAACAGACATTTCTTATATATTCTTTAGCCTTCTATTTTTTAAAAGAAATTCTTTATGCAGCTCGATCACTTTTTTCTCTCACACTCACGTTTTCGAAGCCCACCCTCCTCACCCCTCCACCCCGTGGTGGAGCTGAGTCTAACGAAAACGGACTTCAGTTACCCCGCCGCAGCGAGCCACCTTGAACCAGGGTGTTCTTGCAATCGCACGTTCTAGTGTAATCGCTTTTTTTTGGTGCGTGTGTAGTTTTTAAGTTTTATTATTTCGACAGGTCCAAAGCATGGACAATTCCAGTAATAATATAGAAAAGCCCTAGAATTCAATCAGGTAATTTTCCACCAAGCTTAGCACCGGAAAAAAATTATCAAAGGAATCAGACAGAAAAGTGTATGATTCCGAAGTTGGAAAAATGAACAAAACAACAGACATTTTTTATATATTCTTTTGCTTTCTATTTTTCAAAAGAAATTCTTTATACAGCTCGATCACTTCTTTCTCTCACACTCACGTTTTCGAAGCCACCTCGAACCAGGGTGTTGCAATCACACATTTTAGTGTAATCGCTTGTTTTTGGTGCGTGTGTAGTAATTGTCCTTCCATGCTTTGCACCTGTCGAAATAATAAAACTTAAAAACTACACACGCACCAATAACAAGCGATTACACTAGAACGCGCGATTGCAAGAACACCCTGGTTCAAGGTGGCTCGCTGCGGCGGGGTAACTGAAGTCCGTTTTCGTTAGACTCAGCTCCACCACGGGGTGGAGGGGTGAGGAGGGTGGGCTTCGAAAACGTGAGTGTGAGAGAAAGAAGTGATCGAGCTGTATAAAGAATTTCTTTTTGAAAAAATAGAAGGCTAAAGAATATATAAAAAATGTCTGTTGTTTTGTTCATTTTTCCAACTTCGGAATCATACACTTTTCTGTCTGATTCCTTTGATTATTTCTTTCCGGTGCTAAGCTTGGTGGAAAATTACCTGAATGAATTCTAGTAATTGTCCTTCCATGCTTTGCACCTGTCGAAATAATAAAACTTAAAAACTACACACGCACCAATAACAAGCGATTACACTAGAACGCGCGATTGCAAGAACACTCAAAATTCCATTTAGGTAATTTGCCACCGAAACTGAGCACCAAACCCGCAAACCCGCAAACCCGCAAACCCGCAAACCCGCAAACCCGCAAACCCGCAAACCCGCAAACCCGCAAACCCGCAAACCAACACTCAGACTGGGAACTGCACAAAAGGCAAGTGAAGTACGATATACTCTTATAATATTTTCCTTTTCATTGATCAATATTAAATGTTGTTTAAGTATTATTTCTGTTCTCTTGTCTTTATTTCAGAATTATCATTTCACTGTTTCTCTTATCATTATTTCATTGTACTCATTTATTCAGGCTAGGAAGGGGTCTTAACGCAAAGCGTTTTAAGAAAATATGCCGGATCATTATTATGATTTTTCGGTGCCCGCTAGTATCGCCGGGAAGGCGAAGGCGATACTAGGGGAGGTGGGGCGCATGAAGGTGTCCCTGGAGGCAAGGAACCGCAGGTTCCAACAAGCGATGGGGCTGTCCGGTGGGGACAGCATTTGGATGCCCACCTGTCGGGAGGACAGCAATTCATCCCGCAGAGCTGACAACGACAAGTTGTTAGCTCTGTGTCTCGACATCCCGGTGGGGTTGGCGAGAACGCTGTCGGCACGGACTGTGTTCGTGCTGTTGACGGGCCTGGTCGAGGTCAACGCCGATGCGGTGAAGGAGAGGATGAGAAGGCTGGGGACGATGACGGGCTCGGCACCCTCGGTTCCGTCGCCGATGACGGGGGGGAGGTCGACCCTCATGGTGATGGAGGTGGACTCGATGGAACAGGTGCCACCGCCGGTTTTCGCGGAACCGGTTTCGGGAACGAACCCCAGTTTGGAGGGGTTGGCTCGCGCGGGAGGCATGGCCTACCGGGAGCTGAAGGGTCAGGCTGTGGCCCACCAATCGGTGACGGAGCAGTTGGCTGCTCGCCAAGCACAACACACGACGGCCGGGGAGAACCTGGAAGTCACCGTGAGCCGGGTGGCCCAGGTGATCAACGAGCAAGCCCGGAGGCAGGTGAAGGCGGAAGAACACACCGCCATGGTTGAAGGTGCGGCCGAAGAGGCTTTCAACTCCGTAGCGGATAGGCAGGAAGAGCTCGGGGAGGCTGTGATGCAGATGGCGAAGGAAAAGGCCAGACAGGACGGGGTGCTGAAGACCGAGCAGCAGAAGCGGGAGGAGTTGCGGCAGCGACTCGAGCTGCAGCAAAACCTGCTGGACCAACAGAGGGAGGAGCAGGAATTACAGAAGCAGCAGCAACAAAAGCAAGAACTGCAGAGTCAATTGGCACAAGAACAGCAACAGAAGCAGATTCAACAACAGCAAGCTCAGCAACAACAGTTCCAAGAGGATCAACGGAAGTTGGAGGAGCAGTTAAGGCTTCGGGACGAGCTGCTGAAGCAACAACAAGTGCAACAACAGGAACAGCAACGCCAGCTGGACCAGCACAAGCTGGCGGAACAAGCGAAGAGCAACGAGCAGCAGCTTCAGCAGCAGCAGCTCCAGCAACAGCAGCTGCTGCAACAGGAGCAGAACAAGTTTCAGCAACAGGAACAACGGAGGTTGGAGGAGAGTCTGAACGCACAGCAACAGCAGATGACTCAACAACAGCAGGCGCTGCAGCAGCAGGCGCTACAGCAGCAGGGTCTGCTGCTTCAACAACGGCAAGCACCGACAGCGCAGGACGGGCTGAGCACGGTGTTATCGCAGATGGCGACAACGCTCCACCACCTAGTACCGAAGACGAAGGTGGTCGCTTTCCCGGCAGGTATGTGCAGGGGATCGAAGGTGAAGCGCGGGTCGGACAAGGGATTCGTGGTGGATCTCGACGGTGTGACCGGGGAGGTGGTCCTGGGATTGATTGGTAGGCGGGAGTCATTCTTTGTGCTCACGCCTGAACAATTTAAAGAAGAAGGTTGGCTGTTGGCCCATTGGAATGCGGAGGTGCCTGCGGTGCAGGTGCCATTGGAACAGGCAGCGGCGCAGCATACGTTGTGGGCTGGCTACGGTGGGCGAGGTGACGTGGAGATGTCCCTCCTCCGGCGGGCGATCACGGAGAAGTTCGGAGAGGGTGGTTCGCAAGTTGCGAAGCAGATGGTAGGTCTGTTGGCGAAGACGGTGGAGGCGACCATCAACGGTGGGGAGGAAGTGACCTTAGGGTTGCTTCACGAGATGCTGGAGTTCCAACTGATTCGGGGGGAGCACGGGAGCAGGAGTGGCGACTTGTACCTGAAGGCGCTGGCTGAGAGCTGGGAGGACCCCACCACCGCTGCGGCGAGGAAGGTAGCGTTGAAGGGTAGCAGGCCAGCCGGTTTGGTGAGGGGGACGACAACGACCGGACAACAGCCACAACACTTTCCAAAAAACGGGGGGCGTGGTCGGGGGAATTGAATCCTGGCCGTAAACAAACCCGTAGAGGGCGTCGCGGGAGGAGGGGCGGCAAGTGGGCCGCGGCCTCTCCTGGTCGGCGCGGTGCCAGCTGGAATGCGACGTGGGTCAACGAGTGTCGTCGCACCGGAACCTTGCGCGAGTACGCAAGAGGGATTCCGAAAACGAAGATGCGCTGCGCAGGTGGAAGTTCCGTCGGTTTTCGGGAAGGTGGTCCTCGAACACATCCGGAGGGACGATCGACACCGTGGAGACACGATGGAAGTAAGGGTGGACCACGACACAGCGTTGGAGCGTCTGGGGGTGGTCGTCGCGTCGATGTGGGCGGACGAAACCTCGTCGAAGCGCAGAAACCTCTGGGGTCGGTTGGAACAATGGGCGTTGGCTCAGCGTCTGCCAATGTCTGCCGAAACAGCTGCGTTGTTCGTGCTGGCCACAGACGTGAGACCGCAGGGACAGCTGCAATACGCAAAGGCGCTGTCCGGGATCTACCGGCACCTTGGTCTGGAAAACCAACCGCTCCTCAGCCTGGCAAGCGCGCTGAGGGCAAAAGGGGCGGCCGTTCCGCGTTCGCAAGCAGTTCCCATGTCAAAGGAGCAGCTGTTGGGTTGGGCGAGAAGTCTAACGGGACGTTTGAGGCTCGCGGCGTTGGTGTGTTGGAAGTCGGCTTCCCGGTGGGGAGAAGTGCACGTGCTGACGTCGGCGCATTTCGTTCTGGTGGAGGACGCGGAAGTGATCGTGGACTGGGGGACGTCGCCAAAACACCGGAGAGCAAACCCGTTCGTGCCGTCCCGTTGGGCGGTCTTGCGGGGGGATCTGGTCGGGGAGATCGCAAGCTTGTTTCGGGAGCTGGCTCCTTTCGATCGGCTGACGGATGTCACCACCGAGCGGTTGGCAGAGTTGTGGCGGGGGACTCCGGGAATGCGGGGTTTTACGGGCCACTCGATAAAACGAGGCGCCGCCGCGGCTTTGATGCGAGCGATGGCCGAGGGAAGGCTCACAGAAGGGTACCTGGTATCACGACTGTTGAAGCACGCCGAAGACGGAACCAACATCTCTGCAACAACGATCAGGTATTCGTCGGATTTCGTGGACACCGCCCGAGCGCTGCAAACGTGGAAGGTCACCATCCTGCTGTAGTTGCGGAGGACGTTGACGACGAAGGTGAGGCGATGGAAGCGGTGGCGCGGCTGTCTCCGTGCACGACGCACAGCATCATCAGGAGGGGCAAGCGGACAAGACTGCCGTCGACGGCGGAGGAACGTTCGTCGCCTTTGCATGTGAGTGGCGTTGAGACGATGGATGTTGACGGACTCAGACGTAGGATGACTGATGTTGCGAGGGATAGGTTCGATCAGGTGTGGAACTTGACCTTTTATCCGGAGGTGGGGAAGTTGAGTCGCTCGTCGTCTACTTCATCTTTCGCTGGGAGGCACGCTGCGGAGTTGCTGAGGAACGGGATCGCGCGAGCTGCGAGTGGACCGGGGAGAGCGGTGAACGTTCCATTCACCGTGGTGGAGGAGAAGCCGGAGGGACTGCGGCAGCGGTTCATCCTTTGGACGAGGGATGCGAATGGTTGGGCCGAAGAAGCTTACGAAGCTCACGTCCCGCTGTTCCACATCTCAAAATATTTGGATCGGGTTCTGACCGAGGTTGGCTCGACACGGGATTTCAAGACAGGTTTTTATGCTATTGAAATCCCGGAGGAAGCGAGAGATCTCTTCCGATTCAAGACGACGGAGGGTGAATGGTTCGAGCTGTGCCGTTTACCGATGGGGCATGTCTGCGCGCCGGAGCTGATGCACTCTTTGGCAGCGGCGGCTGCGGGGGATCCAGCTTACGTGCGACGTCAGTGGGCTGCCAGGGATGTTGGCGTTGACGTGTTCATCGACAACATTCGGTACACGGGGACGGAAGGCGCGGTGTTGGCGGCGACGGTGAATCTCGATGCTGCGGCGGCGGATTTCCGTCTTACATGGAAGCCGTCTGACTCGAATACGGCGGTGAGCAAGTACACATTTTTGGGTGTGGACTTTGACCACGAGGCGTCGTCGGTCATGCCGTCAGCGAAGATCCGGCGGAAGTTGGCGGCGGTGGACTTGTCGTCTGTGACGGCGAGTCAGTTGGAGTCGATGGCTGGGAGGCTGATGCATGCGTCGGCGATCGCTGCGGCGTCTCCGGGGAAATACTGGTATGCCTTGAAGTTCTTGCGGAGGTTGTCGAACGGTTTGAACCGCGGGGTGAGGCAGGTGCATGATGTAGTGTCGGTCCCTGTTTCGGTCGCGATGGAGTTGCGCAGTTGGTCGGCTGCCGCTGTGACGAGGAGGGTGGTTGCGCGGGAGCCAGATCAAGATGGGTTCACGACGTTCGTGGATGCGTCGTTGAGAGGTTGGGGTGGAGTGGTTGTGAACGACAGGACGGCCGAGGTTACTGTCTTGGGGGATGCGTGGGGTCCTTCGGAACAGTCGCTCCACATCAATGTTCTCGAGGGGATGGCGTTCAGGAACACGGTCTCGGGGATGCCGGTTTGCTGTGATGGCAAGCGAATGTCCATCTGGATCGACAACACGTCAGTCATTGGCGTAGCACGGAAGAAGATGTCAGTCCGATCGCAACGGCTGAACGATGCGGTCGTGCAGGCCATCGATGTGCTGGCAGACAGAAAGGTTAGTTTCTGTATTGCTTATGTGAAGTCAGCGCTGAACCCAGCAGACTTGCCATCGAGGGTGGATCCAGGAGTTATAGGCTCATCGGAGCATCAGCGGGAAGTTGAACTTGCGGTGAGGGCCTTTCTGACTCGCGATGTGGTGGTGGTGTGACGGTGCCAACCTTTCCCCCGGCCGATTTTAGGCCGTGGTCGAACATGCAATTGTACAAGCATGCGGTGCCGTTTTCCCATTACCCCTTCGTGAATGAGTTGCTTCGTGTTAACTTGGTTCTCCTTTGTCTTTCTCATCATCATTTTATTCAGCTGAGAAAATGGGAAAGCTAAGACGACATGGGCTTATGATGCTAGTATCTTGTTATGTGGTTAATTCGTGTGATTGTTTTTATCAGACTCTCCTTTATGACTTTTCCTTTTCAACAGTACTTCACTGAGAATGCCGAGCGGTTCCCAACACTCAGACTGGGAACTGCACAAAAGGCAAGTGAAGTACGATATACTCTTATAATATTTTCCTTTTCATTGATCAATATTAAATGTTGTTTAAGTATTATTTCTGTTCTCTTGTCTTTATTTCAGAATTATCATTTCACTGTTTCTCTTATCATTATTTCATTGTACTCATTTATTCAGGCTAGGAAGGGGTCTTAACGCAAAGCGTTTTCCCACCCGCCCTACCCCTGTGACGGTGCCAACCTTTCCCCCGGCCGATTTTAGGCCGTGGTCGAACATGCAATTGTACAAGCATGCGGTGCCGTTTTCCCATTACCCCTTCGTGAATGAGTTGCTTCGTGTTAACTTGGTTCTCCTTTGTCTTTCTCATCATCATTTTATTCAGCTGAGAAAATGGGAAAGCTAAGACGACATGAGGCTTATGATGCTAGTATCTTGTTATGTGGTTAATTCGTGTGATTGTTTTTATCAGACTCTCCTTTATGACTTTTCCTTTTCAACAGTACTTCACTGAGAATGCCGAGCGGTTCCCCGCAAACCCGCAAACCCGCAAACCCGCAAACCCGCAAACCCGCAAACCTTTCCTTGGGAACCTTGCAAATGGCAGTTTTAAATTACGTAATATCATCCTTTGTCTTTTCTGCTCTAGTGTGCAACGAAGTTTGAGTTCTCATCTTCGATCATTTTTCCTCAATTTAGACGAGTCCGATCATGGGCAAAAAGTGTTGCGCCGACCTGGCTGCAGACACTGTTCTCTAGATAAGGCATTTTACATTTAACAATTGTTTCAGATGTGCAAATTCCGTGTGTTATAAAACAAGCTTGCATTACAAGTTATCCTTGGGAACGTGTCCCTCAATATCAGAAAATTATTCATTGTTTTACTTTTCCATTTTGTCATTCTTTACGCTTTATCACAGGGTTTTTTCATACTTGTACATTTAAGTTTGAAATTATGTCGTATGAATTCTCGATGCCGACGAGTCTTCTGTCGTTGTGGGTGCAAGGCACCGGGTTGGCACACCCAAGAAAAGGCCACGTAGATTTGAGAGCGCGGAAGGAAGCCGCGCTTAAGGCGATAGGTATGTCGGAAGCAGAAGGAAGGTTCTGGTGGATGCCGTCTGAAAAGGCGGACGACATGAGTGGTGAGAGGTGGTTTGCGGACGAGCTGCTGGCTCGTTTTTTGAAGACCGAGAGGGCAGTGATCGGCAGGGCATCGGCACGGGGTGTCTTTGTCTTGCTGACTGTGTTGGCTGAAGAAAGGCCAACGCAGTTTAGTACGTTTTTGGTGGGGATGTCGGACTTGGACGGCCCGACATCCGCGAACAAAGTCCGGCTACTTTCGCCTCCGACGGGCGAAACTTTTTACGACGTCGACGGGGCGATGGACGTGGCGATGAGTGACTACGTCACTACGGTGGAGGCGGATGAAGTGCTTCGCGGGTTGGCAGCGAGGCACCAGACCTCGGAGGAAGGATTGGGTGGGCTTTATCAAGCCACCCAGGAGTACGCGCTGGGAGCGGATCGGCGTTTGGCCGGAGTGAAGGCGGAGACGGGACAGGCGTTGCAGCAAGTGGCTCAGCGTCAAGGATCGGTGGAGGCGGTGGTGCGATCGCAGGTTGGACGGTTGGAGCAGCAGGAGAAGCAGCAGCAGGAACAACAACACCACCAGAGCATCTTGCTGGGACAGCAGGATGAATTGTCCCGAAGGCAAAAGGGGCAACAGCAGAGAAGCGACGAACAAGTCACCCAACTCCGCGCACAGCTGGCGGAGCAACAAGGCATCTCCGAGAAGAGTATCGAAGAGCTTGCGAGACTTCGGCAGACGGTATCAAAACAACAGGCCCAGCAACAGCAACAGCGAAGCCAGGAGCGGTCGGGGTCGGCGGAGTTCCGTGAGATGATGTTAGCCCAGGGCCATCAGCAGGCGAAGGAGTTAGCAGATTTGAAGGCGCAACTGCAACAACAGCAACAACAGCAAACCCGCAAACCCGCAAACCCGCAAACCCGCAAACCCGCAAACCCGCAAACCCGCAAACCCGCAAACCCGCAAACCCGCAAACCCGCAAACCCGCAAACCCGCAAACCCGCAAACCCGAGGTAGTGGTGATGGGTGATTCGTGGGGTGCACAGCAGCGTGAGCTGCACATCAACATCTTGGAGGGCCTTGCGTTCTGCAACACGGTGCAGCAGATGTCACCGGAACTGGATGGATGCACGGTCGCCATCTGGATTGACAACACCTCGGTTGTGGGGGTTGCCAGGAAGGGTATGTCGGTTCGGTCACAAGATCTGAATGGGGCAGTAATCAACGCCTTGGTGGAGTTGCAGAGGAGGGCGATCACCTTTTCGGTGCAGTATGTAAGATCACAACTGAACCCAGCTGACCTACCTTCACGGGTCCATCCGACGCAGATCAAAACTCGAAAGCATAGGGAAGAGGTCACACTGGCGGTCAGGGCTTTCTTCACTCGCGATGTGGAGGTGGCGCGTGACGGCGCGCGCCCGGCCGAGCCTCACCACGAGGACACGGCCAGGCGGCGCCACGCTACCCCGTTGTGAATGTTTGGAAATCTTGCTCTGTTAGTACTTGTGGCTTAACCCTTTCTTTCGCTCTGTCTACAGGAAAATTAGTTTAACCAATGGTACAATTCACTTTGTACAATGTTCTTGCTTTATTCATTTCTATCCCTTGTTTCTGCTTTATTTCATTTCACCCCAGTACAATTAACAACGTAAATGCCGCACGGTTCCCCGCAAACCCGCAAACCCGCAAACCCGCAAACCCGCAAACCCGCAAACCCGCAAACCCGCAAACCCGCAAACCCGCAAACCCGCAAACCCCGCAAACCCGCAAACCCCGCAAACCCGCAAACCCGCAAACCTTTCCTTGGGAACCTTGCAAATGGCAGTTTTGAATTACGTAATATCATCTTTTGTCTTTTCTGCTCTAGTGTTAGTTGAAGTTTGAGTTCTCATCTTCGATCATTTTTCCTCAATTTAGAAGAGTCCGGTCATGGGCAAATAGTGTCGCGCCGACTTGGCAGCAGACACTGATCTCTATATAGGGAATGTTTATTTTACAATAGATTGTGAGTTTCAGATGTGCAAATTCCGCGTGTCATAAGCAAGTTTGCGTCACAGCAAACTATCAACAGGGAATGTCCCCTTTTAAAATCAGATAAACTTTTACCCTTTTCTCTTTTCCATTGTTTCATTCTTATGCTTTATCACAGGGTTTTTTCATACTTTTACATTAAAGTTTTGAAATCCGCAAACTCACTCTCAAGGAGGAGTCGCTAACCCCGGAAACAGCAACGGCTAGGAAGGCGGCTGAGAAACTGGTAGGAAAGAAGTTGCACAATGCTTTTGGAGGCCAGGGTGTTACTTCGTCGGCACCGAAACCATACAAGCCAAAGGCAAAAAACGGTCGGGGCCAGGGCTACTGACGGTCAGCTCTGGCGGTTCCCAACCAGGTTGGAGGGGTTCCGGTCCGAGAGATAGACATGCCCGGCCGGGTGGAGGTCGGAGGGGTCGTGTCTCTTGGGGTGGTGGACGTTCCCAGTCGGGTTGGAGGTTTGTTGGTCAACGTGGACGATTCGGTTCGGCTTCAGGTGGACAAGGCTCAGGACCGGATGTTCGGAGGCGTTTCGGTTCCGGGAACGGGAGCTCGAAGGAAGGTCGAATCAGCCACGCTTTTGGGAGTGGACGTGCCTGGCCAGGGGGTCAGAAGCGTACTGCCGGAAGTAGGGGTGACACCCGATTTGGTTGGAAGAAAGCGAGCCGTTGTGCCGGTTCGGGAGGCTGGATTCGGAAGGCGGACCGCGGCGGGCTTAGCAGGAGATGCTGGGCGGCAAGAAGGACCTCGGGAACAACGACTGTACCTGGAAAGTATGAGGGAAGGACATTTGGCCGACAAGGGGGCGATGATGCCATCGGTGTTCGGGCAAGTGGTTCTGGAGCACGTGGCAGGGGCCGGGGAGCGGCCGCTGGCACAAGAGGGAGCGGTCAACCTCGACGAAGCTTTGGAACGGTTGGGCGGAGTGGTGGCGACGATGTGGGCGGCCGAGACTTCGCGAAAACGACGCAACCTGTGGGGCAGGCTTCAAGGTTGGGCGGCGGCTCAACACATACCGGTTACGGCCGAGGCGGCGGCACTGTTCGTGTTGGCGACGAGCGTCACACCACAGGGGCAGCTGAACTACGCAAAAGCGTTGTCCGGTGTGTTCCGACACCTGGGGCTAGATCGGCAACCACTCCTCAGCTTGGCTGCCGCGCTCCGGGCACAAGGGGCGGCCGTTCCGGTCAAGCAAGCTCAGCCGATCGAGAAGGAAACGCTGGTCCGATGGGCAAACGAGCAGGCACAGGACGTGAAGTTGGCGGCTTTGGTGTGTTGGAAGACGGCGTCGAGGTGGGGGGAGGTGCAAAAACTGACCTCTCAACAGTTCATCTTGGTCAAGATGGACGAGGTGATCATCGATTGGGGGATGACACCGAAGCATCGTCGGGCGGACCCGTATGTCCCCTCGAGATGGGTGGTGATCCAGGGCGATCTGGTGGAGGTGATTGCTCGGTTGGTGGGGGTGCTGTCTCCGTTCGAGCAGCTGACGGCGGTTACATCGGAGAGGCTGGTGGACATGTGGCAGAGAAACCCGGTCATGAAGGGATTCACGGCGCACTCGGTAAAGCGAGGGGCGGCCGGCGTGTTGATGCAGGCGTTAGAGGAAGGAAGGTTAACGTCGACGTCCCTGGTATCACGTCTTCTCAAGCACACAGAAGGCGGGGAAGGGGTGTCGGCAACAACTCTCCGTTACGCCTCCAACCCGGTGAGCACTGCCAGGGCATTGGGGACTTGGCATGTGACGAAGCTGCTGTGAGGTTTGGGACTCAGCACAGTTTGGTGAGGCGGGGGAAGAGGACGCGGCTGCCTTCGACTCCGGAGGAGAAGGCGTCTCCCTTGCATGTGAGTGGTGTTCCCGTGATGGATGTGGCAGGATTGCGGAGGAGGTTGGATGTTGAACCGCGGAGACGGTTTGATGAAGTGTGGAAGATGACGTTCTCGCCGGAAGTGGGGGAGGCGGGCCGGTTGTCGGGACGGTCGGCGTTTTCGGAGAGACACGCTGGAGAACTGGCTTCGTTTGGCATTGCTCGGAAGGCAAGTGGTCCGGGCACGGTGAACAATGTTCCGTTCACGGTGCTGGAGGAGAAACCCGAGGGCTTGCGCCAGAGGTTTATCCTGTGGACGAAGGATGCGAACGGCTGGTTGGATGAGAGGTACACCGCTCAGGTACCTTTACATCACATCTCTCGGTACTTGGACCAGGTACGGGGGGAATGTGGGAGTACCCGGGATTTTCGCACGGGTTTTTATGCGATCGAGATTCCGGAGGAAGCACGTTCTTTCTTTCGTTTTCAGACGGAGGAGGGGACATGGTTTGAGCTGTGTCGGTTGCCGATGGGCCATGTGTGTGCGCCGGAAATTATGCACACGCTGGCGGCGGCGGCGGCAGGTGATCCTGCTTACGTTCGGTCGGAATGGCAGGTTCGCGGGGTGCGTGTAGATGTTTTCATTGACAACATCCGTTACACAGGGGATGCAGGCATGGTGCTTGCTGCGACGGCGAACCTCGATGCGGCTGCTGAGGAATTCTGTCTGACGTGGAAGCCGGCAGACAGTTTTACAGCTGAGGCGAAGTACACCTTCTTGGGGGTGGACTTCGACCACGGGAAGTCGGAGGTGAAGGTGTCCGCAAAAATATGTCGGAAGCTAGGGTGTGTGGACCTGGACAATGTGACGGCTGGACAACTGGAATCGATGGGGGGCAGGTTGATGCACGCTTCGGCGGTTGCTGGGGAAACGCCGGGGAAGCATTGGTTTGCCTTGAAGTTCCTCCGGCGCCTGGCGAACAACTTGAATGCCGGGAGGAGGTTAGTTGGAGACAGAGTGCATGTTCCGAGGTCTGTTTCGACGGAGCTGCTGGAGTGGGCGGCGGGTGCGACTGTTGCGCGTCAGGTGCACGCGCCGTTTGATGAGGCTGATCGGAATTTTTCGGTCTTCATCGATGCGTCGAAGATGGGATGGGGAGGTGTGGTGGTTAATGATGTGACGGCCGAGGTAGTGGTGATGGGTGATTCGTGGGGTGCACAGCAGCGTGAGCTGCACATCAACATCTTGGAGGGCCTTGCGTTCTGCAACACGGTGCAGCAGATGTCACCGGAACTGGATGGATGCACGGTCGCCATCTGGATTGACAACACCTCGGTTGTGGGGGTTGCCAGGAAGGGTATGTCGGTTCGGTCACAAGATCTGAATGGGGCAGTAATCAACGCCTTGGTGGAGTTGCAGAGGAGGGCGATCACCTTTTCGGTGCAGTATGTAAGATCACAACTGAACCCAGCTGACCTACCTTCACGGGTCCATCCGACGCAGATCAAAACTCGAAAGCATAGGGAAGAGGTCACACTGGCGGTCAGGGCTTTCTTCACTCGCGATGTGGAGGTGGCGCGTGACGGCGCGCGCCCGGCCGAGCCTCACCACGAGGACACGGCCAGGCGGCGCCACGCTACCCCGTTGTGAATGTTTGGAAATCTTGCTCTGTTAGTACTTGTGGCTTAACCCTTTCTTTCGCTCTGTCTACAGGAAAATTAGTTTAACCAATGGTACAATTCACTTTGTACAATGTTCTTGCTTTATTCATTTCTATCCCTTGTTTTGCTTTATTTCTTTTCCCTCCAGTACAATTAAACAACGTAAATGCCGCACGGTTCCCTTTCCTTGGGAACCTTGCAAATGGCAGTTTTGAATTACGTAATATCATCTTTTGTCTTTTCTGCTCTAGTGTTAGTTGAAGTTTGAGTTCTCATCTTCGATCATTTTTCCTCAATTTAGAAGAGTCCGGTCATGGGCAAATAGTGTCGCGCCGACTTGGCAGCAGACACTGATCTCTATATAGGGAATGTTTATTTTACAATAGATTGTGAGTTTCAGATGTGCAAATTCCGCGTGTCATAAGCAAGTTTGCGTCACAGCAAACTATCAACAGGGAATGTCCCCTTTTAAAATCAGATAAACTTTTACCCTTTTCTCTTTTCCATTGTTTCATTCTTATGCTTTATCACAGGGTTTTTTCATACTTTTACATTAAAGTTTTGAAATCCGCAAACTCACTCTCAAGGAGGAGTCGCTAACCCCGGAAACAGCAACGGCTAGGAAGGCGGCTGAGAAACTGGTAGGAAAGAAGTTGCACAATGCTTTTGGAGGCCAGGGTGTTACTTCGTCGGCACCGAAACCATACAAGCCAAAGGCAAAAAACGGTCGGGGCCAGGGCTACTGACGGTCAGCTCTGGCGGTTCCCAACCAGGTTGGAGGGGTTCCGGTCCGAGAGATTAGACATGCCCGGCCGGGTGGAGGTCGGAGGGGTCGTGTCTCTTGGGGTGGTGGACGTTCCCCAGTCGGGTTGGAGGTTTGTTGGTCAACGTGGACGATTCGGTTCGGCTTCAGGTGGACAAGGCTCAGGACCGGATGTTCGGAGGCGTTTCGGTTCCGGGAACGGGAGCTCGAAGGAAGGTCGAATCAGCCACGCTTTTGGGAGTGGACGTGCCTGGCCAGGGGGTCAGAAGTTCACTTTGTACAATGTTCTTGCTTTATTCATTTCTATCCCTTGTTTCTGCTTTATTTCATTTCACCCCAGTACAATTAACAACGTAAATGCCGCACGGTTCCCCGCAAACCCGCAAACCCGCAAACCCGCAAACCCTAACACCAATATGGGAATCTCTCAGGATCAGCGCTGTAGTTCACCACTTTATTCTTATGATACAAATTTCTATGTAGCAATCCATTGTCTTATCAGTTCTTAATGTGAGCAGTCTTACCATTTATTTTATTATAGTGCAACATGATTGATTCGTCGAGCCTATAGTATAATACGACCATTTGTTTCTTCCATCCTTTTTATAGTGCATTACGATTGATTCGTTTATGCCTATCTGCCTTTCCAGGCATTCTTGCATCTTTAAATTAATTTAATAATTTAAAATGGATCAACAAACGCCTATGATAATCGACCAACCATCCCCCTCGACTGTAATAAGTACGTACGATTTTAGATTTCCTTCAAGTTTGGAAGATGCTTGGAAAAGCACTTTCGGCGAAGAGGAGTTAAAACGAGGTACATACGTAAGAATGAACTTAGGGGGATGGTGTGTACAGCATCAAGCTGAGAGCATCATTAATGATATGTTGATGGCCTTCCTGGGTGTTTCGAGAGACTCGTTGCAAGGAATAGCGATGAGGCCAAAGGAAGTTATGCTCTCACATCTGCGAAACAGGAATGTGCAGAGATTCGATGAAATGCTACGAGCATGTGGGGTGACGGAGGGTTTACCCGTCTCCCGTACGGAGTTTCACCATGTTATGGAGGGTGCGAGCCAAGTGGTATCAAACACCGTGCAGAGGCAAGCGGTTCTTGAACAAGTTACCTCGCAAGCTTTGAATTCAGCGGGGCAGAGACAGACTGTATTGGAGCATGAAACTGTTAACGTGAGAAACCGTCAACAGGCATTGGAGCAGGGACACGCCATTATTGCCGACGAATTATCTCGCCAAGGCCAGAATACAAGCAATTTGGCTGGGATGACTGATTCAGCGATCAGGGATCAACATTCGGAGATGGCGAAGATGCGGGGGGCCATTACCGAAAATCGTGAAATGGCTGTAGCCCAGGATAAAAAGATCGACAGGATCTTGAAGAGTTTGGAGAATGCCGCGAAGAGGTCTACCTCTCAATCGGTGACGGGGCTCGAACAATCTGCCGCTTCGGACGAACGAGTGGACAGGCTGACGGCAATTGCAAACAGAAATGTTCCGGAGGATGCTCCCACATTACAGACGTCCCCAACACAAACGAAGGTTTTCTTTACAACTAAGAGAATCGAGGACTCGAAGGATGTCTTACAATGGAAAGATGCCATTGAGGAGGACGCGACCGGTCTCATTAGAGACTTGCGTTTTAAATACACCAACGGTTGTACCACCGTCAAACCAGGTGACCGAGTACTACTCGCATATTTCGAAATGCTTGTAGACTGGATTAGGGTGGCAGAACAGGTAAACTCCTGGGAGGGGATGCCTGAAATGGTTAGCTTGGGAAATAGGAGTCTATCGCTGCTTCGTGTACAACAAGGATATGTTGTACGGGGGGCCAGGCTCAGCGATGTATTGACGGAAATGGAAGCCAATCAACACGACTACATCGACAGGTCAATTCAAAAAGCTTCGAAGAAAAATAAGAACACCTGGACCCCGAAACCAAAGCCAACGAAGGCTTTTTTAGGTCCAGGCCGTTGGCCCCAGCAGGTGCGGAAAAATTGAATCGCAGTACGGGAAAGGAAGTTTACTTGGACCCGGCCAAGTATAACTTTATTAAGCAAAAAAACCGGGAGCATGATCGCCAAAATGCGGCAAGACGAGTTGGTCAAAGGAAAAGGAATAATGGAGCAAGCAACTTTACAGATCTTGCAACGCAGACCAACAAGAAGGACTCAATCAGAAGACGAAGTCACCATAAAGGCAGCAGAGAAGCGGGTACGCGCCATCGTAAGAAAGATGTGGGCGGTGTCTACCATCGACCAGAGAAAACGATTATGGTCGAGGTATGTGAAGTGGGTCACCGACAGGAGCCTACCCATGGATGCAAATTCTGCGGTCTTATTCGTAACCGCTGCAGGGGCGAAGTCACAAAGTTTACTAAACTACGCAAAGGCATTGTCGGGTATTATGAAACACCTCGGGATGGAAAACCAACCCCTCAGGAGCCTTCAGGTGGCCCTAAGGGCAGACGGTGCTACGGTGCCCGAGTCACAAGCAACTCCGATCCCAAGGGGAATCCTGGAAGAATGGTGTCAAACACAGGAGCTAGGGGTTTCAACCGCCGCAATGATTGCCTGGAAAACAATGTCTCGCTGGGGGGAGGTCGCGGCGCTGTCCTCGGGCAGCTTCATTCAATGCGACCCTTTAACAGTAATTGTGGACTGGAACCAGATTCCGAAGGGAAAGAGGGAGAATCCGTACACGGCTTCAAGGTTCGCGGTAATCACCGGAAGATGGACGGAGGAGATATACAGAGCCATCATGAGGTTGGGATTCTTCGATCGTTTAACAAAAGTCGACACTGCAAAGCTCACAGGACTTTGGAAGAAGGATTCTCGCATGGAAAATTACAGTGCTCACAGCATAAAACGCGGTGCAATAAAGTTCATTTTCGAGAAGAAACAGACAGGATTAGTTATTCCGCTGATGCTCATAAGTCGACTAGCCAAACACGAAACGGCAAACCAGCAGATATCAGAAACGACGTTAAGATATGCAGGGTCGGACAGGTCGCTGGCTCTCTCCCTGAACACAAGCCGCATAACCCAACATTTGTAATTCCAAGAACTGCGCGGAGACTTATGCAGAACTTCACTCGGAAGTCGAAGACCACTCGCCTCCCTTCAACCGAGGAAGAGAGGGCGACGCCTCTACACGTAAAGGAAGTGGGGACCATTGACGTTCAAGAGGTAAAACGGATGATGACTGATGGGACACGCAGGAGGTTTGAAGAGGTATGGGACCTTACGTTCAACCCGTGTCGGCAAGGTACTCACCAAAGCCATCAGTATAAAAAGAGTCATAGGGAGTCTTGTCTGCAGTCTCAGCATGCACGCCGGCTAGTAGAGGCAGGGGTTGCAACCCAAACAAGCAGCCCCGGGATATTGGAATCAATACCCTTTACAATACTTGAAGAACGGATAACTGGAACACGGCAGCGATTCATCTTGTGGACGAAGGAGGCCAACTTGATGATGCACGAACTCGGGTACAAGCCGAAGGTTCCCTTGGAGCACATTGCTCAGTACCTCTCTCAAGTGACGAGGGAGACATCATCCCAATGGGACTTGAAGACGGGGTTTTACCAGGTTTCCATACCTGAGCGCTCTAGGAAATATTTCAGATTCCAGGATGAGCGAGGGGAGTGGTTTGAGCTAACCAGGTTGCCGATGGGACATATGGCGGCACCTGAGATTATGCATTCTCTAACAGCAACTGTTGCAGGCGATCCTACATTTGCCAAGCCTGCTTTCACATATCGGGGGTAGTTACCGATATTTGGATTGACAATATCAGGATAACTGGCTCATTCGGGTGTGTAAATGAGGCAACAGCAAGAATAAATGAGGTGGCGAGACGTTGTAACGTGACTTGGAAGCAAGAAGAAACTCAGGAACTCGCTAAAGAATACGACTTTCTTGGTGTAAGGTTTGACCATACTAGGTGTACTGTTGCCGTCGCCGAAAAGCTACGCAGGAGGATACTTAATACTTGCCTCGATAACATCACCGCGGAGAAGATCGAAAGCTTAGCTGGTCGCCTCCTACATGCTTCGGCAATTACTCACATACATCCTGGTAAATACTGGTTTGCGCTAAAGTTTTTTCGCAGGGTCACGAACTCATTAAACCGTGGGGTCGTTCAGACTGAACACGTGGTGCCCATCCCCAGCTCAGTTAGGAAGGAAATTTCAAACTGGTCTAAGGAGGTACTAACAACACGGAACGTACATGTAGGGGAAACGAAGAGAGATGATGATGATGATGATTCTAGGATGATCTTCGTCGACGCTTCCATGAAGGGCTGGGGAGCTGTGATTTTTGATCATAATTATGAGATGGACATCCTGGGGGCACGATGGACTGAGAAGGAAAGTAGTGAGCATATCAACGTCCTTGAGGCCACTGCTCTTACTTCTACGCTTCGATCGATCTCGAAAGCATCACATTTGGATATTTACGTGGATAATACAACCGTCTTATACTCAACAAAGAAGGGCATGTCAGTCCGTTCCATGGCACTCAACAGACAAGTAAATTACATTATGAATCATCTTAATAGACTACAATGCACTTATAGGCTCAACTGGGTTTCTACAAAATGCAATCCAGCAGATTTTCCGTCTCGCATTTGTCCTGACGGCGCTAATATCAAACAACAACGTTCCGAGGCAGCACTTGCGTTGGGGCGTTTCTTTGACTTGCGTGGGGGTGGTGGTAGCCGGGCCATGGCCGACCGCCATTACTTGGTCACACCTTCACCCCTTCGTAAGTAGTAGTATCTCATCAATATTCCATTCTTAGTTATTTATTCTTTGTCTTAATGGGTAAGAATAAAGAAAGCATCTGCAGATAAAATTGAAAGAATGAGTTATCAAGTCTTTTCCTTTTAGTACATGTATACATTCCAGTTTTGCAAGGTTATATCTTTATAACTTGCTTCATCTTACTTTCTACTCCCAAAAGTTCCATACCAGAACTATGGCTGATCCTAAAAAAGTGATTCCCCTAACACCAATATGGGAATCTCTCAGGATCAGCGCTGTAGTTCACCACTTTATTCTTATGATACAAATTTCTATGTAGCAATCCATTGTCTTATCAGTTCTTAATGTGAGCAGTCTTACCATTTATTTTATTATAGTGCAACATGATTGATTCGTCGAGCCTATAGTATAATACGACCATTTGTTTCTTCCATCCTTTTTATAGTGCATTACGATTGATTCGTTTATGCCTATCTGCCTTTCCAGGCATTCTTGCATCTTTAAATTAATTTAATAATTTAAAATTCCCACCCTCCCTAAACCCCCGGCCGGGCCATGGCCGACCGCCATTACTTGGTCACACCTTCACCCCTTCGTAAGTAGTAGTATCTCATCAATATTCCATTCTTAGTTATTTATTCTTTGTCTTAATGGGTAAGAATAAAGAAAGCATCTGCAGATAAAATTGAAAGAATGAGTTATCAAGTCTTTTCCTTTTAGTACATGTATACATTCCAGTTTTGCAAGGTTATATCTTTATAACTTGCTTCATCTTACTTTCTACTCCCAAAAGTTCCATACCAGAACTATGGCTGATCCTAAAAAAGTGATTCCCCGCAAACCCGCAAACCCGCAAACCCGCAAACCCGCAAACCCGCAAACCCGCAAACCCGCAAACCCGCAAACCCGCAAACCCGCAAACCCGCAAACCCGCAAACCCGCAAACCTAACTACAGCGGGGAACCGGAACTTCGAAGTACAGCCGTCAGCATCATTTTCTCGCCATCGTTTGGCGCATCGATACATCCTATCAGAATATATTTCATTTTATTTAGAGCTGTTTAACTCATGTTTACCTTTCCTTTTCTTTCAGCCGACGGGTTCGACCTATTAAACACTTAAACAAAAAGAAAACCCACCCACCGACCCCCTCGGCAGGCCAACCGGTGCCGCTACTCGGACTGCTCACTCACATGGCTTTCTCCCACGCTCAGCCGATAGCGACCACCACCTGCGGTCTACTTACCTCACTTCGTGAAAAGAATTTGTGAACTCTTATAGTTTAATTTCTCTATCCTTCCTAGTGATAGACGAGCTACTTAGTTTTATCCATAGTTTCATGCTTTACTATTACATTTCTTCTACTCTTATCTTTCTTTCCTTTCTTTCAGGCTGTACAGGAGTTATGGTTCCCCGCAAACCCGCAAACCCGCAAACCCGCAAACCCGCAAACCCGCAAACCCGCAAACCCGCAAACCCGCAAACCCGCAAACCCGCAAACCCGCAAACCCGCAAACCCGCAAACCCGCAAACCCGCAAACCCGCAAACCCGCAAACCCGCAAACCCGCAAACCCGCAAACCCGCAAACCCGCAAACCCGCAAACCCGCAAACCCGCAAACCCGCAAACCCGCAAACCCGCAAACCCGCAAACCCGCAAACCCGCAAACCCGCAAACCCGCAAACCCGCAAACCCGCAAACCCGCAAACCCGCAAACCCGCAAACCCGCAAACCCGCAAACCCGCAAACCCGCAAACCCGCAAACCCGCAAACCCGCAAACCCGCAAACCCGCAAACCCGCAAACCCGCAAACCCGCAAACCCGCAAACCCGCAAACCCGCAAACCCGCAAACCCGCAAACCCGCAAACCCGCAAACCCGCAAACCCGCAAACCCGCAAACCCGCAAACCCGCAAACCCGCAAACCCGCAAACCCGCAAACCCGCAAACCCGCAAACCCGCAAACCCGCAAACCCGCAAACCCGCAAACCCGCAAACCCGCAAACCCGCAAACCCGCAAACCCGCAAACCCGCAAACCCGCAAACCCGCAAACCCGCAAACCCGCAAACCCGCAAACCCGCAAACCCGCAAACCCGCAAACCCGCAAACCCGCAAACCCGCAAACCCGCAAACCCGCAAACCCGCAAACCCGCAAACCCGCAAACCCGCAAACCCGCAAACCCGCAAACCCGCAAACCCGCAAACCCGCAAACCCGCAAACCCGCAAACCCGCAAACCCGCAAACCCGCAAACCCGCAAACCCGCAAACCCGCAAACCCGCAAACCCGCAAACCCGCAAACCCGCAAACCCGCAAACCCGCAAACCCGCAAACCCGCAAACCCGCAAACCCGCAAACCCGCAAACCCGCAAACCCGCAAACCCGCAAACCCGCAAACCCGCAAACCCGCAAACCCGCAAACCCGCAAACCCGCAAACCCGCAAACCCGCAAACCCGCAAACCCGCAAACCCGCAAACCCGCAAACCCGCAAACCCGCAAACCCGCAAACCCGCAAACCCGCAAACCCGCAAACCCGCAAACCCGCAAACCCGCAAACCCGCAAACCCGCAAACCCGCAAACCCGCAAACCCGCAAACCCGCAAACCCGCAAACCCGCAAACCCGCAAACCCGCAAACCCGCAAACCCGCAAACCCGCAAACCCGCAAACCCGCAAACCCGCAAACCCGCAAACCCGCAAACCCGCAAACCCGCAAACCCGCAAACCCGCAAACCCGCAAACCCGCAAACCCGCAAACCCGCAAACCCGCAAACCCGCAAACCCGCAAACCCGCAAACCCGCAAACCCGCAAACCCGCAAACCCGCAAACCCGCAAACCCGCAAACCCGCAAACCCGCAAACCCGCAAACCCGCAAACCCGCAAACCCGCAAACCCGCAAACCCGCAAACCCGCAAACCCGCAAACCCGCAAACCCGCAAACCCGCAAACCCGCAAACCCGCAAACCCGCAAACCCGCAAACCCGCAAACCCGCAAACCCGCAAACCCGCAAACCCGCAAACCCGCAAACCCGCAAACCCGCAAACCCGCAAACCCGCAAACCCGCAAACCCGCAAACCCGCAAACCCGCAAACCCGCAAACCCGCAAACCCGCAAACCCGCAAACCCGCAAACCCGCAAACCCGCAAACCCGCAAACCCGCAAACCCGCAAACCCGCAAACCCGCAAACCCGCAAACCCGCAAACCCGCAAACCCGCAAACCCGCAAACCCGCAAACCCGCAAACCCGCAAACCCGCAAACCCGCAAACCCGCAAACCCGCAAACCCGCAAACCCGCAAACCCGCAAACCCGCAAACCCGCAAACCCGCAAACCCGCAAACCCGCAAACCCGCAAACCCGCAAACCCGCAAACCCGCAAACCCGCAAACCCGCAAACCCGCAAACCCGCAAACCCGCAAACCCGCAAACCCGCAAACCCGCAAACCCGCAAACCCGCAAACCCGCAAACCCGCAAACCCGCAAACCCGCAAACCCGCAAACCCGCAAACCCGCAAACCCGCAAACCCGCAAACCCGCAAACCCGCAAACCCGCAAACCCGCAAACCCGCAAACCCGCAAACCCGCAAACCCGCAAACCCGCAAACCCGCAAACCCGCAAACCCGCAAACCCGCAAACCCGCAAACCCGCAAACCCGCAAACCCGCAAACCCGCAAACCCGCAAACCCGCAAACCCGCAAACCCGCAAACCCGCAAACCCGCAAACCCGCAAACCCGCAAACCCGCAAACCCGCAAACCCGCAAACCCGCAAACCCGCAAACCCGCAAACCCGCAAACCCGCAAACCCGCAAACCCGCAAACCCGCAAACCCGCAAACCCGCAAACCCGCAAACCCGCAAACCCGCAAACCCGCAAACCCGCAAACCCGCAAACCCGCAAACCCGCAAACCCGCAAACCCGCAAACCCGCAAACCCGCAAACCCGCAAACCCGCAAACCCGCAAACCCGCAAACCCGCAAACCCGCAAACCCGCAAACCCGCAAACCCGCAAACCCGCAAACCCGCAAACCCGCAAACCCGCAAACCCGCAAACCCGCAAACCCGCAAACCCGCAAACCCGCAAACCCGCAAACCCGCAAACCCGCAAACCCGCAAACCCGCAAACCCGCAAACCCGCAAACCCGCAAACCCGCAAACCCGCAAACCCGCAAACCCGCAAACCCGCAAACCCGCAAACCCGCAAACCCGCAAACCCGCAAACCCGCAAACCCGCAAACCCGCAAACCCGCAAACCCGCAAACCCGCAAACCCGCAAACCCGCAAACCCGCAAACCCGCAAACCCGCAAACCCGCAAACCCGCAAACCCGCAAACCCGCAAACCCGCAAACCCGCAAACCCGCAAACCCGCAAACCCGCAAACCCGCAAACCCGCAAACCCGCAAACCCGCAAACCCGCAAACCCGCAAACCCGCAAACCCGCAAACCCGCAAACCCGCAAACCCGCAAACCCGCAAACCCGCAAACCCGCAAACCCGCAAACCCGCAAACCCGCAAACCCGCAAACCCGCAAACCCGCAAACCCGCAAACCCGCAAACCCGCAAACCCGCAAACCCGCAAACCCGCAAACCCGCAAACCCGCAAACCCGCAAACCCGCAAACCCGCAAACCCGCAAACCCGCAAACCCGCAAACCCGCAAACCCGCAAACCCGCAAACCCGCAAACCCGCAAACCCGCAAACCCGCAAACCCGCAAACCCGCAAACCCGCAAACCCGCAAACCCGCAAACCCGCAAACCCGCAAACCCGCAAACCCGCAAACCCGCAAACCCGCAAACCCGCAAACCCGCAAACCCGCAAACCCGCAAACCCGCAAACCCGCAAACCCGCAAACCCGCAAACCCGCAAACCCGCAAACCCGCAAACCCGCAAACCCGCAAACCCGCAAACCCGCAAACCCGCAAACCCGCAAACCCGCAAACCCGCAAACCCGCAAACCCGCAAACCCGCAAACCCGCAAACCCGCAAACCCGCAAACCCGCAAACCCGCAAACCCGCAAACCCGCAAACCCGCAAACCCGCAAACCCGCAAACCCGCAAACCCGCAAACCCGCAAACCCGCAAACCCGCAAACCCGCAAACCCGCAAACCCGCAAACCCGCAAACCCGCAAACCCGCAAACCCGCAAACCCGCAAACCCGCAAACCCGCAAACCCGCAAACCCGCAAACCCGCAAACCCGCAAACCCGCAAACCCGCAAACCCGCAAACCCGCAAACCCGCAAACCCGCAAACCCGCAAACCCGCAAACCCGCAAACCCGCAAACCCGCAAACCCGCAAACCCGCAAACCCGCAAACCCGCAAACCCGCAAACCCGCAAACCCGCAAACCCGCAAACCCGCAAACCCGCAAACCCGCAAACCCGCAAACCCGCAAACCCGCAAACCCGCAAACCCGCAAACCCGCAAACCCGCAAACCCGCAAACCCGCAAACCCGCAAACCCGCAAACCCGCAAACCCGCAAACCCGCAAACCCGCAAACCCGCAAACCCGCAAACCCGCAAACCCGCAAACCCGCAAACCCGCAAACCCGCAAACCCGCAAACCCGCAAACCCGCAAACCCGCAAACCCGCAAACCCGCAAACCCGCAAACCCGCAAACCCGCAAACCCGCAAACCCGCAAACCCGCAAACCCGCAAACCCGCAAACCCGCAAACCCGCAAACCCGCAAACCCGCAAACCCGCAAACCCGCAAACCCGCAAACCCGCAAACCCGCAAACCCGCAAACCCGCAAACCCGCAAACCCGCAAACCCGCAAACCCGCAAACCCGCAAACCCGCAAACCCGCAAACCCGCAAACCCGCAAACCCGCAAACCCGCAAACCCGCAAACCCGCAAACCCGCAAACCCGCAAACCCGCAAACCCGCAAACCCGCAAACCCGCAAACCCGCAAACCCGCAAACCCGCAAACCCGCAAACCCGCAAACCCGCAAACCCGCAAACCCGCAAACCCGCAAACCCGCAAACCCGCAAACCCGCAAACCCGCAAACCCGCAAACCCGCAAACCCGCAAACCCGCAAACCCGCAAACCCGCAAACCCGCAAACCCGCAAACCCGCAAACCCGCAAACCCGCAAACCCGCAAACCCGCAAACCCGCAAACCCGCAAACCCGCAAACCCGCAAACCCGCAAACCCGCAAACCCGCAAACCCGCAAACCCGCAAACCCGCAAACCCGCAAACCCGCAAACCCGCAAACCCGCAAACCCGCAAACCCGCAAACCCGCAAACCCGCAAACCCGCAAACCCGCAAACCCGCAAACCCGCAAACCCGCAAACCCGCAAACCCGCAAACCCGCAAACCCGCAAACCCGCAAACCCGCAAACCCGCAAACCCGCAAACCCGCAAACCCGCAAACCCGCAAACCCGCAAACCCGCAAACCCGCAAACCCGCAAACCCGCAAACCCGCAAACCCGCAAACCCGCAAACCCGCAAACCCGCAAACCCGCAAACCCGCAAACCCGCAAACCCGCAAACCCGCAAACCCGCAAACCCGCAAACCCGCAAACCCGCAAACCCGCAAACCCGCAAACCCGCAAACCCGCAAACCCGCAAACCCGCAAACCCGCAAACCCGCAAACCCGCAAACCCGCAAACCCGCAAACCCGCAAACCCGCAAACCCGCAAACCCGCAAACCCGCAAACCCGCAAACCCGCAAACCCGCAAACCCGCAAACCCGCAAACCCGCAAACCCGCAAACCCGCAAACCCGCAAACCCGCAAACCCGCAAACCCGCAAACCCGCAAACCCGCAAACCCGCAAACCCGCAAACCCGCAAACCCGCAAACCCGCAAACCCGCAAACCCGCAAACCCGCAAACCCGCAAACCCGCAAACCCGCAAACCCGCAAACCCGCAAACCCGCAAACCCGCAAACCCGCAAACCCGCAAACCCGCAAACCCGCAAACCCGCAAACCCGCAAACCCGCAAACCCGCAAACCCGCAAACCCGCAAACCCGCAAACCCGCAAACCCGCAAACCCGCAAACCCGCAAACCCGCAAACCCGCAAACCCGCAAACCCGCAAACCCGCAAACCCGCAAACCCGCAAACCCGCAAACCCGCAAACCCGCAAACCCGCAAACCCGCAAACCCGCAAACCCGCAAACCCGCAAACCCGCAAACCCGCAAACCCGCAAACCCGCAAACCCGCAAACCCGCAAACCCGCAAACCCGCAAACCCGCAAACCCGCAAACCCGCAAACCCGCAAACCCGCAAACCCGCAAACCCGCAAACCCGCAAACCCGCAAACCCGCAAACCCGCAAACCCGCAAACCCGCAAACCCGCAAACCCGCAAACCCGCAAACCCGCAAACCCGCAAACCCGCAAACCCGCAAACCCGCAAACCCGCAAACCCGCAAACCCGCAAACCCGCAAACCCGCAAACCCGCAAACCCGCAAACCCGCAAACCCGCAAACCCGCAAACCCGCAAACCCGCAAACCCGCAAACCCGCAAACCCGCAAACCCGCAAACCCGCAAACCCGCAAACCCGCAAACCCGCAAACCCGCAAACCCGCAAACCCGCAAACCCGCAAACCCGCAAACCCGCAAACCCGCAAACCCGCAAACCCGCAAACCCGCAAACCCGCAAACCCGCAAACCCGCAAACCCGCAAACCCGCAAACCCGCAAACCCGCAAACCCGCAAACCCGCAAACCCGCAAACCCGCAAACCCGCAAACCCGCAAACCCGCAAACCCGCAAACCCGCAAACCCGCAAACCCGCAAACCCGCAAACCCGCAAACCCGCAAACCCGCAAACCCGCAAACCCGCAAACCCGCAAACCCGCAAACCCGCAAACCCGCAAACCCGCAAACCCGCAAACCCGCAAACCCGCAAACCCGCAAACCCGCAAACCCGCAAACCCGCAAACCCGCAAACCCGCAAACCCGCAAACCCGCAAACCCGCAAACCCGCAAACCCGCAAACCCGCAAACCCGCAAACCCGCAAACCCGCAAACCCGCAAACCCGCAAACCCGCAAACCCGCAAACCCGCAAACCCGCAAACCCGCAAACCCGCAAACCCGCAAACCCGCAAACCCGCAAACCCGCAAACCCGCAAACCCGCAAACCCGCAAACCCGCAAACCCGCAAACCCGCAAACCCGCAAACCCGCAAACCCGCAAACCCGCAAACCCGCAAACCCGCAAACCCGCAAACCCGCAAACCCGCAAACCCGCAAACCCGCAAACCCGCAAACCCGCAAACCCGCAAACCCGCAAACCCGCAAACCCGCAAACCCGCAAACCCGCAAACCCGCAAACCCGCAAACCCGCAAACCCGCAAACCCGCAAACCCGCAAACCCGCAAACCCGCAAACCCGCAAACCCGCAAACCCGCAAACCCGCAAACCCGCAAACCCGCAAACCCGCAAACCCGCAAACCCGCAAACCCGCAAACCCGCAAACCCGCAAACCCGCAAACCCGCAAACCCGCAAACCCGCAAACCCGCAAACCCGCAAACCCGCAAACCCGCAAACCCGCAAACCCGCAAACCCGCAAACCCGCAAACCCGCAAACCCGCAAACCCGCAAACCCGCAAACCCGCAAACCCGCAAACCCGCAAACCCGCAAACCCGCAAACCCGCAAACCCGCAAACCCGCAAACCCGCAAACCCGCAAACCCGCAAACCCGCAAACCCGCAAACCCGCAAACCCGCAAACCCGCAAACCCGCAAACCCGCAAACCCGCAAACCCGCAAACCCGCAAACCCGCAAACCCGCAAACCCGCAAACCCGCAAACCCGCAAACCCGCAAACCCGCAAACCCGCAAACCCGCAAACCCGCAAACCCGCAAACCCGCAAACCCGCAAACCCGCAAACCCGCAAACCCGCAAACCCGCAAACCCGCAAACCCGCAAACCCGCAAACCCGCAAACCCGCAAACCCGCAAACCCGCAAACCCGCAAACCCGCAAACCCGCAAACCCGCAAACCCGCAAACCCGCAAACCCGCAAACCCGCAAACCCGCAAACCCGCAAACCCGCAAACCCGCAAACCCGCAAACCCGCAAACCCGCAAACCCGCAAACCCGCAAACCCGCAAACCCGCAAACCCGCAAACCCGCAAACCCGCAAACCCGCAAACCCGCAAACCCGCAAACCCGCAAACCCGCAAACCCGCAAACCCGCAAACCCGCAAACCCGCAAACCCGCAAACCCGCAAACCCGCAAACCCGCAAACCCGCAAACCCGCAAACCCGCAAACCCGCAAACCCGCAAACCCGCAAACCCGCAAACCCGCAAACCCGCAAACCCGCAAACCCGCAAACCCGCAAACCCGCAAACCCGCAAACCCGCAAACCCGCAAACCCGCAAACCCGCAAACCCGCAAACCCGCAAACCCGCAAACCCGCAAACCCGCAAACCCGCAAACCCGCAAACCCGCAAACCCGCAAACCCGCAAACCCGCAAACCCGCAAACCCGCAAACCCGCAAACCCGCAAACCCGCAAACCCGCAAACCCGCAAACCCGCAAACCCGCAAACCCGCAAACCCGCAAACCCGCAAACCCGCAAACCCGCAAACCCGCAAACCCGCAAACCCGCAAACCCGCAAACCCGCAAACCCGCAAACCCGCAAACCCGCAAACCCGCAAACCCGCAAACCCGCAAACCCGCAAACCCGCAAACCCGCAAACCCGCAAACCCGCAAACCCGCAAACCCGCAAACCCGCAAACCCGCAAACCCGCAAACCCGCAAACCCGCAAACCCGCAAACCCGCAAACCCGCAAACCCGCAAACCCGCAAACCCGCAAACCCGCAAACCCGCAAACCCGCAAACCCGCAAACCCGCAAACCCGCAAACCCGCAAACCCGCAAACCCGCAAACCCGCAAACCCGCAAACCCGCAAACCCGCAAACCCGCAAACCCGCAAACCCGCAAACCCGCAAACCCGCAAACCCGCAAACCCGCAAACCCGCAAACCCGCAAACCCGCAAACCCGCAAACCCGCAAACCCGCAAACCCGCAAACCCGCAAACCCGCAAACCCGCAAACCCGCAAACCCGCAAACCCGCAAACCCGCAAACCCGCAAACCCGCAAACCCGCAAACCCGCAAACCCGCAAACCCGCAAACCCGCAAACCCGCAAACCCGCAAACCCGCAAACCCGCAAACCCGCAAACCCGCAAACCCGCAAACCCGCAAACCCGCAAACCCGCAAACCCGCAAACCCGCAAACCCGCAAACCCGCAAACCCGCAAACCCGCAAACCCGCAAACCCGCAAACCCGCAAACCCGCAAACCCGCAAACCCGCAAACCCGCAAACCCGCAAACCCGCAAACCCGCAAACCCGCAAACCCGCAAACCCGCAAACCCGCAAACCCGCAAACCCGCAAACCCGCAAACCCGCAAACCCGCAAACCCGCAAACCCGCAAACCCGCAAACCCGCAAACCCGCAAACCCGCAAACCCGCAAACCCGCAAACCCGCAAACCCGCAAACCCGCAAACCCGCAAACCCGCAAACCCGCAAACCCGCAAACCCGCAAACCCGCAAACCCGCAAACCCGCAAACCCGCAAACCCGCAAACCCGCAAACCCGCAAACCCGCAAACCCGCAAACCCGCAAACCCGCAAACCCGCAAACCCGCAAACCCGCAAACCCGCAAACCCGCAAACCCGCAAACCCGCAAACCCGCAAACCCGCAAACCCGCAAACCCGCAAACCCGCAAACCCGCAAACCCGCAAACCCGCAAACCCGCAAACCCGCAAACCCGCAAACCCGCAAACCCGCAAACCCGCAAACCCGCAAACCCGCAAACCCGCAAACCCGCAAACCCGCAAACCCGCAAACCCGCAAACCCGCAAACCCGCAAACCCGCAAACCCGCAAACCCGCAAACCCGCAAACCCGCAAACCCGCAAACCCGCAAACCCGCAAACCCGCAAACCCGCAAACCCGCAAACCCGCAAACCCGCAAACCCGCAAACCCGCAAACCCGCAAACCCGCAAACCCGCAAACCCGCAAACCCGCAAACCCGCAAACCCGCAAACCCGCAAACCCGCAAACCCGCAAACCCGCAAACCCGCAAACCCGCAAACCCGCAAACCCGCAAACCCGCAAACCCGCAAACCCGCAAACCCGCAAACCCGCAAACCCGCAAACCCGCAAACCCGCAAACCCGCAAACCCGCAAACCCGCAAACCCGCAAACCCGCAAACCCGCAAACCCGCAAACCCGCAAACCCGCAAACCCGCAAACCCGCAAACCCGCAAACCCGCAAACCCGCAAACCCGCAAACCCGCAAACCCGCAAACCCGCAAACCCGCAAACCCGCAAACCCGCAAACCCGCAAACCCGCAAACCCGCAAACCCGCAAACCCGCAAACCCGCAAACCCGCAAACCCGCAAACCCGCAAACCCGCAAACCCGCAAACCCGCAAACCCGCAAACCCGCAAACCCGCAAACCCGCAAACCCGCAAACCCGCAAACCCGCAAACCCGCAAACCCGCAAACCCGCAAACCCGCAAACCCGCAAACCCGCAAACCCGCAAACCCGCAAACCCGCAAACCCGCAAACCCGCAAACCCGCAAACCCGCAAACCCGCAAACCCGCAAACCCGCAAACCCGCAAACCCGCAAACCCGCAAACCCGCAAACCCGCAAACCCGCAAACCCGCAAACCCGCAAACCCGCAAACCCGCAAACCCGCAAACCCGCAAACCCGCAAACCCGCAAACCCGCAAACCCGCAAACCCGCAAACCCGCAAACCCGCAAACCCGCAAACCCGCAAACCCGCAAACCCGCAAACCCGCAAACCCGCAAACCCGCAAACCCGCAAACCCGCAAACCCGCAAACCCGCAAACCCGCAAACCCGCAAACCCGCAAACCCGCAAACCCGCAAACCCGCAAACCCGCAAACCCGCAAACCCGCAAACCCGCAAACCCGCAAACCCGCAAACCCGCAAACCCGCAAACCCGCAAACCCGCAAACCCGCAAACCCGCAAACCCGCAAACCCGCAAACCCGCAAACCCGCAAACCCGCAAACCCGCAAACCCGCAAACCCGCAAACCCGCAAACCCGCAAACCCGCAAACCCGCAAACCCGCAAACCCGCAAACCCGCAAACCCGCAAACCCGCAAACCCGCAAACCCGCAAACCCGCAAACCCGCAAACCCGCAAACCCGCAAACCCGCAAACCCGCAAACCCGCAAACCCGCAAACCCGCAAACCCGCAAACCCGCAAACCCGCAAACCCGCAAACCCGCAAACCCGCAAACCCGCAAACCCGCAAACCCGCAAACCCGCAAACCCGCAAACCCGCAAACCCGCAAACCCGCAAACCCGCAAACCCGCAAACCCGCAAACCCGCAAACCCGCAAACCCGCAAACCCGCAAACCCGCAAACCCGCAAACCCGCAAACCCGCAAACCCGCAAACCCGCAAACCCGCAAACCCGCAAACCCGCAAACCCGCAAACCCGCAAACCCGCAAACCCGCAAACCCGCAAACCCGCAAACCCGCAAACCCGCAAACCCGCAAACCCGCAAACCCGCAAACCCGCAAACCCGCAAACCCGCAAACCCGCAAACCCGCAAACCCGCAAACCCGCAAACCCGCAAACCCGCAAACCCGCAAACCCGCAAACCCGCAAACCCGCAAACCCGCAAACCCGCAAACCCGCAAACCCGCAAACCCGCAAACCCGCAAACCCGCAAACCCGCAAACCCGCAAACCCGCAAACCCGCAAACCCGCAAACCCGCAAACCCGCAAACCCGCAAACCCGCAAACCCGCAAACCCGCAAACCCGCAAACCCGCAAACCCGCAAACCCGCAAACCCGCAAACCCGCAAACCCGCAAACCCGCAAACCCGCAAACCCGCAAACCCGCAAACCCGCAAACCCGCAAACCCGCAAACCCGCAAACCCGCAAACCCGCAAACCCGCAAACCCGCAAACCCGCAAACCCGCAAACCCGCAAACCCGCAAACCCGCAAACCCGCAAACCCGCAAACCCGCAAACCCGCAAACCCGCAAACCCGCAAACCCGCAAACCCGCAAACCCGCAAACCCGCAAACCCGCAAACCCGCAAACCCGCAAACCCGCAAACCCGCAAACCCGCAAACCCGCAAACCCGCAAACCCGCAAACCCGCAAACCCGCAAACCCGCAAACCCGCAAACCCGCAAACCCGCAAACCCGCAAACCCGCAAACCCGCAAACCCGCAAACCCGCAAACCCGCAAACCCGCAAACCCGCAAACCCGCAAACCCGCAAACCCGCAAACCCGCAAACCCGCAAACCCGCAAACCCGCAAACCCGCAAACCCGCAAACCCGCAAACCCGCAAACCCGCAAACCCGCAAACCCGCAAACCCGCAAACCCGCAAACCCGCAAACCCGCAAACCCGCAAACCCGCAAACCCGCAAACCCGCAAACCCGCAAACCCGCAAACCCGCAAACCCGCAAACCCGCAAACCCGCAAACCCGCAAACCCGCAAACCCGCAAACCCGCAAACCCGCAAACCCGCAAACCCGCAAACCCGCAAACCCGCAAACCCGCAAACCCGCAAACCCGCAAACCCGCAAACCCGCAAACCCGCAAACCCGCAAACCCGCAAACCCGCAAACCCGCAAACCCGCAAACCCGCAAACCCGCAAACCCGCAAACCCGCAAACCCGCAAACCCGCAAACCCGCAAACCCGCAAACCCGCAAACCCGCAAACCCGCAAACCCGCAAACCCGCAAACCCGCAAACCCGCAAACCCGCAAACCCGCAAACCCGCAAACCCGCAAACCCGCAAACCCGCAAACCCGCAAACCCGCAAACCCGCAAACCCGCAAACCCGCAAACCCGCAAACCCGCAAACCCGCAAACCCGCAAACCCGCAAACCCGCAAACCCGCAAACCCGCAAACCCGCAAACCCGCAAACCCGCAAACCCGCAAACCCGCAAACCCGCAAACCCGCAAACCCGCAAACCCGCAAACCCGCAAACCCGCAAACCCGCAAACCCGCAAACCCGCAAACCCGCAAACCCGCAAACCCGCAAACCCGCAAACCCGCAAACCCGCAAACCCGCAAACCCGCAAACCCGCAAACCCGCAAACCCGCAAACCCGCAAACCCGCAAACCCGCAAACCCGCAAACCCGCAAACCCGCAAACCCGCAAACCCGCAAACCCGCAAACCCGCAAACCCGCAAACCCGCAAACCCGCAAACCCGCAAACCCGCAAACCCGCAAACCCGCAAACCCGCAAACCCGCAAACCCGCAAACCCGCAAACCCGCAAACCCGCAAACCCGCAAACCCGCAAACCCGCAAACCCGCAAACCCGCAAACCCGCAAACCCGCAAACCCGCAAACCCGCAAACCCGCAAACCCGCAAACCCGCAAACCCGCAAACCCGCAAACCCGCAAACCCGCAAACCCGCAAACCCGCAAACCCGCAAACCCGCAAACCCGCAAACCCGCAAACCCGCAAACCCGCAAACCCGCAAACCCGCAAACCCGCAAACCCGCAAACCCGCAAACCCGCAAACCCGCAAACCCGCAAACCCGCAAACCCGCAAACCCGCAAACCCGCAAACCCGCAAACCCGCAAACCCGCAAACCCGCAAACCCGCAAACCCGCAAACCCGCAAACCCGCAAACCCGCAAACCCGCAAACCCGCAAACCCGCAAACCCGCAAACCCGCAAACCCGCAAACCCGCAAACCCGCAAACCCGCAAACCCGCAAACCCGCAAACCCGCAAACCCGCAAACCCGCAAACCCGCAAACCCGCAAACCCGCAAACCCGCAAACCCGCAAACCCGCAAACCCGCAAACCCGCAAACCCGCAAACCCGCAAACCCGCAAACCCGCAAACCCGCAAACCCGCAAACCCGCAAACCCGCAAACCCGCAAACCCGCAAACCCGCAAACCCGCAAACCCGCAAACCCGCAAACCCGCAAACCCGCAAACCCGCAAACCCGCAAACCCGCAAACCCGCAAACCCGCAAACCCGCAAACCCGCAAACCCGCAAACCCGCAAACCCGCAAACCCGCAAACCCGCAAACCCGCAAACCCGCAAACCCGCAAACCCGCAAACCCGCAAACCCGCAAACCCGCAAACCCGCAAACCCGCAAACCCGCAAACCCGCAAACCCGCAAACCCGCAAACCCGCAAACCCGCAAACCCGCAAACCCGCAAACCCGCAAACCCGCAAACCCGCAAACCCGCAAACCCGCAAACCCGCAAACCCGCAAACCCGCAAACCCGCAAACCCGCAAACCCGCAAACCCGCAAACCCGCAAACCCGCAAACCCGCAAACCCGCAAACCCGCAAACCCGCAAACCCGCAAACCCGCAAACCCGCAAACCCGCAAACCCGCAAACCCGCAAACCCGCAAACCCGCAAACCCGCAAACCCGCAAACCCGCAAACCCGCAAACCCGCAAACCCGCAAACCCGCAAACCCGCAAACCCGCAAACCCGCAAACCCGCAAACCCGCAAACCCGCAAACCCGCAAACCCGCAAACCCGCAAACCCGCAAACCCGCAAACCCGCAAACCCGCAAACCCGCAAACCCGCAAACCCGCAAACCCGCAAACCCGCAAACCCGCAAACCCGCAAACCCGCAAACCCGCAAACCCGCAAACCCGCAAACCCGCAAACCCGCAAACCCGCAAACCCGCAAACCCGCAAACCCGCAAACCCGCAAACCCGCAAACCCGCAAACCCGCAAACCCGCAAACCCGCAAACCCGCAAACCCGCAAACCCGCAAACCCGCAAACCCGCAAACCCGCAAACCCGCAAACCCGCAAACCCGCAAACCCGCAAACCCGCAAACCCGCAAACCCGCAAACCCGCAAACCCGCAAACCCGCAAACCCGCAAACCCGCAAACCCGCAAACCCGCAAACCCGCAAACCCGCAAACCCGCAAACCCGCAAACCCGCAAACCCGCAAACCCGCAAACCCGCAAACCCGCAAACCCGCAAACCCGCAAACCCGCAAACCCGCAAACCCGCAAACCCGCAAACCCGCAAACCCGCAAACCCGCAAACCCGCAAACCCGCAAACCCGCAAACCCGCAAACCCGCAAACCCGCAAACCCGCAAACCCGCAAACCCGCAAACCCGCAAACCCGCAAACCCGCAAACCCGCAAACCCGCAAACCCGCAAACCCGCAAACCCGCAAACCCGCAAACCCGCAAACCCGCAAACCCGCAAACCCGCAAACCCGCAAACCCGCAAACCCGCAAACCCGCAAACCCGCAAACCCGCAAACCCGCAAACCCGCAAACCCGCAAACCCGCAAACCCGCAAACCCGCAAACCCGCAAACCCGCAAACCCGCAAACCCGCAAACCCGCAAACCCGCAAACCCGCAAACCCGCAAACCCGCAAACCCGCAAACCCGCAAACCCGCAAACCCGCAAACCCGCAAACCCGCAAACCCGCAAACCCGCAAACCCGCAAACCCGCAAACCCGCAAACCCGCAAACCCGCAAACCCGCAAACCCGCAAACCCGCAAACCCGCAAACCCGCAAACCCGCAAACCCGCAAACCCGCAAACCCGCAAACCCGCAAACCCGCAAACCCGCAAACCCGCAAACCCGCAAACCCGCAAACCCGCAAACCCGCAAACCCGCAAACCCGCAAACCCGCAAACCCGCAAACCCGCAAACCCGCAAACCCGCAAACCCGCAAACCCGCAAACCCGCAAACCCGCAAACCCGCAAACCCGCAAACCCGCAAACCCGCAAACCCGCAAACCCGCAAACCCGCAAACCCGCAAACCCGCAAACCCGCAAACCCGCAAACCCGCAAACCCGCAAACCCGCAAACCCGCAAACCCGCAAACCCGCAAACCCGCAAACCCGCAAACCCGCAAACCCGCAAACCCGCAAACCCGCAAACCCGCAAACCCGCAAACCCGCAAACCCGCAAACCCGCAAACCCGCAAACCCGCAAACCCGCAAACCCGCAAACCCGCAAACCCGCAAACCCGCAAACCCGCAAACCCGCAAACCCGCAAACCCGCAACCCGCAAACCCGCAAACCCGCAAACCCGCAAACCCGCAAACCCGCAAACCCGCAAACCCGCAAACCCGCAAACCCGCAAACCCGCAAACCCGCAAACCCGCAAACCCGCAAACCCGCAAACCCGCAAACCCGCAAACCCGCAAACCCGCAAACCCGCAAACCCGCAAACCCGCAAACCCGCAAACCCGCAAACCCGCAAACCCGCAAACCCGCAAACCCGCAAACCCGCAAACCCGCAAACCCGCAAACCCGCAAACCCGCAAACCCGCAAACCCGCAAACCCGCAAACCCGCAAACCCGCAAACCCGCAAACCCGCAAACCCGCAAACCCGCAAACCCGCAAACCCGCAAACCCGCAAACCCGCAAACCCGCAAACCCGCAAACCCGCAAACCCGCAAACCCGCAAACCCGCAAACCCGCAAACCCGCAAACCCGCAAACCCGCAAACCCGCAAACCCGCAAACCCGCAAACCCGCAAACCCGCAAACCCGCAAACCCGCAAACCCGCAAACCCGCAAACCCGCAAACCCGCAAACCCGCAAACCCGCAAACCCGCAAACCCGCAAACCCGCAAACCCGCAAACCCGCAAACCCGCAAACCCGCAAACCCGCAAACCCGCAAACCCGCAAACCCGCAAACCCGCAAACCCGCAAACCCGCAAACCCGCAAACCCGCAAACCCGCAAACCCGCAAACCCGCAAACCCGCAAACCCGCAAACCCGCAAACCCGCAAACCCGCAAACCCGCAAACCCGCAAACCCGCAAACCCGCAAACCCGCAAACCCGCAAACCCGCAAACCCGCAAACCCGCAAACCCGCAAACCCGCAAACCCGCAAACCCGCAAACCCGCAAACCCGCAAACCCGCAAACCCGCAAACCCGCAAACCCGCAAACCCGCAAACCCGCAAACCCGCAAACCCGCAAACCCGCAAACCCGCAAACCCGCAAACCCGCAAACCCGCAAACCCGCAAACCCGCAAACCCGCAAACCCGCAAACCCGCAAACCCGCAAACCCGCAAACCCGCAAACCCGCAAACCCGCAAACCCGCAAACCCGCAAACCCGCAAACCCGCAAACCCGCAAACCCGCAAACCCGCAAACCCGCAAACCCGCAAACCCGCAAACCCGCAAACCCGCAAACCCGCAAACCCGCAAACCCGCAAACCCGCAAACCCGCAAACCCGCAAACCCGCAAACCCGCAAACCCGCAAACCCGCAAACCCGCAAACCCGCAAACCCGCAAACCCGCAAACCCGCAAACCCGCAAACCCGCAAACCCGCAAACCCGCAAACCCGCAAACCCGCAAACCCGCAAACCCGCAAACCCGCAAACCCGCAAACCCGCAAACCCGCAAACCCGCAAACCCGCAAACCCGCAAACCCGCAAACCCGCAAACCCGCAAACCCGCAAACCCGCAAACCCGCAAACCCGCAAACCCGCAAACCCGCAAAC